>VXBZ01008964.1:1102816-1139560 GCA_013399135.1 Heliornis fulica
CAGCCCCGTGGCCGGCAGCGGAGCGCGGAGGTCCCCGCCGGGCCTCCCCCTGGCGCGGCTGCGCCGCCCGCCCCCACCCGCACCGCGGGCGGCTGCTGCAGGGCCGAGGGCGGCCTGAAGGGAGAACGCGGCGGGGCGGGGGGTCGCGGCCGCCGCCTTTCTCCCGCCGGCAGCGGGGCAGCGCGCCCTGGAACGGCCGGTTTCTCCGCCAGCCTGACCTTCCCCCGCCGCTCCCTCCGGGCGTGGGCAGCGTAGGACTAGGGCTGCGGGCAGCGGCCGAGCTCCGCGGGGCCGCCCGCGAACGGGAGAAATATCAGTCCGAGGCGGCGGGAGGAGCCCTCGGCCTCCGCGGAGGTGCGGTGGCAGGAGAAAGGGGTGTTTTTTTTCAGTTGACGTCGAGCCAGGCGCTCGGCTCCGAGACCCCGGCCCTGAGGCGAATCCTCCCCGAGCTGTCAGGGCACCCGAACCGTGGGCGTGGGGCTGGGGCCGGCCCTGACAGAAAGCACAGGGCCGGGTGCTGCTGGGCCGCCTTCCCGTGGCCTTTTCCCGGGGTTATTATTGTAATCTGACAAGCCGTTTAGAGCCATCAGTCGGGAATACACTGCCCCCGTGAAAATCTGGCCTTTCTTTAAATAAAAATCTTGAATGGGTTTGAATTTTCACTGGCGCTGAAATTCGCGTCTTGTAGCCTGACGGATAGTGCTACTTGTAATACAATATTCAGGGATTACAAATAAGCATTCAGCAAGTTTATTTATGTTACCAGAGTCAGAGGTGCTTAATAGTGTTATTTGAATATCTGGCAAATAAGATGGGTATTTTTCCTTTAAAAAAGTTATTTATTCTGATAAAAATAATATTAATTTGCAAACCTCTCCGTGTACATTTTCAAATGTCGGTGAAATCTTCACCTGTTTTCATTAGTAAATATATTAGAAGTAATATAAAGTGATCTTATGAAAAGCGTGGTCATTAAAGATTGGGCGGAATGAATGTATCTTTGTTGTAAGCTGAAGTATTTGCATGTTGTTATGGCAGCAGTAGCAAACGTGCTTGAGAAGGAAACTATTGTTGTTTTAACATTCTTTATGTTGATAATGATTAGATGAAAACTGACTCTTGTTCTAAATAATACTGCTTTCAGCAAGCAAGGAAACCTGAACTTGGGTGGGCAAAAAGCGGGGCTTTAATTGGCACTGGTTTGCTAGCGAGACAGAATTATGATTCAGGCTTTGGGTTGGTTTGGGTTTTTTTTCCCCCCTTCATCACAGGTAGGTATAGACCCAGCCAAGCTCTGTTTGTCATTGAAATAAAGATAGCTTGTCATGCTGCCTGTCTTTCAGTTGAGGCTCTAGGCTAAGCAATCTGTAATTGTTGAATTTAAATCAACTAGCCATATAGATTTTGGTTGCCAGATCTTTAACCAGCAACGTATTCTCCTTAAAACAGAAAATGTTACTTGACTAACTGCAGCTGTTAAATGGCTTAGTTTAAAAGTATGCTTAAATATTAATGTTCAGATAGACTTAATGCTATGGATAGCATTCCTATACCTTGGCAGTAAATTCTGTCGTACAGTCCTTTCTCACTAGCAGTGCTGACTGCTGTCCTTCATTCAGGAAAGGCCAATTTGAAGTATTCATGAAGTGAATTCTGCTCAAAGCATTTCTTGTCCTACTGGTTCTGTTATGGCTTATTGCCTGCTAATATGGCAGTACCGATTTGCTCACCTTTGTGAATAGTTGCATTGATTTCCAGTGCATTGCTTTGCAGGGCACCAGACTAACAGAGGGCAGTGGTGCTGCTAACCGGTACGGTTGTGCTTCCTTGCTGGTGTGTGCTGGAAGGTCTGATCTGTAGCGTAGGGCAGCACTGTCAGCAAGGTAGGACTGTAAATCAAGTTTCACAAAGACTGGAAATGGATGAAGGACTTGGTCAAGATGCAGCTAAGTAGAAAAAGCAGCAAATAGCTCTGGTGCCGTTAAAATGTTTTTTATAGTTCTTAAATAGAAAATCTAGAAGGGAAGTATGATTTTTGCAAAATACATGGGGAGTAGGATAGCAAAGAGAGGATTTCTTCTCTAAGGTGTGCCAGCCACTATAGGGTTGCAGCCATCTCTGTTACACTCAGCACTTGTCAGGAATTGAGGACCTTTTTAAAGAACCTTTTGCAGCCCCTTGGCTTGCAGCAAATTTTCTCAATTCCTTTGGCTCCCTGTTTCAAGATGCTGTGTTGGTGAATTGTTTGCAGAAATATCAAAGGATTTTTTCATGTTAGAATTTTTTTTTTTTCACAGCATGTGAACATGAGCAGGGGTTGTCTTTCCTCCCCGCCTCGCATCTCCTACACCATAACACACATGCTCCAAAATAGCATTGACATGTGCTGTGCTGAAATGCAGCTGTGATGAACGGTGGGAGGCAGGACGCTCTCCTCTGCCCACTGATACGTGGCAGGAGGTGCCCAGTGCCTTGCCCCAGTCTTAGATGCCATGTGAAACAGGAGCTTTGCTGACTTTCTCTGCTTCTTGGTTGGTGTGGACTTGCAGCCTAGGTGAGAGAGCACACAACTAAAGATTTATTGCTCAGACCGTTGTTCTTGCACACGACAACATTTCCATTTATGTTCCTTTTTTTTTTCCCCCCCTATTTTTATCTAGGAGATAAGATCCAACACTCTACCAGGGATTAGTTAGTTTACAGTATTCAAGAGTGTGCTTTTAGGAATTACTAGATTTAAACTTGGACAAGGATGTGTAGTCCTGGCCCCTTTGTTAGGTGTGTTTTGCTCTGGTTGGTGGTGACAGTGCCGCACTTGTGCTCCAGGGCACGGCCGTGTTGCACAGCATGGCTGCCCAGTCAGTCCCGGCCATCACTGCAGCATAACGTGCCCATGTGGAATAAAGATCTTTGTTTAACATCACCAAGCAACATTTAGTCAGAATATAACTCATTTTATAACTTCCCCGGGTGTGTAGGTGCTGGAATGCTGCTGCATTCCTGGCAGGTGCAGTGTGAGGCGTGGGGATCAGAGCTGGAGCTGGTGTAGGCTGGGGTACGACTCAGCAGGGTTTTGGAGGTTTGCTACAGGTTAGGCTGGACTTATGACTCAGCACTGTGTTTCCGTGCTCCCCAAGTGGTAAATCGCAGTACTGCCAAGCTGAGGATTAATTCCTCCCAAAACTCTGCAAATTGCTGCCAACTGGAAGTGCTGTTTCCTGTCCCCAGTATGTGATGTTGCACCTGCACGTATGCAGTGCTGCTTGTGTAACTTTGCTCTCTGCAACGAGCTCGGTACTAGAGCGGAGCAGGTGATACTCTCCTGTCCTTATGGTGCTGATTCAGAGCTGGCCTGAGGCCTGGCCGTGTTGTTTCTCATGCACCCCTGGGGTACTTCAGCTCTGCAGTCCAATCCTATAGATGTGCTCGGTCCAACCATATACCTGTGGCGAGCGAAGTGTTTAGTGTTTAGCCCCAGTCCTGTGCAGCTTGTGTAACCTGTGTTTCCGTGGTTAAGCAGCTGCTGCTCCTAAATAAGACAGTTTATGCTCCTGCAGGTAAGTATGTGTAAACTGTGCTCAGCCCTGTGCTTAGCAGTGGAGGTGTGCAACACCTCCTGTATCAGACATCCAGTTCCAGTCAGCTGCCAGGCAAAGGGTCTTCCATCCAAGGGTTCAGTACCATCTGGGAAGTAAAATTAGTCTTCACTGAGCCTGTGGTTGTCGAGTCACAGAAGAGAGGTTAGGGACTTAGTCGGGCATGAGGACTAAACTCTGTAATTACATCCTTGTCCTTGTCATGATCTGATTTTAATGAGCGAAGCAGTTCTGCACTGAAGGTATTGGGAGGGATTTGACTCTGCTCGCTCTGCCCTGTGTTGGATAAAGAGGATTTTTAGTGGCTCCACTGGAACAGGTTGTGTTTAAGAATGTAAAATATGATGGCATTGGGAGAAGTCACCTGTTTAGTACACTTGATATGCATCCCTTCAGCTGAGAATGTACGTGGTGTTTTCTTCAGGTGTGTCAAGCCCACCTGGTATTCTCAGCATGATGGCAGTCAGTACTAGGATTTCTGCATCCCTGGAAGTCTGCTGTGCCAAGGGCAGTCTGCTGTTCCCCTGGGGAGCTTACAGGTCCATGCTTCCCGTGCTCTAACCTGATTCCTACTAAAATCCTGGTTACTGCATTAAACCTTCACATCTCTCTACATACTTGAATTTGATTATCAAGTTATGCACTTAAAATGAGGACATAATATTTAAATAATAGGCCAGCTGCCTAAATCTAAACAAATCTAAGTATGTAGTTCAGCTATCAAACAAAATCAGTCTTATTCTGGTGACACTTAAATATTTGCAGGTTGTGTTGTGCTTGCTATTATTGCAGCATGGCTCAAATCAATAGCTAATTCTAACTATTAATTGTTAGTTGTACAGACTTGCTGACTGAATTATTCTAATTTCACGTGCATCATTAGTTTTATAATTATTGCTTCAGATAGAGTTCACTTTTAAAGAGCAGTGCTTGGAGGAAAAGAACTGGAGATAAAAGCGAGATAGTGATGCATTGTTTGTCTCATGACACATCTGATTCTGTGAAAGGCTGAAAATGGAGCTTCTGTTGGGCTTCCTTAATCTGCTGGTGTCCTGTACACCAGGGATGTGGCTCTGGTAGCTCCATTGGGAAAGGTTTTTAGAGTTGTACCTGTGGGTGCTAACAAATTGGAAACCCTGAATAGGATGGTTAGCCAAAGAACAATTATTTGAGATGTGTGAAGAACTCAGGGAAGTTTAGTTGTGTTTCCTTACAAATTTAACCTGTTTAGATCATACAATCACAGAATTTCCTTGGTTGGAAGGGACTTTTTAGATCAAGTCCAACCATCACTGTAACCTGCCAACCACCACTAACCCATGTCCCTCAGCACCACATCCAACAATCTTTAAATCCCTCCAGGGATGGAGACTCCACCACCTCCCTGGGCAGCTTGTTCCAATGCCTAACAACCCTCTCTGGGAAGAAGTTTTTCCTAACATCCCTTCTAAAATACCCAATCATGGTCTCCTGAGGCTGTTTCCTAAAATCTCACAGTCTGCTTGAAGGTTTTTGAGTAATTTTGTGCCACATAGATTTTGAGAATTGAGGTTAAAGTAATAAGCATCAGTGGAATTGAAGGGTTACTATTTTGAGGAAAATCCTAATGCAGTGATAAAATCAACATGAGCAAC
This sequence comes from Heliornis fulica, assembly GCA_013399135.1. Taxonomy (NCBI): domain Eukaryota; kingdom Metazoa; phylum Chordata; class Aves; order Gruiformes; family Heliornithidae; genus Heliornis; species Heliornis fulica. Next base: position 1,108,047 of record VXBZ01008964.1, read on the forward strand.
TCAGTTACTTCTCTCTGTTTTGTGGGACTTTGTGTTTTTAACTGCTTGCTTTTATTGTAAGGGGTGGGGCACTCATAATTTCCCATTTGTTGGGAATCTCATGTTTGTGCCCAAATTTTCAGTTCATTTTGAGGTGTGGAACCTGTGCTGTGTTATGTGGAAAAGTTTGTGAAGTTTGTTATTTACAGCTCATCAGGGTGGTCAGCTGCCAGTCTGGATTGATGGGATGTGTCTTCTCTTCCTCACTTCAGAAAATATATCTGATAACAAATTATATTGAAAATACATAGGTAAACAGAAGGTAAGGGGAGGGTGTCTTCAGTCCTGGGAGTCTGGCTATCATGTCAAGACAAAGGTACAGGTAATGTATCAGAGGGTGCAGGTTCACACAGATGCTCAGCAGTAAATTGTATTTACCAGCTGGTACCCCACATGCCATGTGTGATGTCTTATCACTTGTGAAACAGGAATATGGAGTAGAAATTTGCATAGGAGTTTCTGATGGTTTCTTCTCATTGTAAATTAAATTACTGCCTTTTTTTTTCTTCCTCACTTCACAGGTTTTACAAATTAAAAACTTATCAGTGATTATACAGTGCTTTATTTCTTTTTAAAGAGGCTAGTTACCTTTGAATGCAAGGCTGAATTTTATTTAATTGCTCTCTAATTCAGAATTTGGATTGTAAAAATTAGAGTACAAATGTTTAAATAGACTGTCAGATCTGTTTTGAAACACAGCTGGAAAAAAGGCATCATCACCATAGTGAATGATCCAACTTTATGAGCTCAGGTCAGCTTACATCTATGAACAACTACCCAATTCTAAAAGAAGCTTAATTTGGTGTATGAGCCCAGTTCTGGAAGCTATTGATTGCACCCAGTGGGTTTTGAATCAAATGAGCAATTCCTACATATGTTATAATGCAGTTTTGGTAGAAAACTGAGCATTTGTCTTGTTTGTTCCTTGGAGTTCCTCTAAACACAGTGTTCTGCCTAGCTGGAGATAATGCAGGAGTCAAATGACCCTCGCTAATTCTGCCCACATCTTGCACTCACACTCATTTTCTACTATCTTGTTACCATATTGGTCTTGTTTGCTCCCTGCAGGGAACAACTACTGAGTGCACTGCATAGCTGGTACAGGAGCAGCCTTTTTACTCTCTCTCTGTTGGTGTGGCTGGTTGGCTTGGAAAGCCTTTATTGATGGTGTGTGCAACAGTTCTGTTTGTGGTAACAGCTGTTGTCTGGGGCTTCAATTTCATCTTTGTAGGGAATGTGCTCTTTAACACTGTCATCGCTGCTGCGAGCCCTGGGTTGGGGTTGGGTTGGTTGGTTTTCTACTCCCAAGTAAATCCTCACTGATTTAAGTGAGAATCTGGTTAGGTGAGGAACTGTGTCCCAGTTTAGATATCCCTCTCATCCCTGAATGAGGGACTCTGGCACTGGTGTGACAGTTCCTACCACAAGTAAGGTTGAAGCCTCCTTTCAGTGTCTTCTATGTGATGGCCAGAGGCAGAAAGGATTCCTATTTTACATACACATATGAATATTAAAATACCAGGTGATCTAAACGAGGGGGCAGACTCCTGCCAAATCTCTTCCTTTGGGGTTTGACCCAAGATTTATTGAATATATAAATCCTTTCATAGCTGCTTTGTAGACTGAGTTGTCTGCAGAGGCATTCAGGATATTTTCTGATATGTCTGGGATGTTGTTGAATTTAAAACTTGGCCTGCTAGGCAACATTTCATAAAGAGGGATTTGTGGCATCAGTCTGGAACAGCTGTCACAATCTTGCTGTCATTGACAATGTATGCAACACAAATCGCTGTTGCCATGTTTAATTCAGTGCAGGATCAAAATGGTCCTGGATTGAAGTGATTGAGTGTTTACACTAGCAAGACAATCCAGACTGAGTTGACCAAGTCTATCCTTTCTGCATGATAGCTGTTCTGAAAATTGCTTGCTTCAACTGCAATTCCTCTGGCCTCAAAAACATTTATACAAATTGGGTACTGCTGGTGCCTGCAGTACTTTATCCCACATTATTATAAATACTTTATGAAAATAATCTCTTTACCAAACTAGTCTAGTTCTCTGAGCTGTAAACGAAGTCCCTGATACCATGGTGCTATGGATTAGAGATTTTTATCATTCTAAATTTAATCCTGTTTTCTTGGTTGGTTTCCATGAGAGGTGGAAAAAATAGAGAAGGGGGAGGTTTGCCTGGTGATCCAATTACTGTGCAAGCTCTGAAACCCTGTAGGTATGGGGCCTAATCTTAACGGTTTTGCAAACAATTTTAAAGACCTAATTCAAGTTAGTTGTGCTTGTAGAAGAGGTGTCAAATGACTATGTAATTCTCTAAGGACAAAAAACCCTGCACTTTTGTGGAGGCTGCTTTTCATCTAACCAGTTACTTTGTCTGTTGCCATTTGTCTGATGGTTCTAATGTTTCTGGCAAGCAGGAGTCCAGCCTTCCAGTCCGTGCTTTGTGTTTGGCCTGCCACTGTTGCCTGTTTATATTTGCAACTGTTCCTTCTTGTGATATGTGAATTAGCAACATATTTTCCATCTTCTCAAAACATTTCCTCTGGCTTGCAGTGTCTCTGCTCCTGGCCTTCCCACATTTTTACCGGACTAGCAGCAATGGTGTAACAACAGTATCATTTTTTTGGTTTTCTTCTTCTTTTTTTTGGTGTAGCTGTTTTACAGAATGCTTACTGGTGTCATACCACTCTTGTTGTGTGCCAGACAGTGTAAACTGCCAGGTGGGATTTTCCCTTTGATTCTGAAAGCATGGTTAGTAGGGTGGTTTTTAAGTGGCTCCCCACAAATGTGTTTTGCTAAATTCAGGATTCCTTCCTTATTGATAGCTGGGATTAGTTTCTTACTGCCTCTTTAATTTTGTTTTAACTTACTAGAAGAGCAGCTACCTGTGGTGCATCCCAGAAATCTGTGACTTTGCTTGTTTCTTCTGGTATTTCCAATTTATGCACAGTTATACACTTAAAATATTTGCTCAGTTGCTATTTAAGTGACACACCAGATTTCTCTATCTGAAGCATATATGCAAGCATAAAATACAAGTGGTTAAGTTGCTCCTTCCCTATCATTTCAATGTGCATCTGAAATGGAAATTAGGGATGAAATTAGTCTATGAAGAATTACTTCACGAGAAGTAGAAGAAAAAGTGTGGTTTGGGGTGGTGATTAAAATCACAGCACTTCTTGCAAGGAGATACTTCACATCAGCTTCAGTTTTTAGCACTGGTTTTGTTGGTGAAACTTGCATGCTGGGTCATGGTCAGGTGACTCTCCACTGCCACATCCCCATTTGTCCCTGGGGTCCCTGCGTTGTGTCTTCATCCTTCCAGTATCCACCCAGCAGCTCTGTGAAGAGGCTTCTAGGTGTCTTGAACAAGACACAGCTCCTGTTCCACGAGCAAAAGAGAGCATGTTGCTGTTCCTGACTTGTTTTCCTACCTGGAGGGAGCTGGTACATGTGATATTTGTGAGTGGAATGGACTCAGCAATGTGATATGCTTGGCATCCAGTCCTAGGAGGATATGAAAGCATGGCTGAAATGGAGATACACCTAAAGCTAGCCAGCTCTGCTGTCGGTCTCTTGCTTGTGCAGTTGCATGCAGATAACCACTCTAAGCTCAAGATGTAGAGAGAATGCTTCATGGTGTGCAAATTTTATTCTTGTTTTTGTGCTGAAGACTGCTGTAAGAAATGTTTGGGTGTAATAAAACTGAAGGCATCAGTTGGAAAAAAATGAATGACTCTGGTACCAGTATTGTTTGAAGGGCATGTTCTGCTTTTTCACTTGGCAAGCTGATGTGTGGCCTCAGTTCTTACAACTGTGAAGTCAAACTGTTAATGATCTTCTGAGGAATAAGAGGTGACAAAAATTACATACTAATAGATACCCTGAAAATAGTATTCAGTCCTAGACTTGTGGGGGTTTTTCTCTTGTTTTTCATATTAACTATGGGGCATGCTCTGGCAAAAATAGCCTATGCCAATATAGGCTACAGAAGGACACTGATTAATCCATCCAAATGGCATAATTTTCTGCCAATCTTGTTCCAACTTTGACATCTGGATCATGTAATTTTGTTGGGTTTTCACATCATGTTTTTTAATTGATTACATATTTAAAAAACAAACCCCGACAAACCACAGCATTACTCTGCTGTGTCAGCTCTTGCATGGGAGTGATTTGGATGGCACTTCTCTTCTTGATGAAGAACCTGTCACAGAGCTTCTGCTGCTTGACACTGTAGAAGTGGAAGTGACCACTTCCCTCCTGTCACTTTGCTTCAAGGGCTGTTTCCTGGTGAGGACAGTAGTGGTAAAGTGATACAATGAGGTCTTCTAGCTACTTCTATTTAAACCTTCAGCTGAGATTGAAAGGTTTAGGAGTGGTTTCCATGAGGACTAAGAGAGGACTAAGTTTTTCTTTAAAAATAAATGCCATATTTGGGGTTGTATGGGCCTCTCAGTGAGTTACTTGTGAAACCAGATGTTTATGCAACACAGGCACTTCTTATTTCTCGTTCTTTGACTTCTTTGATTTCAAAGTTGCGGATGCTCACTTAATTATGAATGTCTCCAGAGCCAGATGATGATGATTAAAACTTGGCATACTGTACTTTTTAAAACACTAATCTTCACAAGACTCTCTGTAATTAGATAAGTATTCTCCTGACTTCACGGGGAGGAAAACTGTAAGAGTCCAAACCTGATTCTGTTTTAGAGTTGCTGTCAACTCTTAAGGCTCTTAATAGAAGAACATCAAGCCCTTAAGTGATTTGTCTAAAGGCAAGATGGTGGGAGAATTTGATTGAATCTTGGGTGTTCTTGATTCTCTCACCTGGCTGATAGCTCAAGATGTCTTGCTTGACATTTCAGCTTTTTTCGTTATAGTGTTTATCTTCAAAGGTCATCAATTATATATAACTTTAAAAAGCAGTGTACAGTAAGTCAAGTTCTACACCTGTTATTGATCTCTCTTGCTCATCACTGGTGTTTTTGTTTTGACTGTCTCTTGCTGAGAGACACTCCCAGAAATAACATGGGAGAAAGTGTGGCAGTGAAGTGGAATGACTTGGTGTTCTCAGCAGCATAGTAAAGGAACTGAGGAACAACTGAAGGCTGAAATACTCACTGGGAGAGATGACTCTGTTCTTGGGCAGTGCTCATGGTATTGGCAGTGCTCACACACTCTTGCTTAGGACTCTGCAGTAGGTTTGCATGTCCTAGAGCAGGGTGAGGTGCATCCCCAGTTTGAGGGCTGGCCAAGCTGGTGGGGAGGCACTTCATGCTGTGGCAGTGGGAAGGGAGCCTGAAGCATCTCATTCAGCACTCCCAGCTCTCCACTTCAATGTGCAGGGTCGATACAGCTCTTCACTGGATGAACTATCACTCTATGCAGGCATCTGCTAGTCAAGGCACATCAATGTGTGGGTTTTGGACCCTTGAACAGCCACAAAACAATTTCAGCTTCCTCTCTGCTGCTTTGCACCATCTCCCTTATATTAAAGATTCATTGGTTTCCTTTCAGTGGCTGATTAATACATCAGGTGATTAATGACTTTCATCTGACACATCGATGGTGCTTAAGCCATGGTGAAATACGTCCTCCCCCTCCTGTCTCATTCTGCTGCTCCACCAGGGAAGCACCAGAAGGGTTGTCTCACTAGAAGCTTGTATTTCTGCCAGTGTCCAGTTTCCTTGCCCTTGGGTGCGTGCCTGTGGTGCTGAGTTGGAGTGGCAAAAGTTCTTTAGGGAAAGATGATGAAAGTGCATCTGAAATATTCCAGGAATAACAGAGCTCGAGGAGAATTCCTTTGTCTTGTTGATGGGTGATTGCCAGTTTAACATGACTGTGATTGGATCGAGTGCTCCTGTAGTGCTTTTGCTCTGAAAAGCAGCAGCTCACTAATTTTTTTTTTAGATGATTGGCTTTAAACAGATGAGAATTTGCATTAGATTTAAGCATAAAAGTGAGGCACGTGCCCTAATTACTTCTAGCAAGTGTGCCAACACTACAGGCGTGACTGCAGCGTGTGTGCCCAGACGTGCCAGCTCCAGCCTACTAAATACAAGGTGGTGTTGCCTTCATTTGGCAGATTGCTGTGCAGAAGGATGCCATTTCCCTGATGCCAGTGTCAGAGTGCTGCTTGATATGGCTGAAAAATAATTCTTCTTTTATTTTTTTTCTTCCCCACTGCCCCTTCCCTCACTCCTTGTCCTGTAAGTAGATTAATTTTCAGCCCAGGTAGATCCCAGACTCTCTGCACAAGCAGACACACTTACCACAAGCAGTTGGTGGGGATGAGAGGTCAGACCACTTCCCCTTTCAGCAGGGACACAGACTGATGCAGGAATAAAGCAACCCTAATTAGCCCAACTAATGAGTGTAGCTAATTATAAAGATGTATTTGCATGTACAAATCTGCAGAGGATTGTGCCTGTTATGTGTGAATATTCCTGCCCAAGCCATCACAGCTTTACCTCTGCTGATACTTAACACTGACTTCTCTTACATGTGAACCAGTGCTGCAGCACTGAAAGATGTCCCTGCACTGAAAGGATTCCTGCATGAGGTTTGTTTATTTGCCATGCTAATGAGTGGAACCTTTGTTCCAATAATTATATTAAGATGCACAGGTGATGTAGCTGGGTAATGTGGTTACTATGAGTGGCAAGAAACTTGCAGCAAGTACTGTGCTGATTGAATCATCAGCCTGGATTTGCTGGGACAACTGTGGGCAATTTTTGTGGCAATAAGTGTTATTTAAGATTTAAATAGAGTTGACATCGTGTTCTTTTGACCTAATTCCCAGGGTTTTGTATTATTAGGAGAGCAGTCTGGGATACTGTAATGCAGTACGCTGCAGAATGGCACTGGTAGGAGAGATTGATACAGCACTGGTGTTTGAATAGGAAATGGAGCGTAGCAAATATGGATATTATGCTGTGATCTTCAGATGGGAAGGGTTGTGTGCATAGTTCCTGGGTGGAAAGCCACAGCTCTAGTTAGAAACTAACCCTACCACAAAGTGACCATATGAGAAGCCATGATACATCTTACTGTTTGTTGTTGCATGGGTACACAAGGTGATATTTCCCTTTCTTTTAGTAGTTTGCCTGTTGTAAGATGCCCAGCTTGCATTAACACAAGTTGACTTTATACTAACTGGCAGGAAAGAAACTCATTGAGCCCTTGTGGAGCATTCCAAACTTCAAACAACCAAATTCAATTTACTGTGTTCTTTCTAGACAATTTTCTCCCATGACACCCCCAAGCCAGATGATGCATGGACAGGCCCCATGGTTCCTAACACTTTGTCCTTGGGATGATACTAGCAGCATTTTTCTCATGGTCTTTACAAACACTGGAGAAAGTAGTGTCCTTTTTATTTTTAAAGAAGTATGACTTGTTTGGAAAGCACCCTGCTTTAATGTTTCCCTTGTCTAGAAATGTTAATACATCATTTTTTGAACCTTAAGGTTGTGTTTTTTAAGAGTGTGGCTTCTGTTTAGCTACAGTGAGAATCAGCCTTCACTGCACAGGCGACTTGTTGCTTTTCCCCCAGGGACCATCCAGATGCCCTAATCTGACTGACTGTGGTTGTGCCTACAGCCCACCTCAGGGGCAGAGGCATTACTTGAGAGTCCTGTATAAATAGTCCATCCACTAACACTGAGGACAGAGGTGTTGGAAAGAAGGGAGGGTGTTTTATCTGGCTGTCTCTGTGGGCATGGTTCCAGAAGTCCTAACGCCTGGCACTGAAGAGCAAAGCTCCAGTGTAGATATGTCTCTTATGACTGTTAAAGCCAGCCTTACCTGCTGTGCACAGATCCAGACATTGGAAAGTAGCCAATTAGCTGCTGTTTATTCTGTCATTAGAGGGGTCAGTTCCTCTACATACCCCAACCTGCCTCAGAAAGGCCTAACTGAGGCTCTCAAGGCTTCATTTCATCCCGAGCCGACAGTCCCTGGACATTGCTCTTAAAAGGCAGGCCAGCCAAGCTGATAATATTTCACCTCCATGCCCTAATTACCCCAGAGTAACACTGCTGTTTCTTTTTTTACACACCTCAAAACTCCTGTATGGGCACTTTAATCCTGCCCTCTGCTCTGTGGTGCTCGGCTGCAGTGTTCAGCAGCGGTGCCCTAAGGAGTATGCAGACAGGTTTGCTGAGAGCAGACGTCAGCCTTCTAGCATGGGTTTGCTGGCTGATCTGTAAAACCTGCAGTTTGGGGAAAATGCATCTGAAGAAACTGCTTAAAGCTTAGTGGACAGAAGAGGAAATGTCAAGCAGACAAGAAGAAATTAATTTGGTCTGTTGAAAGGTTTTGCTGCCAAATATTTTGTCGTGATCTATGTTAGCAATAAGTAACTCCATTTGGAAATTATTTTACAGGCAGAATTGTTGTCATATTACTATTGCAAACAGCAGCTCTGTGCTGGGGTGCATAAATCCCACATGCATACATGGATAAGCCAAGTAAAAACATGGTATTTCCTACAGGAAATCGATCCCAGCACACGGATGGGGAAAGCACTGGAGGATGCGGCTTCTTCTGTAGAGCTCTGTACAGACACCATCCCTCTGCTGGGGTAGCTCAAGCTGCACCCGTGGAGGCACATCCCTAATCCTTCAGCATCAAGTAATTTCTTCTGAAATGTTACACTGCTCCCAGTTAGAGCTGTCTTGAAGATATGCTGGTGTCTTCATACGCCTCTGTGCTGGATTTTTCTGAATGCTTGGCTTGTTTAACAACACAACTTCTGCCCAGTTATTTTCCCTCAGACTCTGCGTGCAGGACAGACAGAAAACTTGACAGCTGTGTTTCACCCAGGAGCAGGTTTAGTGAAGTCTTTGTTACTGGATCAAAAAATTTTCTTGCTTCAAATTTTTTTGCTATTTGTTAGGGTTTTTTTTTGCATTGTAAATGCAAAGCTGGATTGTGCAGCACACAGAAATGGTGCATGCTGCATTTGTGTCTGCTTGGGCTTTGTGTCTGTGTGTGATTATATTGGGGTTGGGGTTTTTTTCCTCCCCTTCTAATTACTTAAAACAGATTGGATGAAGGATAAAGGTTGCAGGACTGTAATACTTTTTTACAACTGTATGTCTTAAGAGTCAAATTTGTGTGATAACTTAAGTTTGCTTCCTTTGCTACAGATTTATCTGAAGCCAGCCATGCTGCAGAGGAGGATGGGGGAATAATGCCTGCTAGTATTTTTTATGATTGTCACCATCATTCACCTTTTTTTAAATTTTAGGGCTGTTTTTTCTGCAAGGAAAGGGCTGATGCTTTCTTTTCACCAATTTGCTTTTACTCCTGAGGATAGCTGAAGATACTGTGTTCAAGCATCAAATTAATTACTTTTATGAAGAAGATAGTTGATTGAAATGCAGTTGTTTATTTTTATTTTACTTCTCTACCATCTGAGCAAGCACTGCACTTGTGTGATACCTGATTTATTAGTGTCTTAACAGAAAATCAGTAACTAGCCCTTCCTCTAACCAGGGGGGTTTTGGTAGTTTCAACTCAGTGGTGAGACTGCTAGAAGTTGAAAGTCCTGTACTTGGTGGTGTAGAACTTAGCAATGGTTTGATTCTGGCTTTGCTAATGTGGAAATTCTTACTCAGCATCCAAAAATTGACTATTTCCACATGTTTATTTCCTGTCTTGTGTGAGTTAGGCTATTTTATAAAGATATCTTCTGGCTTATAATTTCTAATATTTGTGAGAATTATTAAAAATAAAATTATTATTACTTATTCCCTTCCTAGTTAATGTACTGTACTGTGCTCCTCCAGCATCTATAGCACTGGTACCCCTGTACCAGTGCTATAGATGCTCGAGGAGCATCTATACTGGCTTGACTGGGATTCAGTAGTGAGAATGGAGTGAGTGTGAAGCAGCAGAGAATTTGGCATCTCTGGAATGCCATGTTGTTGTGTTGGCACCACACGTAACTGATTTCCCCTTCTTTGTTTTGCTCTTAATGATCAGTTTCAGCTGTCCCCTGTGCCTGTTGGAGCACACTGCATCCCCAGCCTTGTGTGTGCGATTATCTGTACCACAGATGGAAATTGAACATCTAATTACTTTATAAGATTTGTTAACAGAGATTTAGAGCCTGCTTAGCCTCTGCTTGAGAAGTACTTTCTGTGTTATTTCAAGTGTGCTTTTGTTCTCCTCCTCAGGTCCTTTCACAGATGTTGTCACTACAAACCTGAAACTCGGCAATCCCACAGACAGAAACGTGTGCTTCAAAGTTAAGACCACAGCACCACGTAGATACTGTGTAAGGCCCAACAGTGGAATTATCGATGCAGGAACATCAATTAATGTTTCTGGTAAGCCATCCAAGCAGGCTTTTTTTTGTGATTAAAAATAGCTTATTTTAATCAATTCTTTCTTGCAGTGCTTTGCAATCTGCAAGTATTTTGTTGAATATTTGTAAAAGCAAGAGGTTCTGGTTTCATGGAGACGCAGCCATTTCATAACAGGTCTTCTCTTCTTCCTAGTCCAGCAGTAATAGGTTTGGGTTTACATCTCTTTGCAGGGGGAAGGGAGGTGAGTGGAAATATATAAATGATTTATATAGTTCAATAACAGTCTAAGCCAGCCTGTCCAAATCAGCCCTGCCCTCCCTGTGGGATTATTTTTGTACAGTTAGTTTTTTGCCAGCTTTATTTCCTGAACCAAATCACCATGTGTGCTTGGCCAGGCATGTCAAGGGGAGAATAAAACTGGGTGGACTGCAGCCACACCGGTTTAGACTCATCTAGGCTGTTCCCAAACTGCTTAATATAACCAATAATGAAAACATTTACTTTCAAACCATGTTTATTTTGTGTTCCTTGCAGATGCAATATGCTTTGGTGTTGTAAATGTCGTGACTAAATCTTTTCTGTTCCAAAGGAAAAGTTAATGATTTTCTCTGAGTCAGTAGCTCTTGACTTGGCTAAGTTTGGTAATGGAAAGGTGGAGTGCCTTACTTTGAAAGCATAAAGAGCTGAGTATTACCCATAAACAACGTCTGTATATTATTAACTTGCTGATGATACATGCTTGAAAGTGATGTATTTTCTCAATGACTTCTCCAGTCAATGTTTTGAATAAAAAAAATTCTGTCAAAGCTTGTAGTAGTGACTTACTGCCCAAATTAAGTCATAACTTTCTGGTTATGAAGATTGTATCTATAGACATGTAGGTTTGTTTTACTGTTTTTAATAAATTTTAATGTTGGCATAATTTTTAAAAACATTGTTAGGTTACACATTTTGTTGTTAGGTGTCACACCAAACTTAGCCTGGAGCAAAAGATTTTGGGAGCTAGAAGTACTGCTTTTTACTTGGGGACAAAAGCCCCAATATGTCAATAACAAGGCATCCTGTTTTTTACTTCATAAAATGTAAAATATTTAAAACACCTCACCCTTGGAAAGCTTGCTTTGACAAAATAAAAATTGATCTCAAAAATAGTTACAGACAGGCTGTAACATTGAGAGTCTGGTCCAGCGAGCTGCCTGGTGTGTGCCCTTGGTGGTGAGGAGATAACCGGTGGGGCAGGCAGAGCACTGCAGGGGAAGGGTAGCACGTATCCAGTAAGCTCTGAAATGACCAATATGTAAATGGAACAGCTCCCCAGAGAGAAATTGAGATTTCTAAACCTCGGACAATTCCCAAGTCAAGCTGCCTGTCATCTGTATTAGCTGCAGGCGAGCATATTAAATGCATAGAAATCAATGAAGTGATAATGAAAATTAGCATGGTTTCTAGATACAGATTATCTTTATGCTCTAAAGACATGGGTTCTTTTTATCTTTCAGATGAGCTTTCAAAATCAAAAGCCCTCTTCTTTTGCAGGCACATAACTATGCTTTTAAAAATGTCATCTTGATCTCAGTGTTGAGTGTTTCCTTCAACTTCTGCTTTCCTTCCCTCTACCTCATGCAGAATGTAGTATAGGTGGTGGTGTGTGAACCCTCTTTGTTATGCTACCAGCATGCCTACGTCTCACTTGCCTTTCCAGCCCAATTCTGCCCAGCAGCATGCCAGATACAACATGGATCTAGTCCAGGACTTGACTTCAAGCACCCCTTTATGAGCAATTGCTGTGCTAACACTAAGCTGTGCTTTGCTCTTGCTTACATAGCTTTGAAATTTTTCCCTTTTCTGATAACTTCTATTTATGGGGATTTACAATTCAGGTTTTCAAATGGCTGTGGCATATTTAATCACAAACTCGTGTTTGTGCTCTGCATATTTTCATGCTGATCATGATTTAGGATTGTTACTGAGTTGCCAGTCGTTGCATTCGTATTGTACTTTAAAATGCAGGTCATATACATTCATTGTTCTTTGGGTAAATTAAGATAACTATAGGCAGGCATATTACAGAATTCTGGGGTCATAAATGTTAATTCTTAATTTCTTTAAACATTAGAAATTGAAGCTGTGTATATCATGTGTTGTGGCTGAATTTCTCTTTCCTGGATCTATACATATTGCTGTCCTGGCAGCTCCTTTAAACCATGTGTGGAACCTAATTTTTGACACAAAGATGGCAGTGACTTGGGGTCAATTAGGAGAAAGGATCTATTAGATCAAAGGGCTGGGGAATCAGAGGGTGCTTTAATTTGAGGAACAGAACTGGGTTTGCACTCACAGAAAGAGGGGAATTGTGTTTAAACTTTGCTTTGGAGTAATGTTGCTTAAGAACAGACTGACTTTTTGGAGTAAAGGGAGTGAAAAATACATAGAATTTCATTCAGTTATTTCTGAGTAATGTAATTCAAGTCTTACACAAGACATAAAAATAGGACTTGAATGCCTCCAAACCTAGTGAGAATACTAGTGATGAAGAATTATTAGAATATAGTTAATTCCCTAATAACTTCTGGACATTTAAACTAATTGTGTTGCATTTACTACATGCAGCCTGTCCTCTTGAGAGTTACTGACCGGCTTTAACACAGCCTTTCCGTAGTGCTGCCTTAGTACTACACCTTGTCTACCCAAAAAATGGGGCCCAAGAGTAGTGACATAAAGTTTTAGAACAATTTATTAGGTTCTCCTGGCTTTCCTGACAGAGGCTGAGTTTGAGGCAGCCTTACCATCCTTGGGCTGTAGTAACTGGCTGCCTTAAACTCCTGTGGAGCTGCCTGTGCTGGTTTTGTCGGATGAGAAGATGTTCTGCCCAAAGATAGAGGCAGCAATCAGAACATTATTCCACTTTATTTCATACTAGTATGATGACTCATTTAAAACATACAAAATGCTAGAAAAGTAACACCTGCTTTATCCTAGTGGAGTGTCAAACACTGACGGCTTATGCCATATCACGGCTTTGCTTCAGTCCCTGCATTAAGGCCCTGTTGGGATGTCAGGTTTGTAGCCCTGTTTTCACCTGTTATGTAATGCCATGTAATTTTAACAGCTGAGTTTATGTAACTCCTGGGAAGCGTATGTGCTGTCATCTGATCGCCCTGCCTTGAGCTGAAGTACTTTGAGAAGGGTTATTCACACACGCTCTGTTTTGCTTAAACATGTCTTATCTCAACAAAGATACTTGGTTTTGTGGCTTCCAAGAGGTTGGAGCCTAAGCAGAAGGTGTGAATGGGGTACAAAAGAAAAGTGGAAAAAAAAATACAAGGAGATGCTGATGAATCTGCAGGTCGGTGTGTGATGGGGGAGAGGGGAAGTAGGGATGGTGCCATCTGTGTGCTGCTGAAGGGAGCAGTCTGAACACACTGCCTGAAAATGGGGAGAAGCTGACATTATCCCTAGGATGCTGTTGAGTATCTTCTGAGGGAGGGTGGTGGTGTAATTTTTAGCCTTTTGTAAATTTGCCTGACTTTGAATAGCCAGTTAGCATCTCTCCCAGGAGCATGCTTCTGCAGCCACTCTTCTGTGTGGTCACTGTGGGTCTGCCCCCCTTGCTAGGACAAGGATCCTGCCCCGTTTCTCAGTGTTATCACAATATTTACAGTAAGAACTATGTAAACATGGGCTGATTGTGAAGTGGTGCCGTGGGGTTCTGCAGGATTCTGTAGATGCAAGTGTCTTTTCCTCAGCTCCAGCTGAGCTGATCACATTGCACAGCCATCTTGAGGCTTGCCCTCATAGCTGGGAGGGATGTTTTATGTGAAGGTGACACAGTGTGGTAGGTTTGAGCTATTCAGACCATAAAGAATTTCATGTAGTGCCATTTGGGAAAATTATTGATAAAGCTAGAAAAGAAAAAAAGATTAATGGGGCTACTTAAAGAGTAAACAGTGATGTGGAGAATGGAAGTGTAATAGCAGGAAGTTACTAGTGACATTTCTTGAGAATGATTCCTGGTACTAATCTTGTTTAATGCTTTTATAAGCAATTCTGGCACAGAAGGAGTACACAAAAAAAACCCCTCCTGATGATGTGAAGTTGGGAGGCTGAAGATATGCAGCAGAACTGGGTGTCCTTGAAGGCTACAGTAAGAGAAACAGGATGAGCTTCATTAGAAAAGCTGCAAAATCATGTATTTGGGGAATAAAATGGCCCTGCTATAATCACGAGCTGTTAAACAAAGGGGTCAGGCTGGGGTGACCAGGACGCTGAGATCATGTGACTGTGACTCAAGACAAATGTAGTATGTGCAAGCAGGCTGGGTGATGGAGGAGATAAGAGGGTATGAATGCTCTTGTCTGAGGCACTAGGGAAATTTCCTGGATGTATAATTAGAGTGGCTCATGGAGGGGAGCTCAGGCAGAGCAGGTGCAGAGTGAATGGGGAGCCTGGCCCAGAGGACCTGCAGAGTCTGGCTTGCTTAGTTTACCAGGAGTTACTGTGACTCATGTCTTGGAGTGCACCAGAAGTAAATGACTCTTCCCCTTCTTTGATATTTGAGCATAAGGGCAGCATTGGTCTGGGACCAAGTAAACAGGTCATTAATAAATTTAGCTGGAAACTAGAGGAAGGTTGCTGATTTCTGCTCTTGAGAGGGAGTGCTAGGTCCTACCAGGAGTTAAGGGTAGCATTTTACCTCCTTCCAAGTTCCTTGCTTCAGGTTTCCTCTGTTCCTTGAGAAAGCAGGTTTTCTGTAGCCAGTAATACTTCTGACACTGTTATTAACTTTGCCAGCAAGCTGTTCTAGGAAAAGGAAAGAGCATAGAAATTGGTCCCCATCTCTTTCCTTTACTATCTAGAGGGCCTTGCATGAAGCACAGAGGGTTTAGCAGGAGTGTGTGCAAAAACTGATATCCACTTATTTGGAAATGCTTCAGAGCAGGATGCACATAGGGTCAGTCCTTGGTGTTTGAATTTTGAGAGAGCTAAGTGGGCTAACAAATACAAATTGCATTTCTGATTTCATTGATCTCTGAATGACTTTGCAGTTTTTGCTTGTGGGAGAATACCTCTGATGCTTTAGCTGTAGGGTGATCAGTTTAGAAAGTGATTGAAGTACCAGATTTCTGCCTGATGGATGCTGGTGTTAGTGAGCTTGAAACTCCTATTAACCATTTTGTTTCTCAGGACTCTGGGTTCAGATGAAAGCTGGTCAGAAACGTTTGACCAGAGGAGATGGCGAACTTGGCAAGGCATTTTGTAGGAACATAATACCTTTCACACAGCTCTTGCATAAGGTATGGAATTTCCAACCAAAACAAAGAAACCATGTTCACAGTAGAAAATTCTCCAGCAATTAGAGCAGTTGCATGGAACTGATCTTTCACAGAAACCCTCAGTAGTATGGAGAGAAATGTGGAAATGGTTTGCTTTCCTCTCGAACAAAGTACGTATTTTTGAGCTTCCCATCTGGCTTACAAGGCATTTGCTGAATAATTTGTGTCAATGTGGCTTTCATGTATTGATCTAAAAATACAAGTGCTAACAACATTTGTACTGTCAAGCCCTCTCTAGCTGCTTGCTCTTATGATTCAGTGAATGGAATTCAGAGCAGCAATCGGTTGGCGTTCAAGAACGGCTTCAGCGCTGTCACTTGGGAAATAGCAGTTTTCAAATGAGCTTGTAGCTGCACTCAGCAGAGCAAGCTGGAAAACCTGCAGATCTGGAGAAGTTCCATGAACAGTGGAGAGTTGTAACTATGTAGTTGGATCTTACACATTATGAAGGCTTGAAATAAGAGAGGTGTGTACTAACAGGGAGAGAAAACACTGCTGCTACTTTGCAGTGCTGGATTGTGGAATGCTGCAATGTATGTGTTTCATATGTGTTTCCACTGCCCTGTGGAAAACATGGTTTTAAAAGTATCCTGTTAATGTGCAAACAGTTATTTTGGCCTGGGCTTTGATTACTGCAGGGTGCATTGAAAGTGTAATTTTTGAAGCATCTCATCTGAGAGAATTTGCCATCTTTCTTCTGGCTTGAAAAGGCCTGTGGTGGTTGGTAGCCAGGCATTGTGTGCACAGTGAAGATGGCATGGCCATAACTTGCAAGATGTGGGATTTTTGGGTATAGCTTTCATACAACATACCCCTGCAATCAGTGCATATGGGTTTGGGCACATAATGTTAATAACACTAGTACTCAAAAGTAATCTGAATTCTTGAACTGCTTCTCTTCGTGGTGATTGGATTGAGGGACTGAAGTAGCCTTGTGAGCCATAAAATGTGAGTTTTTTAAACCTTACACCAATTTTATGGTAGCAATAATTGCAGTTCATTTTAAATTGGGGGGAAGGAGGGAAGGGGAATAGCTTTTTGCAATCTACTAACATGTTTATTTAAACAACTTTGTTTATTTTCCTGTGCAGACTGTCTCATGGCAAATTCAAAACTCTGCCTATCGAAGTCACAGTCACTGAATGTCCAGGGATCATTGGTGAAATGGGGGGTTCTAAGTGATCACTATGTTTGTATTTAATTTACAGGGACTATTCTTTAAAATGCTCCCTCCTAATGTTATTTTGACAGGTTAGTTCTTTACTCTAAAGAAGAGAAGAGATGGAAATTCCTAATATTACATAAAATGTGTACTATACACAAACACAGCAAACCTTCTGCTTATTTCTCTGCACCCTGGACATGGTGGATTTCTGCAGAAGAAAGTTCTGCAGTGGTTGTGATATTTGTATGGAAAGACATTTCTTGTATACCTTTCAGAGGTGGTGTTTATAAAGCATTTAACTGTAAACATCCAGGTATAAATTGGTAGTAAATGTCCAGCAACTTCCTTTAGGAAGAAAAATATTTGTATTTGATAAAGTAGGTATTGTGAGGCTTAAACTTTGTCAGGGAAATCTCCATCCTGAGACTGGAACCTCGTGGTTTAGTGTTTGACTTTGCCCTGCAGTGTTTCTCCAGTGCCATGAAGCAGTATGGTGTGACAGCTAATCACAATGCAGCTTGGTACTTCTGCCCCGAGGCTGGGGGAAGAAAAAAAAGAAGCTTTCTTTGAGAATTGTTCCCTCTGTCCCAGAAGATATGCAAATTATCTTACTTACTATAAAATATTATTACCATCTTGCCATAGCTGGCTATGGAATACTGTGCAGTCAACAGCACTTCTAAAATTCCTGGAGAAATATCTAGACAGACTGAAGAGGTGGTTTTCTCTTCTTTCAGACTTTTGTTTTAAAGTGAGGATCCTGATTTCAGCTGCTGCTTTGGTCAGAATGGGTGTACAACTTGAAGCCATTTTAGTGTTTGTATTTCTCAGATCTGGGAACTGTCACCAGTGCGTGACTGTGCATCAGAGCAGTGTTAACATGATGTGTTTGGGGGTTTCTCTTGCAGTGATGCTACAGCCTTTTGACTATGACCCTAATGAGAAAAGTAAACACAAGTTTATGGTTCAGTCGATGTTTGCTCCAGCTGATACTTCAGATATGGAAGCAGTAGTAAGTATTGAATTTATTAAAATTAATTTCTTTCCGTTTGTATTTTATGAGACCTTTTACTGCATCGCTTAAGATCTGTTGTCAGACCACACTGGAATGAGCCTTGAAAGCTTTGCCAGATTTCCATCTCTGTGCATGGCAAGGTGTGTTCTCTTTATTCTGATTTCCAGGAGTCTTGCACTGAAAGATGCAGTTGGCGTCTGTGGTGGCTCCATTAGGGCACTCCTGTCAGTAATGGGATACTAAGCCATGACATAAATGAGGCAATTGCTTTCAATGTATCATTTTTAGAATGGCCAACTTGAACTGCATATTCTAAGAGTACTTAGAATATATTCTAAGTCCATAGTATTTTATGCCTCTACTCTCAGTGTTGAGTCTTCCTTTGAGCAGCTCCTTTTCCTGACAAGGATCAGGAGGATGGTTTACAAGTATTGTATTTTTCTTTATCCCTTCCCACGTCTATTGTGGCTTGGGGAAAATGAACGGCACTCGCAG
Organism: Heliornis fulica; assembly: GCA_013399135.1. Taxonomy (NCBI): domain Eukaryota; kingdom Metazoa; phylum Chordata; class Aves; order Gruiformes; family Heliornithidae; genus Heliornis; species Heliornis fulica. Next base: position 1,126,425 of record VXBZ01008964.1, read on the forward strand.
ATCTTGTCTGGTGGATAACACTGAGAGTAACAGAAGCCTGTAGGCACTTGAAGGACAAAAGATCTAGAAATAAGATGTTAGGTTACATTAGGACAACTTGGAAAGGAACAAACCAGTATGTCAACTGGTGGCTTTCCTTTAACAGCAAGGTTAGCTACTGCAGGAAGGAATAGGGAAGCTTTCTCTGGTAGAGCTTTGGTTAGCTTGGGCAAATACTCAGTAGCTATTGAGGGCAGGATAAAAAAGGTCATTAAAGCATATGTAGTGTGTGTATGTTGGTATATTGTTTATGTACATTGAGGTTTGTATATTTCTTATCATGGTTTTTAGAGTAGCCTTTACAATATGCATCTCCTTCTGAATAGCTTTTTAAAGCTGCTGGTTAAGAATTTCCCTTCTGAAAGAGACTTATGGAACTATATTTGTAATGACCTCAAAATAAGATCCAGTGGGAGAAACAGCAGTAATAACAACAGTAATAAAATGTCTGCATCGCTTCAAGGATAAGCCAGTCTGCCTTTCTTTCTAGCTCTTTAATTTTTATGAGTTACTTTATGCTATGGAAGATGTTACTCTGCTGGTGAAGAATGTTTTTTGGGGCCTAGATGGCCCTTTCAGTTTTCCAGAGCTCTCCAGACCTACAACTTCTTTTCCTATATTACTTGCTCAGTTCTCAGTTTTGTTACTACTCTCCAAATCTCTTCTTATTCTGGATAAACAGGTGAGACAAATTACTGGAGTACTATAAAGCTTTCAGCACTTCACAGGCAGCCAGCGAGCTCGAAATAGAGTTCTGACTTCAGCCACTGAAGAGTTGGAGTAGGATTGAGCTGTGTAGGATGAGTCAAATGCTTCTGCAGGGGTTAGCCATAATTTGACGCCTACTTGAGATGTGCTGAGCAGTACCATGCTACCAGGAGTAAGGTCAAAGAGAGGAGAAGCATGTGAGAACTTCAGGACATGAATGTGGGCACTTCTTGCTGTATGTCACTGCTATGAATCAGTGCAGGGTTACAGTTGATAGCAAGCGAAGATTTATTACTGTTAAGCCATATTAAAGGTTTTGGAAGGAAACTTGTTTTATGGTAGACTTCCTAGTTGAAGGGGAGGGAAGGATGAAGGGAAGCTGTCACTTTATGTAGCACAGCTGTTACTGTTTAGGCATTGATGCTGAAAAATAAGGAGGAGGAAGACAAGGAGGGAGAAGAACAGCCCTGTAGTTCATCCCAGTCAGGAAGAGAAAACCTTGTGCAATTTGAAAAGCTTGGCCAGGGACTCCACTGAACAAAGACTTTGGAGCTAGCACTGTTACAGATAGGGTGGGGTGTTATCTTTCCCTTCCTTTGAATGTGCCCCTCCTCTTTCTTTTTTTTTTTCTTGTTAATCAGGACCACAGCTCCCCCTGTCTATGCTCATTACTCTTATATAATTCCCACTTCTCACATAAATTAGCTGTGTAAGGTTCAGATTATTTAGAATTACATCTTTCATAGTATCTGGATGGTTTTTAGGATACTGCTCAGTTATATACTTTTTCGTTTTTCATCATGTATGTGGTTAATGTGATAAACACCTGTAGAGGTGTTCCTAAGATGATTTGATGAGCTAAAGTAATACACTGTGTTTTTGCCTTACTATACTAATACAATTAACATTAAACTATTCCAGTGGAAAGAAGCAAAACCAGAAGAACTCATGGATTCGAAACTTAGGTGTGTGTTTGAGCTACCAGCGGAAAATGATAAGCCTGTGAGTATTTTCAGATGCATATTGAGTGTTTTAACTTAACACTACAGTAAATGATGTAAAATGGCATGTTTATACCAACAGCTATGTAAGCAAAAGGACAGAGCCCTCTGTTTCACTGCCTGGATGGCATCACCCTTTGAAAACAATATGAACTATTTAAAATTGTAGTGATGCTGATTTGAACAATGTCAGTGCAGCACAAGTGCAAAGAAGTCTTTGAGTTGATCATTTAGTGAAAGATCACAGGATAAAGAATATTTTTTTAAAAAATTTTAAAAATATTGCAAGATGCTTATTGATGTCCATAAAGCTCAGAGTTTATGTGATGCAGTTATAACAGTCAGCAATAGGAATTTGCCTGTCCAACACTCCCCTTTGCTTCCTTGATCCAACACTGACTTTTAGCAAGTCTGTTGGTAGAAAGCAAGTAAGGAATTCACAAACACAGTTAGGGATCGTGTTAGCAGCTGTAATATTGCAGGGTCTTCTGTGTTAGGGTCCTGAACACACTGATTGCTAATGGGAGTGTGTAGCATCAAATGCAGAACTGATAATGGGTTGAGTAAATGGGAAAATGTTTCCTGGAATGCAGGTACTGAAGGCACAGTTGTACCCTGCACTGGACAGCTTGTAGTTACAGTTATGTGTCGGTACAGCGTCACTGTCACAGCCTCGCTGTCTGCTCTGCTGGCTCCAGACGGAGAGTGTCTGCTCCAGAAGTTGGTGCTTAGACCAGTGTACTCTCTGTGTCTCCAGTTTAGAGGTGTCATGAGAGGAAAGGAAAAAAATCCTGAATTAAATAAAACGTAACAACTGTTCTGTTCAGTCAGAATTTCTTTTGTAATGCCTAAAATCCATTAGAGGAGAGGGGGGAAACCCCTAAGGATGTTTCCTTTTCTATATATACAGGGACTGAAAAGTCAAGGTCATTCTGCCTGCACTTAGTGCTGCTGATCTGGTGGTTTTTGTGAAACAGGAGAAGTAAAGGTTACAGAAAGAAAAATATTGTTTATTTCTTTTGATACAGGCATGTTTCAGATGTGCACAGACAATTTTACCTGAGTCTCCTAAATATCAGGTGTGTGGTGTGAATAAACTAACCAAAAATCATTCTATCTTTTTTTAACAGCATGACATAGAAATAAATAAAATTGTATCCACAACTGCAACAAAGACAGATTCCTCTGTAATGTCTAAATCAATAAGTTCTTCTTTGGATGACACTGAAGTTAAGAAAGTAATGGAAGACTATAAGAGGCTTCAAGTAGAAGTTCAGAGGTTACGGGAGGAGAATAAACAGTTTAAGGTAAAGATATGCTGAGGGTTTTTTTTTCCAGATTTAAACCTATCCTGAAAAAGAAGCTTCCAGATCAAAGGTTTGCTTACCTGACTTTGGGACAGTATTTTAATATTGTCTATAAGCTAAAAGATAAATTCATTCTCTCTGTATAAACTGGGTAAAAGTGTTAAAGCTTTCAAAGAAAGGCGAATGGAAGTCGTGCAGTCAGAGAAACTGGTTGGATAGAAACCCAAAGTAATGAATTCCTTATTTCTCCTTTCCCCACCTAATTTTCTCAGTCTGAATTAAGCCCTCTGTGCTGGGTTTGTCCCTGTTCTCTCAAACTGGTGGGAGCTTGAGGGCAGTGTTGTGCAAATACTGAGTAGTTCAGTCATTGAACCTGTAATGTGTAGTTGAAGTGACCAGTTAGAGAGATCAATAGGAAATGTGCTTCCTGTCCTATCCAGCAAATCGCTGTCAAATCAAGTAACTGAGAAGCCTGTCTCACTCTGCTGAAAGCCCTTTGCAGTGCTTTCATTTGTTGTAAATATCTAGTTTCATAGATAAGAGCACCAGTGAAAACTTGGAGGCTGTGACTGGTGGAGCCCAGTGGAAGGAGCTCTGTCCTGTCCGCTCTGGTGCTGCTGGGCTGGCTGATGCAGGAGGAAAGTTTTAAGCATTTGTCAATCAGTTTTGTTTTGCACTGTGAGGTAGTGTATGTATGTAGCTGAGACACAGCTTTAACTTCTCCTTGTGTTCTTAGTTGTGCCAGCATCTCACAGGACTATCAGTACTGTATCACTTGATTTTTACTTTTTTGCAAATCAGTGGAGAACAAACGCTCTCAGGAGATACTTGGAATTGAGCTGATCTATTACAGCAACATCTTAAAACAGTGCACTGCTTGTTTCCTTTCTGCAGTGTTGGAAACATCTGTAAAACATCTGTAAACAGTGTTAAGTCGCTGCCAGGTGCTGTCAGTGTCCTGCTGCAGGACAAAAAGGAAGTTACAATATTTACAGGCAAAACGTGTTTGTTTCTAGAGGAAAAGTTACAACAAGTGTAAATGTTTAATTGCTTACAGAAGTCGGCAGTCCCCATCCCGGCCTACAGCAGTGGAGAGGTATCAGGTCACCTGTGACTGTAGTTAAAAAAAGAATTATTTAAGTTTTCCTCTGGAACACTAGATGCCTCTTTAAATTCTCAAGTGAGCAGCACTGCCATACACTGAGCCTTCTGAACTCCACTGACCTGACAGTTTTTAAGACTGCAGTAACATTTATTACAATTCTTTGAGTATGTTTTTAATAGGTAGGCTGGAGGATTTTGTTTCTGTGCTTTACACTTTCTGCTCTGTGACACGCTGTGTCACATGCCTGACACTGTTGCTTCAGCTGAACACAGGTTAGGTCACAGGAAGGTCACTGTACATCCCTGGGTGTGCGGAACGGAGTGTGTGGAAACGTAGCTGCCCACCAGTTTAGATCGGGGTGTGAGGAACATGGTCTCCACATTAAATGATAATGTTACAATGTTGTTTCATCTGTTGTCTCCTACATCTTTAAGTTGAGAGAGCTGTCAAGCTCGTACCAAAAAATATCCTAATTATTGCCCTTAGTTTCATGTCAGAACATGGGCCTTTAAATGATGGGGAAGTAGATTTCCCTTGAAATGCTGGTAAAATTCGCTTGTGACATCTGACTGGGGGAATGATGGTGTAATTGCCTTGAAGTTGTGTATTTTTCACAACCCATCTTAGTTATATTGAAAACCATTTTCCCCAGCAATGCTACATTTGCTTACAGAGCAAGAAGAGCATCTTCATGCCATTTCCACCATCAGTGTTTGGAAGATCTGGAGCTGTCTCCAGACTTTGGACAAATTTTTTTGCAGGCTTCCTCATTGTTACCTTAGTCAGCAGGAGAGAACTTCCAAGGGCATGGGGCTTTTGAGCTGCTCATCAAGTAGGTGCAGGATTCCCCTCCTACCTCTCTACTCTTTCTAGAATTATCTAGGAAACAGAGCTTTAAATTAGCTATAGATTTGTATTAATGTGTTTTATGCCCACTTACAATAAGTATGATCTGGATGAGTGTTTAAAGCTTCTCTTTTTTCAGTAGAAATAATCAACATCTCTTCCTTTAGGAAGAAGATGGACTGCGGATGAGGAAGGCACCCCAGACAAACAACCCAATATCTGCTTCTGCAGCTGCTGTCAAGGATGAAGGGCTCAGCTCCAGACTACTGGCTTTGGTGGTTTTGTTCTTTGTCTTTGGTGTAATTATAGGAAAAATAGCCTTGTAGAGGCAGCATGCTGGAAATTGTAAATCGGTTTGATGGTTCTGCCATATCATTGGATTAAATTTATTCATAACAATGTTTAAAAAGAAAAATTAATGTATGACATCTCACAGGTCTTGCCTTTAAATTACCCCTGCACAAATACTATGTAACATAATCTAGAAAGTTTAAAATGTACAAGGAGCCAATGAATGAAAGAGAACATGCTTCAGTGATGAAGAGGGGGAGAAAAATAATGATTTAACACTACAACGGAATATTGTGTATGTCATTTTAAACATTCTTAGACCCTGGTACATGTTGCTGGATTACCTCTTTTTAAAAAAAAAAAAGGAAAAAAAAAGGAAAAAGAGAAAAAAAAAAAAGTATTCCTCCACTGCTGGAGCTGGCCCTATTGGATGTTTGGAGCTGGGTTAGGCAGGAGGTGTTGAGAACTTCTGTAAAATACGTTAATCCACCATTCTGCTCATAAATTTAACAGTTTCTGTCAGTGTCTTCAACTCTGTGCAAGTTACCAATTTCTTGGCACTTAAATGAATAGTGAGAAGCTGAAAAGACTTGTATGTGGCAATGCTGAATGTGCTAGGCATCGTTAAGAGGCATATATTGACTGGTATGACGCTCGTTTGGAATAAAGGTCAATGCCTTGTTCTCATAAAGGGACCAAGCTACATTGCTGTTGGTTCATTTAGTTGAATTGAAATGTTATTCAGAGATGTTTAATGCATATTTAACTTATTTAATGTATTTCATCTCATGTTTCCTTATTGTCACAAAATTGACTAATGGTATGAAAAGGCACCTGTTTAAAGCCAGTGACTAGAACTAAAAATTTGCTGCTGTAGTGATGCAAGATTCTTCTGCCTCCTGGTGTTTTGGGCACTACACAATTGTTGGGAGTTTTGATCATCTGAGCATTGGAGAAACAGTGGTCAGGAAACTGTTTTTTGTATGTAAATAAGTCTATCTAGGGGAAAAAAAATACTAGTAGTAAATTAGTCCTATGCCGTAAAAGACCAATCCTGTTTGACTATGTAGCATCTTAAAAAAAAAAAAAAAAGAAAAAAAAAGGAAAAAAAAAAGAAAAATTAAATAAAGCCCCCAAATTAATGTTTCCTTTGTTACTTTTGTCATGTTCTCACAGTTTTAGAGGGGGGAGGAAACAGCATTTGCTTTTCCAACATAGCTTGTTTATGGCGTAAGGAAACTTACAGCGTTGTGCCAGGGTGAATTTTCTCTTTCCAGCCTGACTTTAAAATCAAACCACCCTGTCCTGAGCCTGCTACACATCAGCAGTGCTCAGAGTAACCATGCTGACTGCTGAGGTACAAGGGAACTTCCCATTTTTCAGCTTAGTGGGTATCAGTAGTGAAGAGGCTCGGCAGCACCGTGGCACTAAGGTCAAGGTAACTTCATGTCTAGGCACACTTCAATACAGAACACATCATCTCAGTGTGTTCCAGCATGTCCAGCTTCAGCAGGTGAAACAGCTTCTGAGCTGGTAACTCCACATGTACTCCCACGTGGTGGAGGGCAAAAACCATTGGTGACAAAGGTTTTTGTAGTGTATTTTTGGGATTAAGATCCGTCTTTTAAACCTGACTTCTTTCATTCCTTTATTATTCCAGTGACTTCCTGCAAAAGCTGTTTGGGCTGCAGCCAGTCTCCTACCCTCATCAACCTTTGTATTTGTTCCACTCGTGTCTTAAGGGTTTCCTGCTTTGCAAGGCCAAATAAATGAATTTTTATGTGAGGTTAAGTAAAAAAAAAAATAGGGAAAAATTCTTAGCTGGTGTGTTCAGCTTACGAACACAACTCTGGAAGTATTTGTAGAAGGTTTAACAGAAATGGGAGGTGTATCTTAATCATTTTAAAATACTAGTGCCTTGTCTGCTCAGGATGGAAGAGACAAAGCTATTAAAGCATGGCAGAGAAGATGGGAGATGAGCTGGAAAGAACGAAGCAGTGAGTTCAGCGTGACAAATTGGGCAGAACTGATCAAGAAAAGGTATTTTCTGGGTACTAGAAGCTAATGAAAACTTTAACTTGTAAGTTATTAAAAGAACCTTTGCAGAAAGTCAAGGTTCTAAGTGATGTTGCAAAATTAGTTTTCATGGCTTTGAGGAATGTATTTGGCAAAAAACCAAAAACCCTTACTGGTACTTTTTTAAGAGGCTGTAAATATCTTCATCTCTCTAACCATGTGTTATTGGAAGACCTGAATTTCTGATTCCTTTAAACAAACCCACAACTTTTTTTGAGCCCCCTTTGTTCTGCAGAGAAACAGCCTCACAAAAGTTTGCTTAAAAAACAATAAATGAAATCACTGTCTTTGCAGGGTAAAGGAGGAGGATCAGGGCTTTAAACTGTATCTCTAATAAAGCTCCAGGCAAGTTTCCCAGCTGTTGGCTGCCCTGGCTGGCACAGGCAGCTCCCGGGTGAAGGGGGAAGCCCGCAGAGTATCTGTCTGTCCAGAGATCAGTCGTCACTTCTGGGAACTCTGTGACAACTTGGAACTTTACATCATTTGTGAGTGAAGCTGTTTCTGTTGTTTGCACTCCAGGATTATAAAAAGGTCCCAGGAAACACTGTTGTGCTTTGCTAGGTGCCTTAGGAAGGTGAGAGGAGCCTGGTTAGGTAAGGGTCTGCTGGCAGCGGCTCTAGCCTGTGGTCAGGGCTCACCCACACCACCAGTCCTAGATGAGACACTTAAAGGAACTGCTTAGATATATTGTGGAACTTAACCAAATGCAGGTCTCTCCTAAGCATTACTGGTGACTGCCTGAGCAGGCAGCAGCACTGAATTACCTGTGTAATACTTTGCTTTTGATGAGATTAAAGGAAAATGATCAGTAGAATCCTTAATACCTGTTTGGCCGGACCCATATTTCACATGCAGTAGAGAGAAATCAAAGGATGTTTTTTTCTTCCAGGGTTCCTAAAAGGCCAGTCTGTTGTAGATACGTGGCAAAAATATATTGGAGGAGTGTTTGTAAGCCACCTGGATCTCCTGTAAGTTGTTCCTTGCGTGGTGACACCAGAGCAAGTGTCTTTGTGAAGTACTTGGTGAAAGGGAGCTGCTCTGGAGGGCACGGTCTATCTTCAGAGGTTAGGCATGAAACCTAGAGTTCCCAAATAAGATTATTGCCTGGTGTCCTCCCATACCAGAGATCAGAAAACTGTCATTGATACTTGACAGTAGAAATCAAGTTATTGCTTAAACTAATTCTCATCCTTGCTGTTATTTTACGATGCCCACTTGCATATACGTGTGCTGTGAATCTGTGTACGAGCCAGTAGAGGCTGCTGGGGTAGCTGTCCTTTCAGGGAGCTGAATTTGGAATAGACACCTAAACACCTTGAAGCCTAGTACTGGGGAACAAATGGCAGATGGTTTCTGCTATCTCCACATACTCTGTGGGTTGGCAGTGTCAGCTGTGAATGCACCCAGTTCCACATTACCCGTGAGTGGGCTTGGGGACCGGAGAGCGAGGTCGTACCGTGTGTGTCGTGTCGAGGGGCATTCATGTACCATAATGTAGTTTTCTGAAATCACAGGGTTGTCCTGGCTTGGTGGTGGTATTCCATGTAATGTTTGTGTCCTGAAATGCTGTCTGTGGGATCAAGTCAGAACCTCACTTTGCAAATCACTAGTTTCTTCTCACAATAAACTAAAGGGTTTCTACTCGCTGCACATGTGAACTTGCGGTTTTTACTGTAGTCTTGACTCAGTGTATTTACACCGTGGTGTGCACACAAAAATGGATTGTTTCTGTCTTAAGATACTTGATGTTGCAGTTGCCTAACGAAAGAAGACTCTGTCAGCCCTGTAGAACACCTGTATGACACCCATCTCTGAATTGGAACGTTTCCTTAAGCCTCAGGCACAACAGTGACTTAACCGTAGTACTCAGAGTTTCTGAAACTGTTGTTCCCTCGCTCTACATGATGTCCTGAAATGCCATATCCTGAGTTCTCTTTTCTATATAAAGTAACCCAGAAAAACCCCGACCCAAAACCCCTCTGTTGGAGATTAAAGCACATGTAAAACAAGCCCTGAGCCGGTGTTTGCTGCGTGACAGCTGCAGTAGTACTTCGGTGCAGCACGAGAGCAGCGCGGGCAGGGAGCTGCTCTCTCCTTGCTGGAGAATGGGCTGGCACCCAGTGCTGCAGGCAGGCTGAGAGGGGACAGGTGCTGAGGGGATTCAGTGCAGGTAGCTGAGGTTTGGGCTTTGAGTCAGGAACACTCACAGAAATGGAAGAAAGTGACCTGTGTGGGGGTGAGACTAGTCCAATGCACATGTGGAGGTTACTGTTCTCTGTAGTCAGGTACATGCCTGTGAATCTGATTTGCTAAGTAGGAAGTTATTGCTCATCCAATCTTGAGGCATTTTGGGAAGATGTGAGCAGCTTGCTCATACTGTGAGACCTGGCAGTGCTCGAGATGTGCTTCATTAAGAGATGACAGTGGGATACAGTGCTGGCATCAGTCCCTGATGCAGTTAGAGAAGTGACTCCTTGGTCAGGCTGAGCCTTTGATCATGTCCAGTTCAGACTGGATGTTTCACTGGCAGCTTGATGTATACTGAAGTCCTTTAGCGGGTGTCACTGCTGTGGCACTGCTCATTGTGCCCTTACTGACTCGTGTTTTGATGAGCTTTGGGGATGAAGTCATTGTGGAGGTTCCCCTGCTGGAATCTGTTCACTATGAAACTCATTTGTTCTATTAATGGGTCAGGTTTTTATTTTGTTAAATGTAGATTGTGTTATAAAATAAATAAGAGCCAGCCTCTTAGGTGTAGTACTCTCCCTAGCACGCACTTGCACCCTTCCAAACCGACTGTCTACCTGGCACTCCACAGTTTCCCGTGGCTCCATTTCCTTTCACAGCACTGCTTTCACAGTCCTACTTCGAAGAGGGAAACTTGTGAGGCCTTCACTGGACTCCCCCATCGATCTCTCTGCCTCCCAGGCCAGGCCTCAGTTTGTCCCGAAGCTTCTGCGTGAGGGAAAGCCACACAACGGGACACTTCTCTGCAGCTGCTCCTCCGTGAAGCCAGCTTGAACTTGGGATTTTTCTCCCTATGATCTGTCACTAGAAAAATGGCCTTTTCCAGATGGCAAAACAAAAGAAGTTAAGAAAACAAATGCATTAAGAAAAATAATTGAAGCTGCATATTACAAGTTGACATTATACATCTGGCGTTTCTCTGTTCCTGCATCAGGACATTTCATTCCCATTTAGTAAGTTCCTGGTTTTGTGACTTTTCTCCAAGTGTTCGAAGTGCCTATGAAGAGCTGAAGCCCAGTCTGTGGTATTGTTCCCAGTTTAGCTGTACTTCATTTTTTTAATCAAATCTTTTTCTTCAGTGGATAAACTCACAAGATTAGAAAAGCCTCTTGAACTCCCTCGTGTTTGAGTTGGCAGGAATCCCACACGCAATTATCTGCACACAACCACTTCTGAAAGGCCTTTATTGAGGCTGTGCAAGGCCAAGCACCCACAAGTTTGGAAATGGCCAAACCAGCTCTGGGCACTGTTAGTTTGGCTGTTTAAATCTTTGTGCCTGTTTTGCAAAGACAACTGGGCTGATACTGAAGAAGGTACAGAAGACTTTCATGCTGGGGCTCGGCACAGGAAGGTGGGGACTGTGCTCAGAGTGTTTGGAAACAGTTTTATTTTTCTCTGCCTTTTGGAGTGGTTAAAAAATTATTAAACTTTTGGAAAGTGCTTTTGTAGGGATGAATGGGGAAGAGTTTTCCAAGAAACATCTGCCTGTTACCGTTGTCTTTCAGATGGCAATAACCTGTCAGTGCTGCTGTTCACCTGGTTTTCCTTCACTGGTGCAATGAAAGGTCTGGATTTATTGTACAGGTGGAAGGAATCTGGTTGTCAGGGCTGGTGTTTGTCCTGTTGCTGTAATGCAGACATGAAACATGAAGGTTTTGCCTTGTTTAAAGATAAACAAGTCACAGAACTACAAGTTGGAGGTGGCCACAGAATCCAGCTAACGTTGGAGGTGGGAGTGTGGCCATGCAGGCTGCTCATACCTGCACTTGGTGCTTCCAGAGGGCATCTCTGAGTGAATTTCGTATCAGCTCTGGTAGCAAAGGAGAAACGAGATGGAAAACTTAATTAGAATTGGCAGCTTTCTAAGTTGGCCAAACTCCCAACAATTTTGTCATCAAGAAGGGGGACAGCTTTGGCTAATGGCCCATCCTGTTTCAGTGATGAAATGAAGAGGAAAATTAAATGTAAAGTAATAAACGAGGGAAAGGGAAGCAGACAGCGATCAACTCAACATGGGAGTCATGAAGTGCAGCAAATGGATAAGGGAAGCAATCACCAAAGGGAAGGAAGAATCTATGGGATGGAGAGCTGAAGTTTGGAGAAGTCTGTGTGGTGGGATAAGGACCGGTAACAGGTGCAGGTGGCAGAGCTGCTAGTGATGATGTAAGTGAACTGGAACAGTGATGTCATTCATTAGCAACGCTCAACTTGAAGTGTTTGTCACTTGGGCAGGTCTAGAAGCCTTGTGTCAGTGTTTCTAAGGGAGGTGCTGGAGGCAGCCTGACCCTCAGAGGAGAGTGATGGCAGACAGGACACCTGGGTGAGGGGCATGGACCCCTGGGGCGGAGAGGAGCAGCGTTAACGTGGTGTAAATCGTTACATTCTACCTCTGGTGCTCGGAGGGTTCTGGCACCACTGAGGCTCACAGAGAACCAGAGTGGAAGAGGGACGTGTGGACGGGTTCTGCTGACATCCAGTGCCACAGGGGTTCCACATCTCCACTGGAATAGATGGCAAAAGCAGCCACATTGGGGACCAGAGCAAGCAGGAGCTCTGCCTGTGTTCCCAGTGCCGGCCCAGGGTGAGAGACTAATGAATAAGAATGTTACTTGTTCTTAATTACCGCTGGCAGTAAGTGGTTATCCTTGGATGGGAGAGCTGCGAGGTTTGGATGCAGTTTGGGTATTTACATGTTAAAAAAGAAGCTGAGTAATTGGGATGGATGCAAAAACCAAGATTCAGAAATTACTGGTGGATGTGAAGATGCCTTCGAGAGGGCGAGGGGAGCTCGTTGGCATCGTTACAGTGCACAGGCACCTTCACAGGAGAAAACGTTGAACACTGCAGCGCCCTGGTCTTACAAACAGCAGTACAAGAAGCATCCCTGGCCAGGCAGATTCCAACTGGGAAGAGGCACGAGTTCTTGTGAGGGAGTAACTGTAATTTAGGAATGTTTCTCCAGAAACTGTGACAGAACAATAAAAGTGGCGCTATTCATGCAACCAGTGGGTTTGTGGCTTTTGTTGTTGTTGTTCTGAAGGGTCAGTAAAGGCGGGAGCAGAGGAAAAGGGGCTCCCTGTGGGTCTTTCATAGGGACATTCAGTCAGTGTGCAGAGCTGGATCCACCCCCCCAGGGCTGCTGGAGCCCAGTGGTGGCTTCCTCAAGCCTTTGCTGTGTATGTTGTGTAGGTATGTGGTGGTGTTGTGTAACCTTGTTGTGTATGTTGTGTATGTTGTGTAGGTATATGGTGGTGTCTTGTAACCTTGCTGTGTATGTTGTGTAGGGTTATGGTGATGTCTTGTAACCTGTTAGGGCACGTTAATCCCATCCCCACTGCAAGGGGATCAGTGGTCTCACAGTTCTCACACCATGTGGTAACCCAACACTTGCTGAGTTTAATAGGGAGTTTTTTACCATTTCCGTGGTCTGGAAATGTATCTGCAGACAAATCTCAATCTTGGGGTAACTGTAGGGCAGGAATTGCCTTCCCCTCCTCCACCCCACCCACCCAAAGA
>VXBZ01008964.1:1145215-1158201 GCA_013399135.1 Heliornis fulica
GAGGACGGGGGGCCGTCAGCACCGCGGGGCAACGCGGAGGTTGCGCCCTCTTCACCCCCGCCCCCCCTCAAAAGGCAGCGCCCGGCGGTGGGGCGGAGAGAGGCCCCCGCCGAAGTTACGCGGCCTCGCGAGTCCCCGCGGAGCGCTGCGGGCCCGGGCGGGGGGTGCGGGGGCCTGAGGGCACCACAGAGCGCTCGGCCCCGCCCGTCTCGGCCGCCTCAGCGCCACGGGGCCGCGCTGGTTACGCCGAAGGGCGCGNGCTGGGTGGGGGCTTGGGGTGCGACCCCGGGTTTTGGGGTGCCTTACCCGGTGGAGACCCAGCGCCCCTCCAGGCGGGGCGGCAGCCGCGCCGCGATCCTGGCGCCGTCCTGCAGGTGGCGGAGCTGCTGCCGGCACCGCGGCTCCCAGCGCAGCGGAGGCTCCGCGGCCGCGCAGGCTGCGGGGGGAGACAGAAGGAGGAGGGGGGGCCGTCAGCACCGCGGGGCAGCGCGGAGGTNCGTTCCCGAAGCGGCGCATTGCGGCAGGGGAACAGCGGCCTCGCCGCGTATGGACCCCGCGTACGCGCAGTGACTGTCACCGGCCGCGCTCCCCGCGACAGGCCGTGGGGGTGGCTGGGGAGCGCTCGGTGCAGTCTGAGGGCAGGGACACACACACACCTGCACACACACAGACACCCCTTGCACACACACACCCCTGCACACAGACACCTACACACACACACGTCCCACACACACCCCTGCATACACACCCCTGCATGCACCCACCTGCACGCACACACCCCCCTACACACCTCTGCACAGACACACACACACCTGCACACACANCCGCCTCAGCGCCACGGGGACGCGCTGGTTACGCCGAAGGGCGCGGGAAGCGCGGCCGGGTCCGCAGCCACGAGCGCTCCGCGCAGGCCGCGGGGTGCTCCGCGCAGGCCGCTGTGCTTCGACGACACCCTGGAGGAACGCAGAGGGCCCTCGGCTCGCGTCCGCTCTCCCCGGCTGCTGCGGAGGCCGTTCCCGAAGCGGCGCATTGCGGCAGGGGAACAGCGGCCTCGCCGCGTATGGACCCCGCGTACGCGCAGTGACTGTCACCGGCCGCGCTCCACGGGACAGGCCGTGGGGGTGGCTGGGGAGCGCTCGGTGCAGTCTGAGGGCAGGTACACACACACACCTGCACACACACAGACACCCCTTGCACACACACACCCCTGCACACAGACACCTACACACACACACGTCCCACACACACCCCTGCATACACACCCCTGCATGCACCCACCTGCACGCACACACCCCCCTACACACCTCTGCACAGACACACACACACCTGCACACACACCTGCACACAGACACCCTGAACACACACAGACACCCCCCTGCACACACGTATCTCACTCAGTCCTGGCCTAGTAAACTTCCTCTGCGCTCATCCAAGTCGCTTCAGCAGGAAGCTCGGGAGCTGCCTCTTTGTACCACCACAAACTGAACTGTGAGCGAAGCTCTGCCCAAAGCCCTGCTGATTTTCTCTGTGGCACAGCTGCCCGGCCTGGCAGGGCTGGGTGTCTCGGCCCGGGGGTGTTCAGCCCAGGCCAGGGCTGCCCGGGGGCTGTGAGCCCAGGGCTCACTAGCTGTAGCTGGACTTTGTAATCTGCCCTAGTGTGCCGGGGTCTCCAAGCCAAGCTTTGCTCACTACATCCCGATGGTTGGGGGACCGGTTGCTTTCCAGCCCTCCCACCAGCTCTAAAATAGGATCTAACATCTGTGTTACCTTCCCAGAGCGAGGATGCTCGATGTTTGCATACCCTGTGCCTCAAGGAGATTGAGGCACAGAGTCACGACTGCTCCTCTCAGTCCCTGTGTACCACACACATACTTCACTATGACCTGAGCCATCCTGTGATCCTTACTGGGAGACACCAGACCCTCGAGGCATCTGCTGGAGAGGAGTGACAGCTGAGACCATGAAGGGCCTGAGCCTGGCTTGGAGAGCGCAGTCATCTTCCTAGCAAGAAGTGTTTGCAGATGAAGCCAGCACATACAGATCTACCACCAACTGTGGGCCAGACTACGAGCTGCTGAGCAACCTCAGCAAAATTCTTCCCTGGCTCACAAGCTCAGGATATAGCACAAACATAAACCCTGAGGTGATATTCACAGCTGGGGTCTACCAGGGAGGCTCTCCCAATCCCCACAGCCAATTTATTGCAAGACAGAAGCCTCTCATCCCTGGCACAAACACATCCTACACACAAATAGGGTTAAGTCCGTGTTACAAATCTTCAGCATCCAAGTTTGCCACAAATACAAGCCCTAGGCAAAGTCAAATGGGAACTCAGTAATTAAACATCTGCTGTGCAAGTCAGAGGCTCCTGAACATGTGGCAAAGCAGAGAGATTTCCACACAAATACTATTTTATTACCCATCTAGTAATATATAACTTCAGACTTATGTCTAACCAACAAATTCAGTCACTTCCCAACGGCGCTGCCATTTGTAAAGGCAGCTGCATGTCACAGCAACAGGGTCCTTGAACGCTATTTGTGTTGATTTAAGCACACAACCCCTGAAACTACCACGAAAGAGAATACACACATGGCAAGCGAAGCCTCCAGTGAAGCAGGAGAGCAATAAGGGAAGCAGCCTACCTACCTAAAGGCCAGTGAAACCAGCCTTGGATTTTCTGTTACCTCACCGTGCACTGGAGTGCATAAAGCGGCTGGAAAGACACATTATTGGTGTTAAGGGCTCTTTTTGGAGCAGACTCACAGCTGTACTGTTTTTATCATCTTTAAGGGCTGGACATGGCGAGCAGGCATAGCCGGCTCCTTCACAATTGCTTGCACTAGCACTTCCTAAAACGCAGCTCCTGAGGGTCCTCAGATGCAGAGGGGAGAATACTGGATGACAAACCCCTTTGCTGTTAGTTAAACCTTTGGTTTGGCAGCTGCAGCACCCATGCAGGCAGCCCCATGGGTGCCCAGTTAGTAGAGCCCATTAGGAGTTGGGGCTCTGTGTCCTCGCCCCAGTTCTGCCATGACTGTGGTCTCAGGCAAATTTACTCCAGTGTGCTCCTTACTCCTGTGTCTTTTTTTTTTACTCATCAGTAAAACACGCCAAGTTTCATCTGACTGACCTATCAAGAGGCCTAATTACTGGCAAAGCATTTGGATAGTCCAAACTTACTCTTAAAACAAACATGAAATCATTATCCTAGAGAATACAGTAAACTAAAAATAACTCTATTAGAGGCCAAGTAGTCCTAGTAATGGACTAGAAGGGTCAAATTTGCTCTTGCTTGTAACTGCAGAAAGACTCTAGAAGTGTGGGGGCAAAGCCTATAGCTACACTGAAATGCTACAGCTATACCTGTAGCTATACCATAATGATAGCACAGAATATGGCCCTAACTGCACTCTGAGTTGATTGCAGCAGAAGCTTTAAGATTTGACTAAACCCTTATTGCTACTTCTGGCAGAAATGCTGGAAGTCGACATTGTTTGAGAGCACAGACACTTTGGCAACATGATCACTACATTTTGACACATTCAATAGAGAGGGGATTTTTATAATCAGGATCAAACTCCATGGGAAAAAAAAAATAAAAAGCCCCCAGAATGTAAATATTTGACATGATGGGAATTCCTGGGGATTTTGTCTTACTTAGCTGTACACAAGACTCCAAGCTAGACGCATCCTCAAACCAAAAGCTGTTGGCTTTTGTCCAAATTTTGTGGCTGCTATTCTCTCTCAAATGCTCCAGCCCAGCTGCCCCACCAGATCTAAACATCCTTTCAAGCTGGAAAAGTCAAATTCCAGACCTAAAATCTGTTGTTATGGCACATCTCTATTCCAAGAGCAGCATAAAGTGACTGTCACTCACATGTCACCCTGTTACTCAGCCCTGGTGAAGCACATCAGAGCAGCTCTTCTCTCCATCATGAGACACACACAAATTAACTGCTTTAGAGGTCCTGGGCAGGAGGAAGGAATAATTCACAATTCATCTTCAAGACATAAATACTCATTCATAGGAAAACCTAAAAAAAATATAATCCCCAACTGTGATCTCTTCCACTACCTCGTTATCCCGTCTGTCTGTATCGATTAACCACAGGTTTCCAGAGAGCTCCTCAGTACAGCAGCTAGACAAAACAGGATCTTTTTCCAGCTTTCCAGTGCGTGCTGCATCCAAAGTACTGGCCCAAAGTCTCCAAGCAATGGGGCTGCACAAGCACTCAATCAACTGGGAGTGCCAGTAACCGGCAACGGCGGCTCTTCACTGGAATCAGCAGAACCTGGATCAAGTTTTGAGATGACAGCAGTAGCAAATGCTCACCAACTATTCCAGACCTGTGTTTGTATAAGGAACTTTGAGAAATATCATCCCTGCAGCATCAAATGCTAGAAAGGCAGAACTGGAAATCCTCTGCAAAGTAAATTGTTGGTAAAGTTACGACAAAGGATTCCTAGGCTGGAAGTGAGAGCCTGCCCGTGGGCTTGGGCTGCATGACTGCTGCACGCTCCAGATTCCAACCCACTTCTCACTTTTAAAGGAAAAAAAACCCAACCAGCACAGAAATACTGTAATATGCCTGGCTGGAAACAAACCTTGTTTGTGTTCCTCCAAGCAGATTGACTTTGGAAAAAAGCAAAGTTGAGTCACACATCTGTTTCTTTATAAATGGAGGAGAAAACGCACACATTAGAGTTTGCACCAAATTAGTTTCTGTAGATAACTCTTCTCCAGAGCTAGATTGCTTAATCTGTTACATGTTATTGCCTCCTATGGCCAGAATTTATTATTCCCATTTATAATTCTAATGTCTCAGTTAGTCAGCCATTCACAGGGATAAGATCAGTGCCTGAAGTCATGCAGCATTACACATTTCTTCATTTAGAGATGACTTAAAACCTTTGATATTTTCTGAGGAACGCTCAGACTGGGATGAAACGAGCGATAAGAAATATATCAATACATTCTGCATAAGCAAATTACACTTACCAAATGGACTCCATTAAGAGAGAAAACTGCCTTTCTTTAGCACTTTTTTTCTCCTGAGACCACGCAGGATAGATTTGGGTTTAGCCACTGAAGGAAGAAGCAGTCTTTTGAAAGCAAATGTCTGTATTTAGCAAATCAATTTTTCTTGTGTTTGTGTGGAGATTAAGTTAGCGGTGCTTTTAATTTGTTCAGAATAAGACATTCCCAAGAGAACAATTCTGTGGGAAGAGATCTGTTTTATATTCTAATACTACATAGTTATAAAACTTGAATATACCCCACTGGGGGTGGAAAACTATCACAGCAGAACTCCACATTCTGCCTATCTGCAAACTGAACCCAGTTCAGGACAGGACTTAAGCACATGCTTAAGTCTAACTGGTTTCAGTGAAACTTAAGCATGTGCTTGAAATTAAGACAGGGCATGAGCATTTTTCCTGATTAGTAATGTCTCCCTGAATTGAAGCCAGAATGTGGTCAAGTGGTGGAGGGAAGATGCCAGCGCTTTCACTGGAGTACTGTTTGGCTTCTGGAAAAGTATTTCTATTATTCATCCCTTCTCTTATTTGTCTGCAGAATGGATATAATTGCATATAGCTGTTTGACCAGTCTGATGCCCAGTTCATGCTACTTGTAAAATGCTTCAAATTCTCTAGATGTTTCTCAGTTATGCTCAAGGATGGCACAATAAATGTATTAAACATCATCGCAGAGCATCGCCGTGAGCTTCATCATATATGAAATTCTGGAGATCCTGAGAGGGAACTCAGCTGACTCAAAACTGCCAGGCAGCTCGGGATTTCAGAGGGATTTTCAAAACATACTTCTGATTCTTCAGCAAATGGGTTCAGGCACTGTATTCTATGGCTCTAGCCTGGCTTGATTCTGAGCCTGTGATCACAGCCTAATTCATCTCATGTCCGCAATTAAAATAGTGAAGTGCTTGTGGGGAGCTGAATGGAGGCTTTGAAGGCATTGGAGAAGTAAATATTTTGCTCTTGGAATCATGGAATCATTTATTTCTCCTGTAAGCATCGTGCCCAGCGATGATGATAAGACAGACGGGATCTGTGACAGGAAAGGTGAGAAGGGAGAAGGTATTTTCTTGCACATCTAAGATCTTCAGTGTAATCTACCTTTAAATAAAATGAAATAATGCCTAAGCCTAACTCTGTAAATGGGACTGCAGGGCCAGAGTCCAATTCCACAGAAAGATCCCATGACTGTACCAACACAGCTCCAGCACCTTACTGTGAAACTGCCCATCCCCGTGAGCTGACAGCGAGCGCTCCGTCTGGAGAACGAAGGGGTACAGAGAAGGGATGTGGGATGTTCTCACAGTGAGTGAACTCAGCACGACACATAGGAGTTGGCATGGAGGACTTTGGTGCTGCAAGGAGAAAGAGAAGCCCTGTAGGCAGATGGGAGTGCCTCTCCCTGAGATGTCCCATGGTTAATGCTAACCCCAACGCCACGCTGTCCAGTTACACGACAGAGCTTTACTCTCCGCTGAGAGACCCAGGAGTCACTTCACTTGGTGTTTCTACTGCCCACTCACAGAGGATGCTGTCCAGACTCAGAAAGGGGAGTTGCATGATTTTTTCCTCAGCTAAACTGGCCATAAGATTCTCTGGAGAGCAGCTGAGCAATGTCCAACGGCCCCAGTTGGCCCAGTCACTGCAGCTGGCTCAGCGGTAACCGGCCCTTAGCTCAGAGCCCCATCCTGCCACCAGCCCCACGCCAGGCAGCCCAGAGAGTGAGCAGGAGCACCGGGAGCTGGGTCCTGCTGGAGATGGAGAAGTCACAGAGTTGCCCAGCAATGATTTGCTGCCTTCACTACATTAGTAAGAACTGAGTAATTACTAAGTATCTTCATTTTTTGGCATGATCCAAGCAGTGAGAAAAGGAAATGGGTTCAGGCTATGCTACACACGGCGGCTTGTCGTAAATTGATCTATATTGCCACAGAAGTTTGGCCCAGAGAAACAACCAAAAAGCAAAATAAACAGAAAGAAAGGCAATGCTTTTTCTGTGAACACTGGTGAAAGTTTAAACTTCAATCTGGTGAGATAGGTGAGACCAGAGTGGGATGATCTCAAACCTCCTGGATACCTAGACAGTGAGAGATTGGTGGGAACACATGCAGGAAAATGTTTAATTTCAAAAACAAAAAGCAACTTGGTCCAAGGCTGAATAATACCCCAGGGGAACAACTGTATTATAACCAAAATTCATATTCTCACCAAATGGGAAATATTACTTCTATCTTCCTCAACCTAGATGAGATAGAAACTCACTAGAAAATACAGCACATGGTTTTGAAATTAACGGCACGCTGTCCTTTTGAATGCACAGAGCCCCCGTGCCGTCTTGGCAATCCTCCTGAACCCCTGCACAGACACTTTATTAGTGGCTATTGTGGCCATTTTTAATAGTGATGGCTAAGCATATTTTTATCCCAGAGTGCTTTGAAGAACGGAACCAGCAATCAGGCAACGGCTTCGCTATAAAATGCCAACCTCATTCCGAACGTCTAAACCACTCACATGGACCATGAGCAGAGAGAAGACCACCCACCACATGATATTAACATAAATATAGCGTTTACCCAAAGCAAAATGAGCAACTGGAACTGGCAAGAGTTGAGAGTAGAACAACAAAAAATGATTAGGGGGTGGGATGGATTGAGTTACGAAGCAAGATTAAAAGAGCAGAGTACACGTAGTCTGGCCGAGAGACGGCTGGGCCAAGATGGACATGATAACAGCCTATAAATATTCACAAAGCATAAACACCAAGGAAGGGAAGGAATTCCTTGCAGTGAATAAAGAGGTTCTGTTGGGAGTGAATGAAGAGAGGAAAAAATGTGGCTTGTGTATCAGGGTGAACTTCTCGAGGCACAATCTAGTAGGCAGCGCAAGTCCACTTGCTTGGCAGGATTCTGAGGCACTGAACAAAGCATTAGTACAGCAGGGAATAAGCCAGTCTTGGCAGGGAGTTGGTGGGATAGTCTGAGTGGCCTTTCACTCTCCCACTGCCATGGAGCCGTCCCAGTTCCCTGCTCCCACGGGAGACAGCTGCTCTCCTGTGTAAGCACGTTGTTCACCATCCTGCTCATTGAAATCGGTCTCCATGGGGCTAGAAACACGGGATGGAGGCACAAAGACATGAGTGTAACAACATAAGGGACTGCAGTCGGTACTGAACTGCTGGACACAGCTGGGAGTCCCAGCAGGTCCCTACAATGTCAAGTACTCACTGTTGAAAATCTGAAATCCAGGAAATTAGATTATAAACTCACTGAAACAAGAACAATCCTTTTGTTCTCTACTTATCTAGCACCTAACACAACAGGATTCTTGGCGCTGCTGCAAGGATGCTGTTTATAATAACAAAAATAAGATCTAATAGGATCTAATAGTCTGAAGCTACTTGGCTCCTGCAACTCCGAGGATGAGAAGGACATTCCAAAGCAGCTGTAGCAGAGGGGATCCTTGGGAAAAAAAAGCTCTGCAGAAAGGTGGTAAACTGATACATAGCCCACACCAGAAACAAGCACACGTGTTTAACTTGGGATCACAAGTGACCACAGAAAAAGGTTACTTGTTCAGCTGAAGCACAGAATTAGAGTTACTTTTAACCTGTGTTTTGGGGTCTGGGTGTGGTTTCTAGATAGCCTGAAATTTCAGTCTACTGTTTTGCCTGTCAACATTAGCCAAGTTTTGATGTGTTCCAGTTCTCTTAAACACTGTTGACAGATGCTAAAATCAAAGCTGACATTCAACCTACACGCTGTATAATCTAATAACGGGACTCGCGCTACTCAAAACTAACAAAACTTAAGAGCCTTTTTGCAGCAAAACTTTGCTGTCATTTATATTTTCATCTGTCTCTTCCAGGGTGTCTAACTTCAAAAAATTACCTTCTCTGAAAAAAAAATTCTCTGAAAAGCTTTAAAAAAAAAAATCATTGTATTTTTTGTATCAACAGGGGATAAGAGACACTTAAAAGCCATAACCTGCCAGCATCCAGCACTTGTGGATTTAGTAAGAGTGCGAACAAGGTGAATCCAATTGTCTCAGTGGGGAGCTGAGTGTGTTCATACTTGATCTGAGTACAGGGTAAAAACCCATTTCCAAAGATCTCTGTCTTTGACTCAGACAAGGCCAAAATGTCACACCTTTGTCAGGGTTTCTTATTAACCCAGCAGAAACCATGGGGGACTTTTTTCCAGCGATGGACTGAACTGGTACAGCCAAGTTTAAAGCATTATTTTAACAGAAGCAAATCTCTTCAAACACTCAGTGGTGAGACCTCTCCTGTTGCTATATGTACCATCACACCAGCTTCAAGTCAAAAGCCGTTGTTGCACTGACCCAAATGTCCACCCAACAGAGCCACGGGAGCTGAGCTTCACTGCAGCGCTCTCAGTTTCAGCTGAATTCAAACTGTGATGATTTAATAAGCTATTCACTGAAAATGGGAAAACATCTAGTATGAAAGACATGATTATCACACCATCACCCTGCTAACTCAAAAATAATGATGGATTTCAGCTCTCTTATCACGTAACACTCTGGAGCTTGGCATTTCAAATAGATACCAGAGTTTCTTTCCTAACACACAGGAACAGAACTTTCCTAGTTTTGCATTTTAAAGCATGAGACCTTTTAACCCCTTAAAGAAAAAAACCCCCACAGATTGCAGATTACTAACCTCTTACACAATGTAAACTAGAGAGAGAAGGAGCTGTTCTATGAATCATGTTTTCAGTTCCTGGCAGCACTCTTAACCTACAGAAGAAGGGTTACACTTCAAAATTCTCACATTCTCACTGTCAGGTTCCTGCTATAATTATATCTCAGATGCACCATCGTAAAACCATGAAGCTAGGTGTTCTCTTTTTATTCATAGCCTTATCTCCCTTGGCAAATAACTAAGAAAAGCAAATAAATTGTGTAACAGCACTGTATAGGTGCTTCCTAATTTTGAGGTTGATTTTAGCAGTGATTGTATCTCATCCATGAAAGCGTTGTCTTTATAGATGACATATGCTGTGTTGTGGGGAAACACAGGATCCCATTGAAAGCAAAATCTCTTTCCAAACTTTGTTCTGCCAGATGCAGCCTTCCCTAGCATTGGATTCCAGCTTTGGTTTTCTTCACAGCAATTTCTGGCTTTTGAAAATCTCCTTACTCAACAATTTGTGCTTGTGGGGAAAATATAGAAACCACACAACTTTTTTTTTTTTTTTCACTTGTGCTTTTTTTACATCTCAGCCCTGTTTTTATCTATATCCATATACTCTGAAATATGGCTAACCTATAATTATTGACTCATATCACACAACCTAGCATAATTTATATACTTATCAAATATTTTTGGCCAACTTGAGAAATTAAGAATAAACCCCACCAACTTAGTACAAATAAATTAGCTAAGTAAACATTGCCCAAACAAATATCTGAACCAAAGGCAATTATGTTAATTTAGCAGTAAGCACCTATATCTGCATGTGTAAATACATGCACATACCTGTATCCTATGTACTACTATCATTTATGGGATTCTCTTCCTAATCTCACAATTGAATACATCTGCTGATCTTATCAACTCTGTAATTTTCAAACTTAAAATAAACATTGAAAGAAAGAATAGATCTTTTATGTTAAAGCCATGCAGGAGAAGCTAGACATGAAAAATATCAGTGTGGTGTTATTGGAATGTGAAGACTTTAATGAAAGCTTAGGTAAAACTCAGCAAGTCTCTGGGGACATTTCCAGGAATGAGCCACTCTTTTCTGGAGGACACTCCAAACTCAGATCCAGTTACTCAACTAAAGTTCTTTTTCAACTAATCATGCACTGGTGTCACGCTCATGCTACGTTCAGCTTCACGCAGAGTGCCAGTCTTGCTCACCGTGAAGTCTCTGGCAAACCTCACTTTGATTTTAATGGGTTCTGGATCTGACTTTGCTATTTAAATATATGCCCAGCTTCTGTTCTTACAGAAATCAATGGAAATTCTCTCACAGACATCAAATGGAAGAAGCAAAGGGTTTAAATTAGACTAGACTAAAATAAATTGCATGAGGTTTTAAGAAATGAGTATTCTAATTAGACTAATCTTACATAATGAAGCATAACAGATCTCTGAGCATAGCAACTTGAGCTAAAAAATAAAGGAGAATATGTATTTCTCAACCTGTTGAGCCTTATCTTTGGGTAAGAACATATGGCAAAGACCCCTCATAAGTAGAACAGAAAAGTACCCCTATAGAAATATCACACCTAAAGATTTCTTTCTGTAGTCTGGTCCTTTACACTCAATGCAAATAACATCTGATAGCTGTCACTACACGATCCTTCTGCAATGATCACTGAACTAAGCCCTGAGCTGGAGAGGCAGTCAGTGTGATATTTTACTGTCCCAAACCCTCAGATGAGTAAACTAAGTAGCAGAAAGGAAGCGAGCAGCAGGAAACCCAGGTGTCTGGGTTTCCAGTGTCCAGACTGCGTGGGGGCCTCGGGGGCACCCTCCCACCCCTTCTTCCATCTACCACTTTTGTTCAGGGGTGCAGAGTCTCAAATAAGTGTCTCCCTTGCATTTCCTAGGAAAATACTCTGTCCAAGGATGAAGGAGCGTCCCTCAGGCACTGCTCCTTGTCGTAAACAAATACTTTCGCCTTTTTTTCACAGCCCAGTTGTCTTTGTTCTCCCATATGGTCTCTTAAGCCAGAACCTTTTCTTTCTGAAACCGCTCCAAGAACTGTGGGGTTGAAAGATGCCTTTCTGAAAGGGAGCCGGCAAACACGCAGCCTGCACTGCTCTGAGGGTCTGTCTGCGCAGCTGGGGCCCGGCGGCAAGTCCCTGGAGCAGGAGACTACTTGTGGTCTGCTGCTGGGTCCTCCCTGGGGACACTCTCCAGGGAAACACCACAGAGAATCACCTCGGAGCCCTTCCTAGATCTCAGGTGCTCACCATGCTCCGCACTCCGGATCAGAGCAAGCTGCAACGACACAGGGGATGCCCAACGGGGGTTTGGGGGGTCGGGTGGAGTTGCGACCCTCATCACTCCGGGAGCCTCGAGTGGGAGGCAGAGGCTGAGCCCCAGCCCCACGCCGCCCTGGGCAGCTCAGCACCTCCAGCTCTCCTGGCATCTCCGCCCGCCGCTCAGTGGGGACGGGGAAGGCTCCAGAGAAGCCCCTCTGCGGGGAGGCTGTGTCCGTGTGCGCTCCCCCGGCGGGCCCCAGAGCTCGGCAGCATCCCCGGGACTCCGGGCTCCCTCCGGGGCTCTCTCCGCCCGCGCCTCGCCCAGGGAAACGGCGGTTGGGCAGAGCGGAGCACGCCCGGGGACGCTGCGGCCGGACACCGCGGATGCGCACGGCGAAGAAACGCTCCCCGGGCCGGGCAGGGGGCGAGCGAGCGGAGTTCCGGGCGCCAGGTGCCTCCTGCCCCGCCGGCACCCCTGACACCCCTGTCCCAGAGCTGGTCCCGCGGAGAGCCACCTCGCAACTTCCCTCCTGAAACCTCCTGGCACCCTCTTGCACACTCCTTGCCGTTCCTTTGCACTCTCTTTGCACCCCTCGCAGCTTTCCCGCATCCTCCCTGCCATCTCGTTGCGCACTCCTTGCGCCCTCCTTACTATTTCTTTGCGCTCCCCGTACAATCCCCTTGCACCCTAATTCCTTGCAAGCTCCCAGAAATCCCCTGCCTCCTCCTGCCCCTTCGCAGCGCCCGGGGGAAGCGGGAGGTGACGGGGAGCACCCCGAAGGCACGACCCCGACTTCGGCACCCGTCCCCTGTCCCCTCTACCCGCCCCGGAACGGCAGCGGCCGCCCGTGCCACTTACCTACGAGCAGCCCTGCGAGCCACCAGCACCGGACCATGGTGGCCGTTCTTGTTTCCTCGCCGAGCCGACGGCCGGAGAGGTACGATCGCCGCCGGTGCCCGCGGAGCTCAGCGGGGCGCGGCGCCCGGCGGCG
>VXBZ01008964.1:1158603-1235990 GCA_013399135.1 Heliornis fulica
CGGGGCCGGCACCCCCGCCGCGGGAATCGGCGTTTTCACCTCAGGATCCGGCACTTTTCCTCAGGGGCCGGCTCGGGCCGCCAGCCCGCCATAGGCGCCATGACTGTGGTGGGCCCCTCTGTGCTTCAGGGGCCTCTGTGGTGGGCTAAGGCGGGTGTCTCACTCCATGTCACCCCCACCCGCGGCGGTGGGGTTTCTCTGACACCCCAGAAGCCGCTGTGGGGTCTTGGACCAGCTGTCTTCACCGCGGTGCTGAGAGAGGATCATCCCCACCTGGCCCTCCTGCCCGCCATAACGGTTCACTCAGACTCCACAGCCCTCCTTTATCTTCTGCTTTGCTGCTGGGGCCATCAAGAGACACGGTGTGTCCCCTGAATAACCTAAAGACCTTAAAAAAAAACATCTCAACGTCCCATAATGGAAAAATATAGGACCTTTTGAAGGTGACTTAAAGTGCCCAGGGCCCTTGTGCTCATGGCAGGCAGTTCCTTCTTTGTTACCCAGGTGAGGCCTACAGGACAGAGCCATGACTGATAAAGGGCTTATAACGAGCTCTTGACACAAAGTTAAGCACAACTCTGAACTTAAGATGTATGTAGGACCAAAAAAATGCTTCTGCTTGTCCATACTGATGATTAGCATTGAACTGGTTGGTTCACTGCCCTTCAAACACAGCAAAACAACATGGGTGCAATAATGTGTGGGCTCTTGTAAGCAGTGAGGGGAAGAGGCCGAGCTGTTGTTGCCCTGATATAGTCTAAACACTTAATGCTGGTGTTGGAACTAGAAGTTCAGTACATTTTTCCAGACTGAAAAACTAGGTTCATTTTTTTTTGCAAGTGGGCAAAGAAATCAAAACACACTTATGCCCCCAGCAGAACACCAGGACCCTGCAAACTCCCTTTTCCTAGTGGAACGGGCTGTTTCACAGGCTAAAGGGAAACGTTAGGGAGAAAAAAAACTAGTCTCCAAGTTCTCAGCAGGAATCCTGGTGATTGCAATGAGGAGAAGTGGAGCCTGATTCTTCAGTCACACATTTGCTGAGCGCAGGCCTCAGCACACTGGGGTGAGGTCTCACTGCAGTGTGTTTATTACTTTGTCAAAAAATAACACATAACATCTTTAATGCGAAGAGGGACAAACTTAGCTGTCATGGGTGCATAAAGAATTAAAGTTTAATGATACTTGCCAAGATAAAAATAACAAAGTCCATTTGTAATGCAGGCACTCCTTTTTCTAGCTGATGTTTTTATCTCTCTGTTTCTCAAATTCCCCAAACCAGTCATTCTCGGTAAATGTCCAAACCACTGTAGATTTATTGTATTTACAAATATACAAATTATCTAACTCACGCAAAGGCAAAAAAAAAAAAGAAAAAAGTCCTTTTTAATGATGCTAGAAAGAAAGGAATAATTTTGCAAGAAGTTACCTTTACAAAGCAGGACATATTCTTCACAAAACAAATCCAAAGAAGCCCAGAAAAATGATGGGATAGGTAACATGCTGGTAACAAACTCAAGTTTTGGCAGTGCACATCTTGTCTTGTATGACACATCTAGTGTCTAATGCTAACTCCTTTTTTTTTTAGACCATTTTTTTTGAGGGAGGAAATAAAACCAAAGTGATTTCAGAGTACTTTTACACAGGTGTTTGAAAATGTTAATAATATGTAAACTATCATGAGCTTTTTATCATATATCAGACTCACAGGGCATAGCAGTAGATCTCCTTCATATGGCCTCTTTCATCCCTGTGGCTCCCAAGGGACCTTATCAAAGTAACCAAGTCATAAGCACTTTTTCTTTGGAAGAATTCCTCCTAGCACCATTGTGTTGCAGAGCTGCCTGAGCACAGGGATGCAGCTGTTTCGCAGCACGCCGCCCCGGGAGAATGAGGAAAGTGCCACAGCCTGTTAGAAATACCGGGAGGATTTAGATAGGCGAGCGAGTCTTCCAACCTGGAGTTCTGCCAGGACACCATGCTTAAATTCTCAACTTGTGTAAAAAATTGCTGGGTAATCTTCAGCTCCTGCAGAGGACCAGCAATGTAAAAATGCCTATAATTTTTATTATCAAATAATTACAGACTACCTGCTGGGCAAAGCACATCGAGGGAGACAAATAATTGCAAATAGCCTGTAATTCCAGCAGAATTCTGTGGCCTGATTTATGCATTCAAAGTGAATATAAGTTGTTCCTACCCTGATTCAGGAGCACTTTACTCACAGTGCTGTAAATACTAACACAGCTGCAGGGTAACTGGGAACCAGACCAAGGTGTTTTTGCATTAGCTATGCTTCAGTTACCTGGCACCTTGTGCAATATTCATTCCTGTGCAAAACAGGTACAGAATATTTGAAGTCAGAATCGTGCGCTCTTGTCAGCAATACAGGGCAATGAGTTGCTTAGTCCCCGAAGGCCAAATATTTTCTCTTCCCCTTGCCAGACTAGCAAAGATAGGTAACCCACACATGAAGGCAGCAGGCCAGGAAACCAAAGATTAATAAGCCAACAGCTCTGAAAATGCTGTTTGTCTGGAGAAAGGGATCCTCTGACGAGGTACTTGGGTCCCACAAAAGCCATGTCCATAAGCTGTAGCAACTCTGACTCTGAAGTTTAGCCTTAAAGAGGTAATACAGAGGGATATAGTGTTTGTAGAGCTGAAAATACTGGGTGATCTGAAAGTGCTGAGTGTGTGCATTTACAGCAAATGTTTAAACTGTGGAACCACTTGCACTCTGTTTCAGTTTCAGGGGTGTATTTTACGGGTGTATGGGAATTTGTATGCCCTATCAACTTTCTAAGATAGCCTTCATGCTTAGGAACAAGACTAATGCAAAATTTTTGTGAGAGCACAATATTTAAAAGGATATTTCTTAACATTTATATTCTCTTCTATCCAGGTAATTTCAACAGCTCTGGATGGTCACCTGTAAAATGTTCTTCTGCATCAGGATTCTGTTTGAAAGTCAGAGCCAGCATCTTTCTCAGTGCCTGTGAATGACTTGCAGTCTACATCTTACTTTGTTACGTCTCAGCCAAGACTAGATGGAATTGAATAATAAACCCCTGGTTTGGAGGGCTTGTAGGAGAAGAGCTAGCATCCCTCATGGCAAGAACCTCATTGAATCTCCCTGGGAAACTCTGGAGGGAGCTATATACATTTAACACTCTCTGACTCACCAACAGATGGACCATGATGCAGAGTTGGCGTGTGGGGCCAGAAAAACAGATTAAAAATTTGTAAAAAATAAACAAACCTGGAAAGAATTCTTGAGTTTATCATAAAAATATATATATATGGTCCAGATTCTCTTTCACTCAAATAAAACCGATTAATACGCACAGAGGATTCTTCATCAGAAATCCAAAGTAACAGAGTCTTTATTGACCCTCATAACATGGCCAAAGGACAATATCACTATCTTCCCCACATGTGACCAGGGATGATACATTTTGCTCAAACAAGTGAATGTTGTCATCAGTGCCTATCTCAGGACATCTTCCAGCTGGAACGTGCAGTACCAAGTACCTCCATTCAGCACAGAGCACTATTTCCCTGCTGTGCAGCGTGCCGCATTATTGCCACTCTTCACCATTAGTAAAGAACACGTAACATTGCCCTCTTCAGACACCTCTTGTTCCTTTCTCCAACTTGATCTCATGCAGATAATTTCCTCTTGGGTTTTTTTGTCATTGGAAACAGCCTATTTGGACTCTGCCATTTGAAGCTGCTGGTGAATACAGGTGGCATTTGGGTTGTCTTTATCAGCCACCCGAGATAAGGACCTTCTGACAGTGGAACAGCAAAGGAAATACCACCTTCCTTCAGCCTGTGCCTTTGAGCTATGCACTGAGAAGTAGCATTTTAAAATAAAAAATGTTGCAGAGTCATACCCAGAGCACTTTCCAGAGTAACAATAGGAAAATGGGAAGAAACCTTCCAGGCTACCTGGCTCCATGTATGTATTTATATGCTAAAAAGCACTGGAGTATTATTTACATGCTTAGCTGGGGTTTGTCCTTTCTAGAGAAGTCTGGACTGCTACCTGTTATACTTGGCTCATGATGATTTAAATAAGAATTTATAGGCCCTAAACCATCTGCAAAATGTCCCAGTTCTTCAAGGCCAATGTAAATGCAACCAGGGGGGAAAACCACAGAAAGAAAAGGTTAACAAGGTTTCTCCTCGCCTCCCCCTTGGCACGATTTTCAATTAACTTTATAGTGTCTGAAAGCAAATTTTGAATAGATAAAGCTCCCACATCCCTGGAGGTAATTGCAACAGTTTGTGTAGCACATCACACCAGAAGCAACTTTATTTGCTTTCATTGCACTGCCAGTTGTTGAGATTCTGTGCGCTGCAGGGCACTGTGCATCTCTGGCTTCACATCCCAACATGAAAGCAGCTTGCTGTGATTTATATCATCATGCTCATCAGGAATGCACATTAATTCAAGGTCCCTTTTCAGTCTAGGGGAAGAAGAAAGAATCAAAAATGAGCCAGCTTTCTACTTTGCGCAAGGTGCCACTGTTTTCCAAACTGTGAAGGAATTAAGTGTGTCATTAGTTTTCACAGGCACTTTTAAAGGCAGCTGGAGGAGAGATCTCGCTGCGTGCTGCAGTGAGAGCCACGGGCGACAGAACCTTCTTCTGCCCCCAGACTCTATCAGCATTAAGCAAATTTAAAATTTAAATAGATCTTGAAACTCTAGCCCACATTTTCTTATGAATGACAGATCCTTCCTGCCCTCAGTCCACCACATTTCTCCAAGCCTGAAAACTGACGCTTCCTTCTTAGCAGCAAAAAATGGGAAAGACGTCTGTGGTCTGGTGGTTACACCATGGGGTTGGAAAGCAGAAGAGGTGTTGTTTCACATCAGGGCCAAGTTTCTCATTCACCATGGACTTGATCCTGCCAGATACTGAGCACCCATTGATTTTTCAAGGCCAAGCCCTCACACAATTCATGTGAGTCCAAGTTCTTGTTCCAAAGCAAAAACTGGGCCTGTATTCAAAAACATTGGTGCTGATTCTGTGGTTATGCTGCTTCCTTCACAATCCCAGCAGCCCAGGATTAATTTCCATTCTCCCTTCTAGTGGCATGAGAGCTGGGACAGTCATACTCCAACACTTGTCACCTCTGACGCCCTGATTCCTCATGAAAATTTCATTTTACTCCTCTCTAGGGCTCAGCTTCTTTCAAAATAGTGGGAGGTCCTGTTCTCTTCTTTCTCTGCCCATATCAAAAAAGGGAGAAGAATAACAATCTGGAAAGAAATTGCTTTTATCCTTATGAATTGCAAAATCACCACTAACTCTGACTCCCACTGGAGAAGAAGCTGTGATAGATACAGCCACAGTCTGCACCAAGACTGGTTTCTTCAGGACAATATGGGGCTTAGAGACAACAAGCAAGCATAATGATATACCTAGTCTGATTGCCTGGCAAGTAATTAAACTTCAGCAAAGTTTATTAGTCTTCAGTCATTTAGATTGTAGAAGTTTAGGAGTTTAGGTGCTAGCTTCTCATAAATGCCTCAGATGTGTGATTTTATATATGTTTTCCATGGCCCTCATAGTGACTGTGAGCTAATCCTAAGGGTCTGCAAAAAACAACCAAGAAAATCAGGTCTATTGTCAGTGACTCCATGGGGGTTCATGAATCCTAAAAGACTGGAAACCACCACCAAGATCAATAGATGGATTATTTAGATTGGATAAATCCCTGTTTTGGATCGTTATATGTAATCCAGTTTTCAGTGTAAGATCTCAGTGTAAGGAGTGCCAGTTGCACCACTGCATGCAGGAATCTGCACCGGTCTGGCTGACTGCAAAGACTCCAAGCATGGCCCCTGCCATTCTGCAAAGAGAGAGGAAAGAAAAGGGAACTCAGGCCATCACCAAAGAAAGGTAAAATAACTGTTTCTTTGTTCAGGGACTATAATAACCATAAGCAGCTGTTAAAACAGATGGGAGTGTGTTAAAAATCCAAGCCTTCCTGCGGTCCCTAGCCCAGGGCTCTTATAATAAGGCTTGTTTTCTCCTCATTAAACCAATCATTTACTCTTTATGTTTAGGAAGATAAATGTTCTCCAGGCACATAATGATACCAGCAAAGATAAATTACAAAAGCCACCAGTCAAATTCGTGCTACTGTGAGGAATGCATCAGAACTCATTGCAGCAGACGTCTGCTGTAGAAGCGGTGTCAGAATGCACCTGCTCACGGCTCGAGACCAGCCCCTTGCATGGTATATTCCTGCAGAGCATGAGAATAACCTTCACAGGAGTCTGCAAAAAACAGCACTTAATCATTTATTGTCACATAATTCTTGCTCTGCCCAAAGGTTATTTATGGGTATGAACTGTAGTTCAAGCCTTACATGCATAGTATCCTTATGCGCCCAAAACATTGTTCCATCTCCTGGATTTTTTTCTGGTATATATATGTGCACTTTCCATGCCACTGTTCATACCTGTTTCTAAGTGCTTTCAAAGCTTTTTTTTGTAAAGGTAGAAGGAAATGGTAGAAAAGGATGGCTTTGAGGTGCTTTGGGTTATATGGGCACCAGGCTGTCCCTTACGCTTGCCAGTACGTCTCCTTGCACAAACCTTCCTTGCTGCCCCATAACAACCACCAACTGTCCCAAGCTGCTGACCTATTAACCAAACAAACTCTGCTAAATATTGCCATGTGTAAGTGTACTACTATTTTTCTAATTGCTAAAAACATGTCCTTCCTGTATTCAGTAGACTCTAGAAGAGATTGTTAACATCTGGGTATTTAGCACAATGGAGGCTTTAAACTTAAAGGAGCATTGTCCAGGTTAGCCAGTGAATTTGGCTGTATGTATTTTTTATAGATTATTCCTTTCATGTTATTCATGTTACATTTGAGACAGTGAATCAATGTCTCTGGTGAGGATTAAGAGAGCAGAGAGTTCATTATAGAAAGAATAGACCTGAGAGAAGATGGACGTGACTTGGGACAGGTGATGATGGACTGGAACTGCTTTTTGACTGGGTGTACAGCCTTCTACTGAGGGAAGCAGATGTGGAGGACACAAAACCTTGCTTGGTATTTTCTGAGGTAGTTGTGTGGGACAGCTGTGAGCCTTATGACCCAGTCATTCCCAGCTATTTATGGATCAGTGTATGAAGAGTACTCCAGACTGTTTTGCCTGTGCCTTCAGTGGTGAGGGAGTCCATCTTACATATGGGTATAATAATTTTGAAAAGCTAATTTTATTTTCCACCACTAATTGCAAGGCACTTTTTCCTCTAGCTTTTTGCTTGCCATGGAGGACAAGTCCTTTTTATTCTTGTTTCTAGACAGCTTCAATTTCTGCAGTTGTGAACTGGTTTGCTGTTAGAGCATTTGTATTTAAGCATGAAAAACAGATGTCTAGACCCCTGTGTGTTGTGGAGAACGGTTTCTTTGATACTTGTACTACAAATCTGGCAAATTTCTTCTCATACTTTGCAAAGCTTTGTTTTTACAAAAGTATCTAGTCTTAAATCAAACTGTGTCTCTGTTTAGTTACACCAGTCCTTTGGAGCCAGTACAGTGTCACATCAGTGACAGTCTATGTAATAAGATGCTTATAAATCTGAGCGCCGTACCTGCACATCCCAAAACCTTAGGGGCAAGGCAGAGATAATGCACATTTACAGAGGCGAGATTTAAACCCCAGTATCTCAGTGAGATGGATGAGTGCTGTAAACAGTGATATGGTTGGGCTTAAGAGTCAAGCTTTGAGAGAAAGAGGTGACCTGTGTGACATCCAGTGCCAGCCTTTCCCTTCTGCATCGCCGTGGCAGTGTCACGGTACACAGCCCCTGTCTGCATGGGTGCTGCAAGTGGAGTACCTCACAAGCTGGCAGCCTCACATGTGCTGCAGGATGGAGGAGAGGCAGGGACCCACACCAGCTCTGCCAGTTACTGCCCAGCCTGAAATGCAGAGCTGAGAGAGGGACCTTTGATCCTCTGAAAACAGAAAGTGCAATTGATTCTTTTCTTTTTGAGACATGGTTGGTGTTACATTTCCTGATCTGGACAAGGGTGGTCCAGATGTCCATGACAGATTTTTGCATAAGCACTTTACATTTCTGTTTTTATAGCTGTTTGCTCTTCTTCCCTAGTTTTTTTGGTTTTTGTTTTTTTTTTAAAAAGCCAACCTTCCTCATACACAGTTGCTATTATTGAAATCAGTGCCCTAAAAAAGAGGTTACATCAGCCTTTAGCCTTCAATAGTTTCTTGGATCTCCAGTTGCTTGGAGAAGATAGACAAAAATAGACAAAATAGACAGGACAAACTGTGGGACAGTAATTTATGTGGATCTTGGAATTTTTTCTTTCAAACAAGTTGAAAGTTTCAAACAAGTACAGGCATATGCTGGAAAAAATATGCCAAGTTTTACCCAATTTACTCACAAGTCATAATTTGCCATATGAACTTATCATTAACCAGATGTGCATTTTGAGCAATCTGGAATACTATTTTTTGTAGACCATATTCCAGATTATACAGAAAATCTGCAAGGAGTCAAAATGCAATAAAAATGTCGTGCTTCTCCCTCCATCTTTATTCTCCTGCATGTTAATGTGTCCTCTCCACAATCACTGTGTACACAGAGGTCCCAGTCCCATGTAATGATTGCTGCACAGGATCCCTACAGATGAGAAACAGTTTAAGGACGAGCTGTGTACCTGTAGGTATCTGTAGAGATGGGCAGGTCTAAAATATACATCTGTTCACTTGCTCAGTAAAGAAATCAGAGAGGCCTGAATGTGTTTACTGCACAGTATGGCAAAGATTGCTGTTTGAGCCCAGTGATTTCTGCCCATGTGTACAAGACATGATCTCATCAACAGCATCTTTGGTTAGGAAAGACAATGCAACCACATTGTGATGGAAAAGGCTTTTTTCTGCTTTAGTTGGTAAAAACTGCAGTGATTGAAGGTGTATGATCTAAAGGCATGTCCTGAGAGTGAACGTTGGTATAAGCAATATATGAAGCAGAGAGGTAAATATTCTTAACAACAAAGCTACCAGTGATCCTCCACCACAAGTCCCTCAAGCAGAAAAAGCACGGGGCTTTCAGCCATGCCCTCGTACTCGTTCCCCGTGTGTCCCAGTAAGTGCTGGTGTGCAAACCAGGGCACGTAGAGATCCGCGTTTCCTGTCATGCCCATTGCCGCTGTAAGCCAGGGGCAGCCACTCCTGAAGATATTATTATGTTTGGAGAAGTAAACAGTGCTTAATCCTCTTAGCTGGGTCACTATGAAGGTGTAAAATTCATATTTCTCGTTAAATAAATACCTGTTGTTGGGTGTGTACCAAACATTCCCGTGAGAAATACCATTGTCACCCTGGCAGTGCCACCTTATTTAATGTGTCTTTATGCTCAGTAGTCACATATTTCCTGCTGGAACTTTTACAGGATTGTTTCTTTTTATTTCTCTTTGTAAGGACAACAGAATATAATGGCCTTCATTAATCTTCACACTGAGCCTTTGAGATAAAGTTTTCTGGCATGACCAGAAGTATTTACCTGTTCTAGGCAACTCCAGGACGAGGACTTGCAGGGTCATGAGGAGGTTTAGTGTCAGGCAATCATGCCAGTAAGGAGTACACCAACACAGGTCATCATAGGTGATATTACAGTTTGAATCACACAGGTTGCCACATTTGTGTCCCCTCTTTATGGGTATTGGTTCAATTTTCTGGCCATACCCATCCAAGACCCACTGAGTTCAGCATCTGCTGTTCGCTTCGGTGGGCTCTGCTCCCCCCTGCGTGCCTGTGAAACACTTATTCCTCTTATAATAAAAAGCTAGAACAGTCTCTGAGCCACTTCTGAGTTCACTTCTGGACTATCATACATTTTCATTCCGTTATTTCTTGATGAATGCATTGAACATCAACCCTGTTCAGTCTCTTTGAATCTTTGATCAAGGAGAAGTGACCCCCCTGTGGGCATTTTAATCTTGTTTCTTTGTTTTTAAAGGAAATTAAATGTTAATTGCTGCTAGGTAAATTCATCTAAACCAGCGATTTTCAATTCATCCCACAAACAGTAAGAAAATAAAGATAATTGTGTGGCATTTCCTGCTGAATAAAGGGAGCAAGGACATTTTTCCCAAATAATATTTTTAAAAATAAAGTATTTTTAAAGATTACTGTTATTGTATATTTTTAAATGTCTGTTACTTTCAAATGCCCAGCTAAGCCGACTGCAGTAATTGTTAGGAAAATATTTCTCTCCCTGTCTCAGAGGTGACTGAGTAAGAACCATGACTTTGTTTAAGGAGAGATTACAAAGTAACAAGGAATGGCCATTGCAGAGTCCATAGCAATTACAAAGTAA
The DNA here is from genome assembly GCA_013399135.1 of Heliornis fulica. Classification (NCBI taxonomy): domain Eukaryota; kingdom Metazoa; phylum Chordata; class Aves; order Gruiformes; family Heliornithidae; genus Heliornis; species Heliornis fulica. The sequence continues at coordinate 1,168,976 of VXBZ01008964.1, forward strand.
CAAGGAATTGCCATTGCACAGTCCATAGCAAATACAAAGTAACAAGGAATTGCCATTGCACAGTCCATAGCAGTCTGAAAATACAAAGCCCAGTTGAGTTAGTGGACTCAGGATGTGACATCCATGCTGCTACAGGCTGTGCAGCTCCAGTCCATCGAAGGAAATAGTCAGGCAGCGGTTATCCCATGGCTTCTGATCAACTTGGAGGTCAAGACTGTTGATTTGGGGTTCAGGCCCCTTGTACTTGCCCTTTCATTGTGCACTGGGACTGTTTGTTCCACTGCACCATCCCAACAAGTGTGGAGTTTCAGAAGATGTTGCAGGCTGGATACCCTGAAATCAAGGATCTCCAATCACATGCAAATTAGGACCCACACATCTGGATTTCCAACAGTGCTACCCACAACCATCCAAATTTGAGGACTGAGCTCTTGCATTGCCAAAGATGTAAACCTAGGAAAAAAAAAAGGGAAAAAATATAGGAAGAGAAAAAAAGGCTTTGTTCTAAAACTTCTCAAAGATTTACCACCAAAATATCTCTGTAAGAAGCAAGCAAAATCCTTGTGGTTTTCAATATTACATTTTGGTCTTTTTGACAAAAGCATTGGCATTAGCCTGTGAAGCAAAGAAGAAGCTGTGAAGATCAAAACTTCCACATTGCTGCAATCCTAAGAAGAAAAAAATAAATTGAAAAATGTCTCTATTATATAATCTACACATTAACAGGTGGAAAAACAGCAACATAATTTAGCTTTCGACACAGAAATGTCTTCCTTGGAGCCAAGCAAATTCACTCTGGTGTTTAGTCTGAGTGGTTGCCAACTTTCTGTCTGTAATGGGAATCCAGTGGAAACTTTGGGGGAGAAGGAATTAAAGATAAATGCCACATGAATGCAGAAGCTTTGTCTAAGCAAATCTCCTAGGGGCTACCAGAGCGCAGCCTCAGGGACTGCTCTCGGATCCACAGCGGCATTGCCTGAGACAGGAATGGGCTGTTTTGGCTTTGGGAAGGTCTGCCAGAGTACTCAGGTGACTTACCTAGTGTGTGAAATTATCATTATCAATTAAAACTTCAGCACAAGCATGAGTTCAGGTCCTCCAGACTCTTTGACTCTCACACCCACACATGCAGTGACCATCCTGGCCAGGTTCTGGACCAAACATTACCCATCATATGGTCCTTGGCTGAGGCTGATACTAATTTCTGTCAGTCTCTGGAAATGACCAGAGAATTCCCATGATATGGTCCTGATAATTTCCTATTTGGAAGAAACATTGGATCTCAGTTTAAAAACCCTAGGACTAAGGAACAGTGCTCACAGGAAAGTGAGATGTGATGAAGGGCTTGCAGGAGTGGAGGATGGGTTTGATCAGGTCAATATGCCCATTTAAAATACAGAAGGGTTTTTTTTTTTCTGGATTTTGCATATGTTGTTTTATTAATAGGAACTTCTGAGATGTTCAGAGCAGGCAGGGTGCTAAGCTACCAGTAGTGTCATTGAATTTTAAGATAGATGTATTCCTTAGGCTCTTTTAAAATCCCAGCTTTAATGTCTTGCTTCATGCCAGGCTAGAGAACTTGATTCCAAGCAATAATTGAAAGTCTTCTAATCCCAAGAAAAATTAGATTAAGCCAGAGTTCCCCTTTATAGCTGTTAGACTTAAGCTACTAAAATTGAGGCTTCCTCATAGAAATTACTTCCCATTTTTCATTGTCAGTGCCTCAATGTGAATCAAAAGCTGCTAAGTGGGGTAAATATAATGCTAAACATGCTAACAATAAAGTTCTCAGTCCAACCAATCTCCCTGTTACTACGGCAAATATAATTATTTTAATGGAGTGCCAAAATAAGTAAGAACCTGAAAGTAATCTGAAAATTTCTCTAACTGCCTGCTAATGGTGGACTTTCCTTCATTTTCTCCTTTGAAAACATTCCAAGAGTGTTCAGAACATGAGTAAAATATCTCCTTAAATATTACCTAAGAATGACAGTTGTGCTGGCTTGTTTAAATGAATAATAATAATAAATAAAAAACCACCAACAAACCCAAATGTAAAAACACTTATAAAATTTACTGCTGCCTTTCCCTTTGCAAAGATGGTGCAAAAAAATCTGGAACCTACTCCTACTTTGTTTGCTTCAATAGATATTTTATTACGTTACTGGAGACTGAACAGGCACTGAACTTTTTGCCTTCAGTATAAAACCAGGAAAATAAATAAAAATATAGGAGGGGGAACTTATAAAACAAATTAGTTGGGCAGTGAGATAATAAAATGTTTCTGATATAAAGTTCCATGGCTGTAACAAGGACTCTGTGGTAACATAACTTTGTTGGAAGGATCACCACAAATTAACAATAAATATTTTTAAAGCTTTCTTGCTATAGGATAAGAGTGTATAAAAGATACATGCCTAAGAGTTGTCTTCCAATTGGTAAGTGATATCCCCCTTTTCATGTGAACTCGGTGCAACTGGGCTGTCCTAGCCCTGCTGCTCAGATGTCCCAGGATAAATCCTCTGGGGATGGGCTACAAGGCTGTGTTGGACTCACAGATCTGCACTGTGTTACAGTCAGGGTTTGATGGGCAGGTAATAATTTAACACTTCCACTGCAACCTGCCTCGGCAGGGCAGCAAGACCACACAGCTTGAGCTCAGTTCCTGCCAGTTGCAACTCTGCCCTCCCAGCTCCTCTGAAATCCCACACTCTGCCACTCTACCAGCTTGTCTCTGGAGCCTGGTCCTTGAGGAGCTGGACATCAGGCAGACACCAGAGCACCAGCAGCTCTGTCAGCACCTCCCTGCACTGCAGCCTTCCAAACATTTCCTTTTTTCTTCCCTCACAACCACTCCAGCCCTCCAGTTGTGGTGAGCTGCTTGCACAACCTCAGAGAGGCACCTGCAGGATGGCAGTCAGGGTAGAGAGGTTTTCCACCAGGTTTAAATTAGCCTCTCAGAACCAGGCTCTCTTGAGCCCCGCGCTGTCCTGCCTTAAATCACTGTCTGCCATCATTCCAGGGCTTTGTCCCAGCTTTCATCTGTGGTGGTTGTCAGTGCAAAGCTTGTAAAAAGTGCCCATTTACGTAGATTCCTAATACAGAACACAATAAAATGTGCCCATTTCTGTGGTTTCCTCCTAGAGAGCAAATGAGTTTCAGCAATCAGAGGAAAATGGGCCAGGGTCATTCTCCTGTATCCTTGTTGCTCTTACCTGTCATGCTGCTCCAAGGGATGTTCCATGTGCCAGCCCAAGGACAGCTATAGCCATGGGAAACTCAGCTGTATGAATAGTTCCCAGAGCTTCATTTTGTACAGCTTCTTCCTTTCAGTGTGTTTTCTGAGAGGAGAAATTTCCCTGTGGAGAGTAATTTCATTGCATTTCTTTGTGAAGAGATTTTCACTTCAGGTTTTGAGTAAATTGAGAGGCCAGGAAAAAAATATGCAATACCTGGCATTGAGGATATTCCCAATGCAGAGGGGGGAGACCTCAGACCCACCAAGACAACAACTAAGACCCACAAGGCACCGGTGTGGGCAGCTGTGCTGTGTCCTTATTTCAGGGAAAGACTGAACCAATTTGCTAAACATCACTTGAAGAAGAAAAAAGTAGAGAGGAGGGAAATTGAGGTGCTCCAGCCCCTAACTGTGATTCAAGAGTGACCCAGGCTTTGGTTTGGTGTTCAGAAAAGCCAGGCTTGAATCTCCTGTTGCTTAGACACAGCCACAATGCACAGCTACACTCACACGGAAGCAGGTACTGAGTAATGTGTCTTAATTTACTTGGCATCTCTATTTCTCAGTGTTTTTCTTTCATAAGCCATGTGAAGTCTCAGTTCAGACAGAACTCTGCCTGAGTGTACAGGGAGCATCTAGTTCTCCGTGCTGGACGGAAGGACAAGCAATGCCTTCCGCACATCTCAGCGGTGGGCTGGACAATATCCCTGACACCAATGTAGAACTTTTAATCTTAACACAGTAAACGTGGTTTTCCCCAAAGATAGCTTAGTCTACCAAATGGCTCTGGTTATTGAAACCATCCAGTGGCTTTTGAATACATATTCTGTTCCAATATATGTGTGCAGAATATAGAGGGATTTCAAGTTGCGGTTTTTTCTGCACTAAATGAATTTAAATAATCTATCGATAGTTTTAAATAAAACTAAAATCCAAAGAACTTGGGAACATCCATCAGTTGAAGGAGCCTTTATTTTCTCACATAGAGTTTTTTCCTGTAAAATCCCTTTAACACCATTTATGTTTATCTAAGTGTATTTATGACTGACAAGATGGATCAGGTTTGTGGAGAGACAGGGTGCATTAGGGACAGGGTGCAGAACAGGTCATTCCTCAGGATTTAGGCTTAGGACAGTTCACCTGCACAAGACTCTGAATATTTACTTACTATATTCACTATTTATTTATTTTATATCTGAATGTAGCTCAGCATTTCACACTTCTGTGATCTGGAGCAACAGTAAGCAATGCTGTAACTGACACTGTTTTGATATAGGATGTAAAGGAATAAAGTTTCAAGATGTGATCAATCCGCTGACCTGAGCAAGAGGCAGATGCCTGGAGTAGTGCAGGCAGCAGAGACATTCCTGTGGGCTGCTTGAACAGAGTGCAGAGGACTTGGGTGCACCTCCCTGCTTTTTGCAACTCTTTTTATCTTCCCCTACACAGTTTTCAAGAATAAGATTTTAAGCCCTCCCTGGAGAGCCAAGACCATTAAAGGGCACTGAAGATCCCTGACTGTCAGGTTCAGACCAGTCTTGATAACAAAGTGCTGATCCTGCTTTGCATCCATAACTGCCTGTGCATCCATCCTCTCTTTTGCTGTCTTCTCTATATACATATAAGGAACCCTGGCACAGAAATGACTTCTTGTTATATGCTTGTGAAATCCTTAGCATACAGAGCCCATCTTTTTTTATTTTTCTGGTTCCTTTTCCACTACACACCCCCATCCCCATGCACCCACACCCCTAAAGATCCAGAAAGCCAGCATGGACCCAGTAAAACATTTTCACAGCTTTTGAGTTGGATCTTAAGTACCTACATTTCCTTTCTGGCATATTTAGTCAGAGAATTTGGGGCAGGTTCCCTACAGTGTCCTGTACTATTATTTGCTGAGTTTTGTAGTGTAAAAGTCATTCTTTTGTATTGTTGTGTAATGTGTTAGTGTGCTATGGAAGCTGAAAATAAAACCGGATTCCAATGATGAAATCTTAACCCAAATTGCTGTAGTACTCTAATATTATCCAATTATAGAAAAAGCAATGTTTAATTTGGAAAGAGGAGGTACTAGTTATATGATGAGTTTGGGGGATTTAATTGCAGAGTAAGATTCTCATTAAATTGGTATTACATAATGTGTGAGTAAAAGTTTTTAGGATTTAATAATCTGATCTTCCTGCATTCTTCAGTTCTCCTGTTTATTGAGAAAAGCAATCTCTTTGCTTCAGTATCACAAGACCCGTGTCAGGGATTTAGGGACTGGAAATAACAAAGAGAGGACAAGCAAGTGGAATGACAGGGGAGCCACTGTCCTCTTAACTAAACCACAGCCAGGAAAAATGCAACTGCACTCACCTTGTTCTGTTTTCAAGAACACACTTTGTTCCCTGGAAACTTTCCATTCATGTTTCAGTTATTCTGCTGAGCAACATAAAAGGCTGTGACTTGAAATATGCCCCCTGATATTTCCAAAGTGTGGAAAACCAAGCTCATGTCCTGGGCTTTGGAGCTGTCCCCTCTAGCTTGGCTTGGCAAGGTGACTTGTTGCCATATGCCAGATGCAGGGACCCAGTTGCACATGCTGGTTCCTGCAGAGCTTTCACAGACTAACAGAGAGCCTAAATGGGGATGTCCCAGAGTCAGTGCAAGCCATCATCTCCCACTGCTGTGAAGAGTCAAATCCTCTTTTTCAGATGCATCCCTCGCTGCTCTGTGTGACAGCAATAGGAGAAGACAGTGCGGTGCAGTATTTGTGTCAGCTATCACAGAAGTGTGATGAATGTGCTGTCAGAGTCCTACAGCTCTATCTGTTTGCTGTCTGCTGGTTGCATGATTCAAGATCAGTTTATGAGTTTCTTCTGGAACCAGATGGTTGCAAGGCAACAAAACGAATGCCAGCTACATATAAATGTCAAATGTTCAAACCGTTACATGTCAACATACACAGGGTGTGCAGCCAGCAGTGCTGCAGAGCACCAAGCCAGACACAGGCAGCAGGGCTCATTCAGCCAAAGCAATACAAAATTCAGGAAAACTCTGATTCTAATAGAGTTACTTGGTGAAAATAAATCAGCTCCTTACAACAAAAATATGACCAGGTTTCCGTGTCATGAGATAGCCTGTGTATATATCATGAAAGTGAGTCCTGTCAGGTTTAATTACTTTTTTCTTGCAACTTTAAACAGAGCTGACTTCAGAATGAAGGCAGCTCCTTATTAAAAACTAAATATAAAAGATGAGATTACTAACCACGAGGAATTTACCAACAGAGACAGTATCTAATTCTGTGCAATATCCTGTGCAATCGTGCAATATCTGTGACATCTGCAGCATTCCAGAGAATTATATGTGGGCATTAATTAGTCTTCTTAATTATTCTCATCAGGCAGAACCTAACTGCAAGGTCTTTAAGTGTTGGAGAGCACACTTCAGTGGGTTACATTAGCAGATATGATGTGCTACTTTATTGCAGACCGAAGTATTCTACCCAGTAGTTCTGCCATTTTATGGCAAACCCTGATCCTGCTGAAATAACCTTTTAAAAATCTCATGGACTAGAGTGAGGCCAGACTTTGGCTGGTTTCTATATGTTCTGGCAGAGATGAATGTGATTTTATAATGAACTGTTCAAAATCTTTCCAAACAAACTCAGCAATAAAAGGATTTCCCTGCTGTCAAAAATGAAGTATTTACATGATTCGTGATGAGTACAACCTTTTCTAATAAAGGCTGGATATATTTTCTTTTGAGCTGCCCTTCATTCATTTGCTAGACATCCAGGAAACATTTGAAGCGAGTTAGGACCAAACAGTGCACAGGCTGAAATGTGGTTATCATCATGTCATGCACAAGGCAAAACTCAGGCAGAATCCACTCCTTTCAGAATGTTCCCATCAATTTGATGGGTGTGAGAAGGAGCCTGCAACCATCTGGCCTTTATTAGCTGTGTTTTCAAGCTTGAGATACACCAGGAAGATGTCTAAGAGACAGTCAAAGATTTGCACCAAATGCCTTGTCCCTGGGTGAGTGATCCCAGAAAACTACCTGCTAATGAATATAACATGGCATTTTGCACTAAGGATGCTCTTGAACTGATGTGAGTGAGCTACTATAACTTTGAATTCCCTATAGGGCTGTGCTTTTGGGCTGGCTGGTGCCAGCTCCATGCTTAGCACAAGAATGGGAAGAGCCAGGCTCTAGTCATGCGTGTGGCTTCGGTTTCTCATCCTCAGGTTCTTGCCTGTGACATGGGAGGCAATTGTGTGCAATTTTACTCCTCCAAATGTGATGTTTGCTTTGAGATGCTCATCTCAAAAGTCAAGAAATTAGGATGACTTCTGTATCATGGGAGGTTTGTCTATAAAAGACTTTGTCTGTGCACCCTGCTGACATGCAGTCGAAACCTGCGTGCACTGACTTGCCTTTACTGTGGTACTTCAGCTTCTCCCAAGGGTCTGAACCAGCATGCAAAGAACCAGCATGCAAATGTAGCATTTTCCACAGTCAGAGCTTGTTTCAGGGCACTGAAAGTAAAGGGAAGCTGCTGTGCTGCCCAGAAGGGAAGCTCTCTTTCTGGAAGTTGTCCTTCTGTTTCTTCTTCCTCCAAGGACCAGCAGGTAAAAGCAGCCAGAATCCCAGAAGCCACCAGTGATTTCCAAGGAATATTTTTGCAGACTTTTCATACTCAGAAAATGAAGAAACGAGACTAAAGCTGTTTCAGTCCTCAGAAAGCTGTGACTGCTGAGAACAGAATTTTCTCCTTAAAATAATACCAACTGAAAATTTCTCCACTGAAACCCAGCATTGACAGGATCCCTTCAAACCTCCCACATTCCCAGGGCAGTGCCTCCTTCTTTCTATCTCAAGGAACCCCAGTAGTGAAGGTGACTAGTGCCCAGAGCTGATGGTCATGCTAGAGAGATGGAGCTCATCCTCATCCCTCAGCTTTATCACCCTGACATCTTTCATGACTGCTGCCCTCCCATCGATAAATCCTCCTGGCTTGGTCCTTGCACTCAGCAAAAGGCTTTTCAGATTGTCTGCACAGTTAATTTTATCTCTGTCGCTGCTCTCCTCGTTTCTCTTCCCACACAAACTGAGCAGCCTGACAGCAGAAAGCTGCTTAGGAGGAGAGGCAGAAGCAGAGCGTGCCACTGGCCCGAAGCGTGCAAACATCCACCGTCTGAACTGTGTCAAAGCACCTCTGCTCGCCGCAGGGAAAGATTTTGATGGCCCAGACAGATACTTGAGACAAGACAGCACTTATATACATCATTATCTGTCAGAGAGAGATGGAAAATGGGTGATAAGGGAAAGAGGTGGGGTGGGAAGCGCTCTGTTGACATTGCTAGGGAAGGGATGAATGTGGAGGCTCCTGGGTGGCCTTCGGGGAGACGCTGGTTGCGTGTCCTGGCTCTCAGAGAGGAGCAAGGCTCGTGTCTCCTCGACCCAGCGGCGCGTATGGAGAGGACCCAGAGCACTGCTGAATGTGAGCTGTTGTACAGCTGGGGCAAGACATGTACTTTGTTTACCCAAGTAAGTGCAGTCAGTTAATGCAAAGACCCAGCCCAGCCCAGTCTGCCAGAGAAAAGACTGAAAAGTGAGGCACTGGGATAGGGACTGTTGCCATGACCTTCAGGTGTCTGCTCCCTGCTGTGATGGTGCAAAAGCCTTATCTGCTCATTCTAACTATTTGGTGCTTAGCCACTGTCCCTCCTGAAGGAGAAGGGGTCGAGCCATCCTTCTGTGGTAGCATGAGGCCAGCCTGCAGACAAGCCTGGGAAGCTCTGCTTTAACCCATTCTCCAGAAGTCTGGCAGATCCACATCAGCACCTGAGGTTTGATAAAGCCAGTACTGCAAGACAGCCGTCGCCGTGAGTCACAGACGTGGTGCCAGGCCAGCGCCGTGCCCAGATGTCTCCAGCATGGGTTCCCATGAGAGACACCCGTGGACGTGAGCCCTGAGCAGGGCCTTGCTTAGCAGATGCTGGCTGACAGGAACTGTGCTCCCAGAGGGAACCGGGCTGACTCACGCTCGACATTGAATACAACATTTGGGATGGGCCGTGTTTCTGCTCTGAATCACGTTAACCATTGCTCTTTACAAGTGGAAAGATGCTACCACGGGGTTTCCATGCTCTTGTGTGGATCTCATGCAGCTGTCACAGGGCCTTTATGGAGGTCCCTTTGTTCTCGTGAGGATCCAGTCCCTTCACTGCCACAGCCATTCCCATGGCCTGCTCCAGGAGTTCAGTTTTGCACACAAAATGCTCAAAGCAGTCACTTAGCAGTTCCAAGTAAATATGTAACTGGAGCTCAATGCTCAGAAGGGTCAGGAGCCAATATCACCACCCTCCCAAGTCATTCTCACATTTAAAAATCCCAAGGAAGCCTTTGCTGTCCTTTTTATGGTCCTGGATGAAGCCTGAGACTCTCTTCCTCTTTCTGAAGACAGCAGCTGCCCTACTGATGCTTGTGGAGAAGCTGTTGCGGAGCTTGGCCGCTTAGGAGGACCCAGCAGGCTGCCTGAAACCCTGGCCAAAAATAATATTACAGTACAATGTAGTGAGTTTGTTTTTCACAAGGTTCTCCTAGCTTCCATGGGCTGGGTGCATGACTCAAAATTAATGGAATGCAATAATTAATTTCACTTGTCAAGCCAGCATTGCCCTATCTTCTCTGCTGAAAGTGGTGTTGCATCACAACGGGTCTTGGTTTAGGGTGGAATCCTGGAGGAAATTGTACACGAAGAACAGGCCTAACTTGGGACTGGATATAGCATATCTAAGAGGGTTACTTTTATGTCTGATAGTTTCCTTTTAATTAAATGTAAGTGTGCCTAAGAAAACAGAACTTGAGGTCAGGGTTTTTGGACGGAAAACCAAACGACCCGGCCACATGTCGTGTTTCACAGAGGGAATAGGCAGTGCAAGGCATTTTTTATTCAGGGTGAAGAGATTAGCTGGTTTTCCATGTTTATTTGGATAAATTGTTTCAGTGCAATTACCCAAAGGATAAAAACAAAGAGTTTCCCTCCTTCAACAACACTTTCACTGTCCTCAGGTCTGTGGGGAGCATCCTTTGGTCCCTGGATGAGCAAAGAGCTGATTCCAACTGTGGGTTTGATCCCCTGCATCTCCACGCACAGGACCTAGGCTCAAATGTGAGCTGGACTCCTGAGCTCACTAAAACTGGATTTCCTTGCCAGGGAGAAGAGATGTACCTGTAACTCTGGAGAGCCACTGCCTCCAAGGAAGTACTGCTTACCTCTGTGTCATGGCAGGTAGAGGCTGGCAGGGTCAGAGTTGTATGAGCCGCTATTGCAATTGCTGCTGTAGCTGGATGAATGTTTTCCTCAGTGCTGTGCAAAGGTGTATTCCTTGGGAGCAAAAGAACCAACCCAAACCTCCTCAGAAACCACTTGGGACCTTAGATGCAGAGAAAGATTAATGATAGGGAGGAATATAGTGCAGTTTCTCAGGCTGAGGACATGGCTTGGTTCAGCAGCATCAAAATGCAGGTTCAGATGTGTCCTCGAGGGCTCTGGGAACCCACCTTCTGTCACATCTGTGATTTCTCTCTTGGCACCGTGTGCACTCTGTGTCGGAGAGCGTTGAGGCACTGGCTTCTGTCACTTGCATACTTTCCTTCTTCAGGATAGATTTAGTCTTTTTTTTCTGATAAATCCATCCTTTACTCCTAGGAATGACAATTATACTCCAGAACAACTTGGTATTCCCTCCCTTTGTTGCTGAAAATTGCTTGCTGCTGGAATGAAGAACCACGAAGGCCAGACTTAAGAAAATTACTTTCTTTGAAAGAAACTGTCTTACAGCAGTGAGTTTTCTGCACAAGTCCTTGTTTGCATCTGTCATTTGTTGCACTTTGAGTCAAGACTTTGGGCTCTGGCAAACCAGAGTCACTGAGGAGAAGGTGACCGGGGTGATCTCCGGTGTCCTGGAAATCATAGACACCACCAATTCACTGCAACAGTTCTAGCTTCTATTTGATCCTTTTCTAATTATTTCTTCTTTAATAAACAATTTAAACTTAGGGAGATCTGTTCCAAATCAACTTCAGCAAATAGAGATTGCATTAGGAGAAACCAATCCCTTTATTCTCAGTCACTTGGGGAAAAATAGGTTCATTGGTATATTCAGTCCAATGCAAACGTAAGTTACTAAACTGATTATATAAAGTTGCATAATCCCTAAATTTCTGTTTGGCTTTATGAATTTCCTGGGTTTTAATCACCTTTTCCTTAGTGTGGCATATAAATCCTCCCAGGGAAATGTTGCAATTTGCTTTATTGAAATCTGCATACCTAGTGAACTTCTTTCAGATAATTTATCAGGCAAATGTGGATTTTTTTCTTTATCAACCTTCTAAATTTTGTGCTGATTTTGACCCCTATTTAAGATTATTGATATTGAAATTCACCCTCTATGGACCTTAAAATTCCAGGCTTATGAAAACCGTTTGATCTCTAGGAACTGATTTCAGTCCTTGAAAGGCTAGCACACGCCATGGGGTCATATTTATTTTATGAGATGATTTTTTCCTAGTGAGATCAGTTAATGGAGCAGCCAGTGTTGCAAAATGTGGAATAAATTTCCAATAATATACCACAATACTCAGAAAAGATCTCACCTGCCATTTAGTAGTCAGTAATAGGTGCATTTTAATAGCTTGTGCTTTAAATATCTATGGTTTCATAATTCCCTTGCCCTACTGTATCTTTTATATATATATATATATATGTATGTATGTATGTATGTATGTATAGATGTAGGTATGTATGTGTGTGTGTGTGTGNTATATATATATATATGTATGTATAATGGTTTCCTGCTTTCTTACTGAACACTGGAGAATTAAAAGTCAACTCAACTTCCTTGAGCTGCTGAAAGATTGCTTTCAGGTGCTATAGGAGCTTTTCCCAGGATTTACTATAAATCAAGACAGCATCCACGCAGGCCACTGCATACCCCAAATGTTTGCATAGCAGCAGGCTAGTTACTTGAAAGACACTAAGGAGCAACCCACACAAACCACAGCTTTATGCTGAAAAAAAAAATCAAGTAAGCACTGAAAATTTTATTGTGGCCTTGGAAGATTCTGCCCTAGGTGTTGCCAGTATCTGTTACAGAAATCCAGAAAGCTGTGGGTTTTTCCCCTTGGCCCTAAAATCAGCTGGTGCCCAAGGCATTTACACAGCTTGTTGGAATAATTTTTTTAGCCTTGGTGCTGCAACACTGAATTATTTAGTGCCAACCCCCCACATGGGTGTCAGATCAAGATCTCCTGAAATTTTACCACTCCAGTAGCCCCCTGTTTCCAGCTTAGTTATCCAGTGTCTGAATACACCAGGATTTTAGGAAAAGGAGCATGGCAATTTACAGTCTTGTGTTAGACGATGGTTGCAAGAGAACCTTTAAAAACTGTCCACATTGCACTTAAATCTGCTGGAAACCTTCACCAGCTGTAACACCCTTCACCCACCTCAGGCAGGAGACCCCAGCTGCCACCCCAGGGGAAAGCTGTCCCCAGCCTGCATGCAAATAGAGCCAGACACCGCTGTGTTCACCCCTTTCTCACCAAGTCGATCTTAGGGTGCTCCTAAACAAGCGATGCATGGCGAGGGGGTGGAGAGGGGATGCCAGAGCCTGGACTTTCATACTAATTTTAAATGACTAATTCAATTAATATCTGTCCTGGTTGCACAGTCAAAGAGACTCACCAGTGAGGGTTACTCAGAGCTCCTAAATGAGGAGCCTGCTGCTCGCAGTGAGCCGGGGAGGCAGCGTTAAGTTCACACGCCTGGAGCCAGACGGTGTTTGTACGTCCTAGGCATGTTGGTTTGCTCGACTCCCTCTCCACTGTGGCAGATTGAAATACACCCTTCTTATTTTGTCTCAAAAAAGGCTTTATTGGCTTAGCCTTATGGCCCACTCGAACCTCCCTTTCCCATTTGTTATTTGTGAAGAGTCAGCCCTGATTAAAACCAGCCCCATCCTTCATCCTGTGTGATGGCTGTGGCTTCCTCTCCATGGATTTCTTCCACGGGATTCAGAGTTTCCTCAGCCCGGCGTGTAGGCAGCCGGCACGCAGAGCGGGCCAGAGAGTGAGATTTCCTTTGTAGCTTTGGTTTGCCTTCTCTCTGATTGAGAGAGACTTTCTGTTGCCTGGTTTTGAATATTTAAAATTTTAATTTCATTTAAAATAAATATTTTAAAATTTAATATTTTAAAAAATAATCCCCAGGACCTGGCTGGCTCGGTCAGGGTACCAGGCAGCCCAGCAAGGCCCTGCTTCACTACGAGGGATCTTGCACCACCATTAGACATTTCAGCAGAATTTTCTTTGTCCTTCACCATTCCTCACCTCCCTTCTCCAAGTAAGGTGAACTGATGCTCATTGTCTCTATTATTTTAATCAGAAAAGTTTCCTCAAATTCTGTGCACTGTGAGGACAGAAATTGAAATGACTGAAGCAAAAGCTCATTTCCACCCTCGGTTATTTACCAGTGATTATCCCCCCCCTCATACACATACACCCTGATTGCTCCTGCAGAGCAGAAAGCTGAGCAGAGGTGTCCCAAACCCAGTGCAGTGCTGCTCTCATCTTGGCCAGCAGAGGATGGGAACCCACCTCAACCTCTGAACTGGAATCAAATTAAATCCCATTGACCCACTCATTATTTTCAATTAAACTTTACATTCTTCTGGGTTCTTAAACCAGCATGTTCACGGGGTGTGGGTCTGTCAGCTACAGAAATAATTACATGTCTGCCCCTTGACTCTGCTGTTCATTACACTGAGAAAGTCCTCTCTTCAGCCATGGCAACCTTCCACAAGTACCCTGGCAGAGCGTCCCAGCAAGAGTTTCCTCATGCTTTGAGCAATTCCTTTTAAAATTATGCATAGGAAACCCAGGCTGTAACCCCAAGTCATGCCAAAACAATCTCCCCCTTCTAGATTTATAAAGTTTGCCCAGCTTTCTACTGCTGCCACCCAGGTGGTACTTCACCCTACTACAGAAAAACACCTATAATTTTATTTCTTTGAAAAACACGTGAAAGTTTTGGCTCAAAGACCGGGTGGGGGGGAAAAAAGTACATTTCTTAGTGGTTTATTACCCTTAGGAAAACATACTTCAGTTATGAAGTATTCCCCCCTGAAAACTTACTTGACATTTTGTCGAGAAAATAGTAACATTTCAAAAAAGTTAGCCAAACTACTTAATACCAGGGCTGTAAAGCAAAGACCTATAGAAATGTCAGTGTGTGGATGAGGCTGGTAACTTGGATTGCTTTTATTCCACCTTTATGAGCACACACTTCTGCTAAGGGACCCATCCTGGGAAGATTTACTCACAGTAGCAGCAGTTGCTCCTATAAGAGAAGCCGTGAGGGCGCTTCCCTGCAGCAACACTATTGCTGTCTCGTGAGGGGCTGTTTCACAGGCTGCACAAGGCTGGAGGATGGGAGCTGGAGGCAAAGGAAGTTTGGGCATTGTGTGAAGATCCCAAGCACCTGTACTGAGGCCTTGGAGGTCCAGGCTCTGGATGCTTTTCAGCGGGCGGGTCTGAGCACAGGGCAGGGTCTTGGGAGCCTCAAACCACACCTTGTCCTTGCCCATGTTGGGCTCCCAGACGTGCTGTGAGCAGTTCAGAATGGGTATGATGACACACTTCTGCCAGTGCTTGCTTGCATTTTAAAGAAATAAGCCTAGCTGAGCTCAAATGAGTTAATTAATGAGTGTCTGTCCATCTATCTATCTATCTATCTATCTATCTATCTATCTATCTATCTATCTATCTATCTATCATCCATCTCTTCAGCTTGAGTGAAATTCTGGCTATGCTGAAACTAATGGAAGTTTTGCTGTTCCCATCCATGGGACCAGAATTTCACTCCTCAGCTCTCTGAGCATACACTGGGAAGTAAACCCCTATCTCAGCTGCCACCACTTCAGATCCCCTCTGAACAAGCACATCTTAGGTGACCCTGACATATGTTTATAGCTCCAGCACCATGATGCACATCCAAATTTTGCAGTTGCTCCCATCTTTCAGGAGCAAGAGAGTTAAATGCTGTGTCTGAGTAAATCTGAACTGCAAGAAAGTTCAGACCCATGCTGGGATGTGAACTTTATGTCTCGAGCCCATTGCTAGGTTCTTTGTAAACAATTTCAGAATGTGATTAGATTTTAGGGGAAACTTGTAATAGAGCTGTAATAAGATATGATGTAATAGGTAATAATAATAATATATAGCAGCTGTTAAGTAAAGCTTTTTCTGCATTTATCCCAGAAGGATACAGGGAGTCAGCTGCAACTTCATATTTTGAAAGAGGGAATATTAAACACTAGGACCATGATGCAATGAAGTTATTGTAACAGGAAAGCCCAAAGTGTGAGAGTTAAGACCAGCAGAAGATGCACGCAAACAGCTGCTCTGACGTAAACTCCCTCAAGTTTGGTTCATTTTCTTTTATTGAACTCAGAGTTAGTGCACTGCACTTGCAGATATTGCTTTCAGTAGGTTCTGGGCTGCTGAGAACAGCGGGATTTTTGCTCTTGCTTTCCACCATGGACCGAGCAAACCCGCAGAGAGCACCTAAAGAGATGAATGTGAGGTGTCTCACAGGTTCTCTCAGCTTCAAGGGACACCCTATCCTCAGTGCATGCCTTTGAGAGAAAAGAAATATAAAGTCAACAGGAGTCAGGACTGGAACATCAACTTCAAAACGGAATTTCCTGGCGTTTTCCACAGTGTGCCATAACTTAAGTGTTAACTAATATTGCCCCATGTATTTAATCTCCATGTGTTGAAGGAAAAAGATCTTTCATGGAAAGACTAGAGCAGATAAACCTATATTTAGCCTTCTATAAACACCTCCCAGGGTCACTTTTCTTAAATGCAGGGGCCAAGGATTGCACAGAGAAAGTGTAAGAACACAGGCACAGCTCATAGTTGACTCTAAAATCGAGCATTTCTGTGTATGATGGACAGGGCCCATTACAAATTAGGCAGTGTGTTAAAATAAAACTTTCAATTGTTGGCTACAACAAGAAATGATCCAACTGGGGAGAAAAGGAAACACATCTTTTGGGTCATTAACGTGGCAGAAGGTTTCCAGGGTGAAGTTACCAAGCAGCAACATCAAACAGACGGAGGGGCTGACTCTGCTGGACACGGCTCCTTTTCTCCACCTGCCCTTGGCAGATGACAGTGCCAAAACCCTGCCTGCCCTGGGCTCTGCCAACTCATTTCTGACATCAGCTTTGCTTTCCACATAAGTCATATGGCTTCTGCAGCCTGGGAGAGAGCTCTGGGTCCCATCCTTCCCACTGGTGATAGGGGCAGCTGGAACCTCTTGGTGAGAGGAGGACTGCAGTTCAGCATCCACAGATGCAATGAAATGGTGAGGTTTTTTCCTTCCAGACCTAAGGACATGCTGGGATACTCGTGGTGTCAGTGCTAGGGAAGAGAAACAGAACTGAGTGTCCCGTTACGCTGGTGTTCAGCTGTGTTTGGGAACAACCATTACGTGAGAGGCACTGCCTACTGCCTGCTCTAAGTAATCCAGGCCTGATCCAAAGCCCTAAACCATCTGCCCTGCCAACAAAAGCATGTTAAATAACTTACCAGAAAGTACATTAAAACAGTCTCCTGTCCTTGGTGTTATTTTGGTATTTTGCTGCCTGTGCAATGTTACTTCATTGTACTTGCTGTTTTAGCATAATAAAACTAGAAAAGCAGCCATCCTTTCACCTGAATCTCAGAGGTTCACTCCTCATGTTTGAAGATGTTCTGAGTTCAAACTGGGATTTGATTTTCTTTTAGATTTGGCTTTAAAGTTAAGGGGAATTTTCAATAAGATTTTCAATCTTTTTACTGTTTTTTTTTTTTAATGGAAGGACCTCATGTCACGTTATGTTACCAGCTTCAAGGAGAAAAAACAGGTATTCATCAGCGTGCTGATGAATCCAGAAGAATTTGAGAGTGATTAACTTCAAGCAAAGAAGCTAGGCTGTTTTAATGATGAGATTGTTATCTGAGTTGAATGCATTTAAATGTGTATTTTACAGTCCACTGGTCAAGTCATAAAAGTACTATAAACCTTAAAAGAAAAACTGAAGGTTAATAGGTCAGAAATCAGCCAGAGAGTTTTATGGGTCAGGAAACAGTAGGGGTTTATTCTTTCCAAGCCAAGGTCAGAGAGTTCCGTGCTGCATGGGGATGGCTTTTCAGCAGTCACCTTACAGGGAGGGGGGCAAATCCCATCACAACATCTGGGCTGTCACACTGAAGCGAACGATGGTGCCACTCAGCGTCACCCGCGGGCGTGTGGTGTCACTCCCCAGCGACACAACTGACGCTGGCCCAATGGCACTGGAACCTTGGGAATCGCTGTGGATGAACGGACTGGGAGCACTGGGGTCAGTGCAGGGAGAGCACCGCTGCCACTGTGTGTGTGTGTGTGTCTGGGCTGGGTGGAGACTGCAGTGAGAACATTTCCCATGTGTAGCAGAGCAGCTACGCTTTCCCTTTTGTAACAGGGAACGCTGTTCTTCTGCGATTGTTGTGTTTATTTTACGAGTTGTGCGAGGAATGTTGTGTGTGGCACTCTCTTGGCTGCTCTGGCTTGTGATTTACAGTAGTTATAAACATTCCAAAGTATACATGTAAGTTAAATGATACATTAATATTATAAAGTTACAATTCTGGTATAAATGTGTCATCGGTTTGAAAATTCAGTTTTTCCTTTGCCCGGCTTTGTGATTAGGCTGACTGGAATCAGCTCAATGCAAAGGCACCACAGACATCCATTCGTTGTACCTATGTGTCCCCAAAGTACAAGGCAGGGAAGACAAGGAGGGCAGGATTTTCCACCAAGCTGAATGATTTCAGAATATTTAACTATTTCCAAGCACTTCTATCATAATTTTCAATAAATAGAGTGAGGGGGAGAAAAGTAATTGAGCCTCATGCCCATGACAGGAAGACAAATTAGTCTCTCAGCAATACCCTCCAAGGTCCAGCTCTTCCCGTGGGTTCATGCCATTGAAGTTCTTTCTCCAGTGCCAGGAACCGCAGAGCTGGACTGGCTGCTTGGAAGGTTCTGTCTGCACTGATGGCCCTTCCAGACCAGCCACATGCTGCTGCGGCTCCAGGCGGGTCGGATCCAAGCCAAGTCTGCGAGCCAGTGCCTGGGCGCTGCTGGCCTGAGTGCCAGATGCCCCTGAGATGCTCTTACAGACACAGTCCCCTGCTTCTCCTTCACTGGTCAGGGATTTCATCCCCCCTGCTTGCAGCAGTGATGGCACCTTTGGGTTTTCCTTCCCCACTCACCTCTCTTTGCTCTTTATGGAAAGAAGCATTTCCATCTGCTAGGAGCAATGACCTGGACTAGGATTCTCCCAGGGTCTGCAGCGGTTCAGAGGCATCTAAGACTTGCAGAGTATCTGCCACAGCAGCAGGGAAACAGCCAAATCAGATGATTAACACAAGATCACTTAGGAAATCAATATCACAGGGAGGAATGAGACCAAATGCTTAAGAGTTACACCTAGATTCTTAACTCACCTGACAGGTAATTTGTAAAGATGATCTGGCTAGGCAAATAAGAGCAATCACTTATATAATGAATACAATGGAATAAATGAAGAAGTAAGGTAAAGGAAATTTGTGGCATTAAGAATTTAGAGGATGGGTCTTGGCATCTGGTGGAGGTGGGTTCTGTGGAAGGAGAAGTGGCTGCGTTTGTTAATTCCATCCAGCTTGGCGTCATCAGCCTGAAGAACCCCTAGGAATTCCCATTTCCAAAATAAAATGTATTAATTAACTATTTAATAAAAGGAGGCTACCTAACTCTTTGCCCTCATGTCACAACTCTTTCAGCTGATTAAGATGACCAGTTCAGCAGTTCAACAGGCAGGATGAAATGTCCCTAAATGCCTGCAAATGTCACCTGCATTGTCTTAAGGGTCAATTCTTCATCGGTCCTTCCATAAGAAAGCTTTTCCGTTGTAAGAAATTTATGAGAGAACAGCTGAGCATTCAGAAGTGCAACTCTTGAGAAACATTTCTCCTTCCTGCTAGACCCAGTGGAGGGTGAGCCATCAGGTCAAGCAAGCCTACCACAGAGCCCTTTTGGGTTTCATTGGTGCAATATGAAAATATTTTATGATGCCTCATAACTCATGCATGAGGCTCTGATAATGGTCACGTCAGCCCCCACATTTCACACTGTGTTTAAAAATATGGCTTGTTTATCCACCACATGGGCTGCAGCCTGCCATCAGATTCACCCTGGAAAACACTCAGCGGCCGCACGCACCCGCAGAGGCTGCACCCTGAAATGATGCAAAATGGTTGCTCTCCTCATTGTAATTAATGTTTCAGATCTAACATTTTTTTGTCTCTGAGTTTGGAGACAAACTGAATTAAATCCCTAGTCCATGTCCTATCAGGAGCTGGATTTCAGCTGTTTGGCACATGCCTTTCACCCTGTATCCTCCCCAAAGGGTAGGTGGGTGGCTAGATGGGGCAGAGCCACAATGTGTCTGTGTTAAGGGTTCCCATGCCCTCTTCTTTTTACTGAGTTTTGATGCATTTAACATTTTACTTAGAGTCCAAACCTTACAGAACATTGTGAGAAGATCTCTGCTCTCAGCTTTAAAAATAGCCTTGGAGCCCAAATGATTGCACTGAAAATCTTCAGTATGCAACTGAGATGAACCTTTGGGTCTCAAGGCAAATGCAATGAACCTCAAGCATGCATTTAAACATACCAACACATAAAAATAAAACAACAATGAGTTCTAAGCCAATTTCACAATTATGCTGCCTGAGTCACAAAACTGAATTGCTTGGAGTTGGCAGCAACAGATGAACTTTCACTTGGGTCCGTGCTCTCTGTGGCACATTACTCTATTAGCTCCTTAAATAGCAAAATAACGTAGGACTTCATGTGCTGCACTAAATCCTTGCTGGTTTTTGTGTCCTCTGCTGCAGTAGCATAGTATAAGTGAAAACAATTTTGGACAATGACAAGAAGAGCCTGATCATAAAAATGAGGTGGTGTTTCAGTTAACTATTTCTTGCTGCAGAGTACTAAATGTCATGCAGAGGCATTAGCCAGTAGTTTAGAGGCATCTGTTGATGATATTAAATATTCAAGGAGTGTTTTCCTGCCTTGTTTGTATAGCACTGGGCAGCTGACAAGGAGTGTTGCAGAGCATAATAGTTGCACTGTATCAACCAGTGCCTAGAGAGAGCCAAGTGCTGCAATATAAGGGATGGGGACTTTGAGCAGGGCAGCACATCCTGTCCAAAGGATGGAGTTTGGTACCTTTATCACTAATCCATGTGTATTTAGGATGTGTAACCTCCTCCCATGTCCCCAGCTGGCCCATTCCCCCAGCACTCCTGGTTCACATCATACCACCTCCAATGCTGCCTTTACCTCCCTACTTGCTGAGACTTGCTGCCCACCGCACAGCACCTCGTTAGTCCTTGTAAACCAAATTCCCAGCCAGAACAAACTCTGTGCTCCAGAACAGACTTGGGAGGGATGGCAGGGATGAGCTGGGAGAGGCTGCATGGCAGAGGAACCAGCATAGGGATCTCAGGGGTTACTTTCTGGTTGGGTACCTCCCAAAGCAGAGCAGGCAATAGAGAACCTCTTGAGGGTTTTTCCATTGATAAGGGCACAGGTCTAACCTGGATTCTCAGGCTTAAAACCAGCCATATGTGCCTGGAATTTCAGCCCCGGTGTGTGACCTTGTGTGGAGGCTGAGGGTTGCTTTTGGGGTGCAATTTCAGGCAGGAGGGCAGGTTGCTCTGGATGCAGGGAACAACAGACTTTCATGAAAAGCTTCTTCTGAAAGAAAAAACCCCAACCCTGTATATTGTATTTGGAAGCACACGGGGGGTTATCCACACAAGCCAAGTGTTATGTTTTCCAATTGTCCAATAAAACAGATTTACATAGGAGCAAGGAAGAAATAAAGTGTTTTATAAGACTATTCCTAACCTCTGTGAACTAAGACATCTTGATTTAAAACCACTCAGTGCCCAGCAAGAGGAAATAGTTTAGACTATATGTGAAAAGAGAATAATGGCTCCATCAGGTAGTCTGTCAGCTTGTGTAAATAGGACCAGGTTGGTGCGTAGGAAAGCAGGGTGAGTGATCTGCTCTCCCAGGAAAGGGCTTCAGTGAGGCATTTAATGAAACTAGAACAGACTTATTGTTCATACAGCAATTCCCCTGGGTCCCTTTGAAAATCACAGTCTGAATAGACACAACAGGAAAAATAAAGGCTGTATTTACAGGAGTTGAGTCCCAAAGCATTTACAAGCTCTGTCTAAGGACTTTCAGAAGAATCCATATTTCTTAAACCACAGCACTTTTTAGCCATACTCCTCTGCAGTAGAAGCAGCACAAAATGTACCAATTGATAACAACGCCGCACCCTCTGCAAAATCTCACTGAATTTTCTTCTCAGGGTGTCTCTTGCCTATTTTATTTCAGGGGAAACCCCACACTGCCAAAAGACTTCAATGCAAAACAAAGTTTTATGAACCCAAAGGCTAAGGTCAATTGAAAACTGGGAATCATTCATGGAAAAGCAGCAAATGTGACACATGCAGAGTGAAATCTGAATTAAGAATTGCCTCCAACCGGCGAGGGCCTAACCTACGGGACAGCTTTATTGTATCTCCCAGGATTACAGTGTAATTTTCTCTGACATCTTGTTCATGATCCAAACGAAGAAGAAGGCCTTTTTGGGGGACTGCTCTGAGGCTGCCTACTGCTCTGGGATCTGTGAAAAATATTGGGACAAGAACAGCCAGAATTTCTTGCTTTGTTGTGTAAAAGGAAGAAATAGGCCCTGAAATGGTGAGAGTTTCCATGTGCTGAGGCATTGGTTCAGCCTCTGTAATTCTTCTGTCCAGATGCACATGCAATGAGCTACATGTTCCACACTGTAGGAGCAGGTCCCACAGAAGAGGTTGACACATGACCAGGCCCATGGGTCTCCAGACACCATCGTGTCTCCAGTACATCCGAGGCACCACACCAGCACTGAGCTCTTCCCACAGCTCTGCCATCTCTCCAGCGCTCCTCACTTCATTTGACTTTTAAACCAAAACCAGAGTTTTTTCCAAGGCCAGTAAAAACCTTTGGTGAGTCCATTGGAAATCCATATGGAAAAATCTTTGGGCTCTGCTGCATCCCCTTTAGCTGTCTGTGAGCCCCTTCCCACAAAGCTGAGGGCAGGAGGAAGCTCCAGCTGAGTGAGGAGGACCACCCTCAGGGTAGCTGACAGAGACCCCCATTCCCACACTTCAACAAGTTGTTGTTGATTCTGATGAGTGTTGATCTGATGATCTCTGAGTGACTGTGGGTCCCCAGGGAGCACCATCCTTGCTGTGGGTGCCAGTGGGGCACGCTGGGTTATGAGGCAGCAGAAGGATTTTTGGAAGGGAAAGCATGGAGAGGCTCGTTGCTGTGCTGTAATGGAAGGAGTGTTGAAGGTCAGATTTGGGGGTGGCTGCATGGTTGACAGGGCAGAGCCTGGTCCAGCCACAGGGAACAGGATTCTTTTCCTTGTGCAACATGGGATGGTGATGGGATGTGACCTGGAAACCGCAGGGATGTTTGGGAGGTGTGGCCTGGGAAGGTGCTGCATGCTCTGCTGACATCCACATATGGATTCCATATCAATAGATGAAAGGCCACATGTCTGGGGAGGACCAATAAAAATACATTTATACTTTGGATGGAAATGTTCATGGGGAAAGTAAAGAGGAAACAGACCTGCTGGCAGCAGTAGCTGCAAGGCAGTCAAACAGAGCTGGAGAATGTACAGGAGGGGGCCTGGGATACAAAGCAAAGGAGATAACTGCTCCCCTCATCTGGCCACATCAGGAATTCTGTAATCAGTGTTACACAAATTACACTGGGAAGGAGATCCAGAAGGGAGAAAAGCAGTTGTGACAGGAGAGGTGCTGCTCTTATGAGGAATGGCTCTGCCAAGCAGTTTTGCACAAGACAAAAGGCAATCTCCCACTGACGCAGGATAAACCCACCTGAAGGGCTTATCCATGGGGCATGGTGCCTTCAGGATGGGCACCACCACTGCACTCAGACAGGCTGCCTTTGGCTGCTCTTCATGCCAAAGGAAACACTGAGAAAATACAGTGCCAAGGTGTTGCAAACAGACAAGACATAAACTTTCCCAGAATCAGAGATGTGGCTCCTGTCGAGCATTCATCACCACAGCACAGGGCTGGCTGTGTGCAGGGATGGCAGGCAGCAGCCAGGCACTGGGGTGCTGAAGTTCAGCTGCAAGCAGCAGGGACTGGTGGAGGTGGGCATGGAAATCCTTCAGGGGTAGATGTTCATGCAGGTTGTCTTCAGAAGGTCGTTGGGGTGAGGGTAGGTTTAGACAGGATGAAGTCTCTGTTCTTTTATGCACTCACATCTGGCAGGGGCTGCAGTCTCAGCAAGAACCATCTTCTGCATTTTCTCCCTCACACAAGCAGCAAATGGGTCATGGATGGGAAGTGCCAAAAGTCATTTTTCAATCTCTTGTTTTCTTAATATGAAAAATGGATTACATTTTTCTAAAAGAGAAAGAAAAAGAGACAAAGAAAAATGACTGTCTGGAACCCAAAATTAAAAACCCCAAAGCCTTCCTTGTGAAGTGAGCTAGGAGTGACTTGGATAAACACATCTATTGACTTTAAAATATAATACTTTTCTTCAGAAGGAAGGAATGGCACAAAGGGGGGGTGTATCTCAGAAAGCTATTTACATTGCCTTAACCTGGATACACCTTTTTTTTTCTTCCTATGGTGTTTATTTTCTTTGCATAATGTTCCTCTTCACATTACCCCTTCTGCAATCATGTCATGAAAGGATTTGCACGAATGCCAGTTTTATTGTCTGCAGTTTTGCTTTAACCTTTATGCAATTTTTATTTCCAACAAACTCTTACAAAATTTTGCATTCTTTTTCGTTCCTTCTCATTTCAGCTTTACAATGATACCTCTGCTGTTCTTGAACCTTTTTCTTTTTCTGCTGGTTTTCAATAGATAAAACCTCTAGGACCTCTCACCAAATGTATGTTGGGGTTTTCTCAGTATGAGTCAAAACTCTTACTCCAGAAGACTGCATTTGTGTCTTCTCTGTTTGTAAAACTTCAGTAATACAGTGTCTCACCATACTGAACAAAGATCTGCTTTCAAGAACCACATGGTGTCAATGTTCATGCATTTGATTTATTCATAAACCCACTGGAGGAGGCTTTGCTCTTATGAGGATGCTGCCAATGTGCAGTATTAACTTCAGGGCTCTTCCTCCCCCTCCAGTCCCAGCATGTGGGGGATTGTTCCTCCTTTATGGTGTTTTTACTTCACTTCCCTGGTTCCAGGAGATGTGTGGGACGTGGCCAATGGCCTCATCACTCTGCAGAAGTACTCGCTGAAATACATGATGAAGAGAGGAGCTCAAAGTCTATGGGCTTAGTTTTCTAAGAGCTTTTATCATCAAACCTCTGAATGAGGGAAGAAGATTTGGGGGTGCTGCAGAAGTGCTGTTAGGGCAGAGATACAAGCATGGAGGATAATGGCTTCTGTTGCCTTTAATCCAACATGATCTGCAGAGCTGAGGAGCTCTGTGCTTGATGTCTCATACTAAGCAAAGTCGTTGTGCATCCGGCCACAGCAAAAGGGTCTGTGGAAAAAACTGATCCAAGGATGGTTTTTCCCAATGAAACCTGACTTAAAAGTCAGAGGAAGTCTTTGTGGTCAAAAATTAAGCTCCATTCAGCAACCATATAGTATAATAACCTTGTCCAGAGTTACAATGGTTACTGTTAAATCCTAGAAGTATTTTTAAACCTATTGCCTCTGAGTTGAAACCAGCCTTCAACCATTCCAGATTAAGAAGTGTCTAGAGCAGGCAAACCTCCCACACCAACATCTCAGGCATTTCACACCAGCACAGGCTGGTGACTGCACAGGGACCAGGATAGAATTTATCAGTAATGAGCATCTTGAAATGAAGATGCCCACACAAATGCTAAACCCCTTTCAAGTGCTTAGCCCAACCCAGAAAGAGAAAAAGTCTTTTCTGAGGTACGGTTATTCCTTCAGGCTGTATTGGGTGGCTGCCAGCTTTATTCACAAACCTGCTGTTTTCCTCTCCCCCTAATTGCCATGGGCAAGAAGCCACCTCACAGAGAAGAACTGGCACATCCTTGAGCTCCGTCCACCCGCCCCAGCGGAGTCCATACGGATGAGCTGGCTGGCAGGTGCAGCCACTCTTCCCACACAAAGCACAGTGTGACCTCTCTTTGCTCCTTCAAGCTCGGTGCCCTCTCTTAGAGTTGAATTTTATGGTGCTAGGAAGGTCAGCTTCTCCTTGTTCAGGTGCCTTTTCACATCAAAAACATGATATTTTACTCCTCCAGCATGAAAAAATTGATTATTTATCCTTCCACTGCTGAGTCGGATCCTGCCTTATGTCATGAGCACCATCAAACCAGTGGCAGTTATAGCCAGTAACTAGCAAGTTTTCAGTGAATTGGGGTTTTGTGTTCTTGGAAAATGGCAGTTAATTAGAACTGAACCTTTCTGTGCAAATGTATTGGTCTTGCTAAATTTAACTCAAGACAAGGTGTGAAACTGCTGAGCAAGGAGGCAGAGCAGGAGCGTACCCCTTTCTGTCTCTCCTGTCCTGAGCATCCAAGAAAGGATCTGGTATCCAGGCCCCTCACCTGCACTGTGGAAAGTTATTTTCCAGTCATTTTTTATTTGAAATGATGCAGAGCTTTTCACTGGTACCCTAATGAATGGATGAGAGAGCAAAGAAGTCACTGGTTTCTATGCTGCGAGAGATGGATGCTCTAACCCGCTACCTCAGGTGTTCATTAGGAATAAGAAAAAAATTACAATATTGTTTCTGAAAAGAAAAAAAACAAACCAAAAAACCAAACCTACAAAAACCAAAGAAAGTTCTCAATTTCACTCTTTCACAGAACAAAGAGAGTGTTGACACCTGCACATTTCACAACAGGGAACTGCTGGTGTTTCAGTTATCCCTGGCACCGGCGTGTTGGGGCGAACCTGGTGACCTGCATTCAGACCCACCAGCATCCCCCATGACTGGCACCAGCACTGGCTCTCCATCAGTCCTGGCACATCTGAAACTCCCAAGGAAGGGCATTCACAAGGACAAGCCAAAAGTTTGCCTTCAATAAGCCATTCCTTGTAGTTAATTAATAACAGTTCAGGTAATTGGGAGACCTGGACAAGAAGTGAGGATCAACCCTATATGTTCATCCCGACCCCCCTCAGCTCCTAGTCCTTTGTGTCCAAGTGTGCACTGCCAGGAAATGGAGGGAAACACAGAACAGTGAGTTAGAAAATCACATTCCTTCTCCTAAAACATGAAGGGACACGTTTGCCCCAGTGGGTTGGGTGGTGGAGTATAAGCTGGTTATGCCCGTGGTGCTCAGCGTGTCTTCATCTTCGTGTTCCTGGTAATGCAGGCACGGAGCTGTGTCACCAGAGAGCTGCTCCCTGCCCGTGAGCAGCCAGCAGAAAGCCCTCAGAGCCCAGAGTCCTTCCTCTCTGTTTGCAGTGTGAGGCAGTGTGGCTCGTTTGTACGTGTTGAGGAAAGTTTGACACCTTTTGGTTTCTTGAAGACTGGATGTCAGAGCAACGGGAGAGGAGAGGTGAGGCAGGAAATCTGGCTCCCTTTAAAGGTGCTTTGATAATCTCATGCACAAAAAGTGAAAGCCCTCAGGTTTTTCACATTGTAACGTGGAGCATGCTCTGCTTGAGACCTACATTTATAGCTCAGTTACTAGGAGTGAAATGCTTTACATGCCTCTGGGGACATGTGAAAGCAGAGCTGCCCCCAGTGTACGACTAGAGGCCATGCCAGCACTTCAAATAAATTTTTTCCAAGATTTTATGATCTGATGCTTGGATTACATTTGTTTAGCTGTAGAGGTGTGAGGTCTGAACAATCTGTCAAAGGAAAGAATAGCCCCAGCTCCAGACATGTGCATTTAGAGTTCAGATTCAGCCGTGACACTGTGGAAATCCTTGAGGAGGGGTGAAGTCATAGGACATCTCGCCCTAGGCCTGAAGTGTAGGAGAGAAGAGGGACACAAACAGTGGCACAGAGTGGGGAGAAGTGGCTCTGAGACTCCTTCCCCTCCTGAAGAGCCAGCTGGGTGTGATGCTCAGGGACATTGTCTGCATGGCAGTGGGGGGAAAGCCCAAGGAGCCATCACCTGGTTGGGGTGAAGACACCTAAAACTCACCAAGACATCTCCCACCATACAGTAACCTACCATGAACATCTTATACCACAGCCTGACATCCTGAGGAGCAGGAGCCAGACCTGAAACAACACTTTGTCAGTCACTTGCACTTCTATGACAGGACAAACCACCTCCAAATACAATTTTATTAAACTACTTTGTTCCAACAACTTTTTCCTCAAATTTCAGGCTTCAAGCCTTTTTTATGTCCAAGGGGGCACTTTAATAACACTACATTATTTTCTCCTTAAGTCTTTCTAGACATGAATTCAAACTCACAGCTCCCCAGACTGGTAGGACATTGAATCAGGGAAGCTGGTGACACTTCCAAGGCCACATAGCAGTGTGACCCTCTTTCCCAGCCCAGCAAGGTGGTGGCAGCACAAGGAGCAGAGCAGTAGAAGTGGCAGCCTGGGAAAGTCTGTGGGAATCCTCTCTCAAAGCCCCAGTGAGGGATTAAATGCCAGGGCAGTAAACCAAGGACCCTATATCCCTCTTTGCTTCCCAGAGCAATTTGCTTTTCTCACCTTTCCCACCCTGATGGCTTTTTTTCTTCTCCATCTCCTCATCCCCAAATACTCCCTTCTCCCCTTCATCAGCCTTCCCAGCACAGGTCCATCTGCCAGCCCATCATACCTCTTGTCCTGCTCTGACCCTCCATCCCCTCCCCATGTCCATCAGTCATTTGCACCCGCTGGCATCCCGCATCTGCCCACCATGGCAAACAAAACCCACCCCTACACAGACATGTGTGTGCCTCAGGGTGTGGGGAAACCTGGATGAGGGCTGCACCTCTCACCTGGGGGAAGAAAAAGAAGACCAATGTAAGAAAAAAAGGTGGACATATGGTAGCCCTAATACAGAGTGATAAAGTCCTCTGATGTTGCTGGAAAGACTCCCACTTAATTAACAGAGCCTTAGACCAGACTCCAAAGCAGTTAATTTTCCAAAGCTGAGATAAGTTCCTGGCTCCTATTTCCATCTCTTGCCCATCCTCCTGCTTTTATTTATATTAGGGAGTCACTCATTCGTAATTCATCTGGGACTGAAGCTCACTTCCCATGTCAGGATACAGACCATTTATAAGGCAATAAGGGACTATATTCACATTATAATCCTGTATTTGTAGATGCTCACATTCGCTTTCCAGATGTTTACTGCCAATAAATACAGCAGAAAATATGACCTCATTGCCCTTTGCTTCACAGATGATTCTCTCTCACACTGGACATAAACCCCAACATCTATGTAATGTAGGGCGTGTTGGGTCCAGTCAGGTTCAGTATGTAGCACTGAAGGCCACAGGAGCTGTAGGTGCTCAGTACCTTTGAAAATACTGCTTTTCTAAACCTATGTAGTGTTTTTAATTGTCACATATAACAGTTGTATATTTTACTTGATCATCACAAATTTCCCCTACACATTCTGTACCCCAAAACCCAAATCCATTTGTTTTCACTTGAAGAACAACAAAACATGTAATAACCAAGAACAGCACAAGATTTCATGGTGGATCAACAGCATATCACAGTTTAAAAGTTGTCCTGCCAATGAAAAGCCAAAGTTACCATATTCACTTGGTGAACTCACAATTTCCACCCCATGTCTCACTGCACTGTTGTACTTAACATGCTGCATTTATTGAAAGTGGCAGTAAGCATTCATCCCTTCCCTATGAAATATACTTAAATGACTTGTCCTCTTCATGGTCTATAAAAAAATATTACTGGACAGGGAAGTATCAAATCAATCTCCCAGTTAAGACAGTATTAACAAACTCACTGGTACATGTACCAGCAACAAAGACTGAGCATGGGTAGCTCATACCATTGGGAAGACTCTTGGGTTCATATTTTAGGAGTCTTTAATTTCCAGGTAACGGGTTTGACTCTACCCTGCTCTAAAATTACCACCGAGTGACTGTGAAGGGTGGAGAGGGAATTCAGATTGCAGCAGGTGCTCTTAGGGTGAACAGCACACCAGTGAGACAGTGAGCCAACCCTACATGCAACAACTCTAGGGAGCTTCTCCTGGGCTGGGGAGCAGAGCGTGGTGAAGGGTCAAGGCCCAGGGTGATGATCCCACCACCACAGCGCTTACGGGACTGTTGCTCCTGGCCTGTTACCTTGGAAATGGGGATACAGGGTGCCCAGCACTGGAAACGTGAAGGAATGTGACTTCCAGTAAGTGGTCAGCACTCACCTCTAAAAATAGAGGCGCTGGAAACTACTGGTGACTTTCGACACTCTTGTCCAAAATCAACTATTTTTAGCCCATCTGTTCCCTTTGGGCTCAGTTCTCTCAGGAAAATGTATATTTTTGGGGGAAGGGGAGGAGGCAGAGGCTCTTGTCACAGAGTGAAAGTTGAAACACTTTCATATCAAGAGTGCTAAAAAATGACAGAACCACTTAATTTCTTTAAATGGGTGTGAGAATGTTGCCAAGTTTTGCAAGTGATTAAATTTAATGCAGGATAAGATGGCAGGGATGAAGGATAATTATATGCTCTCAAAAGCTTGGTCTTTCGTGAATGAAATGGCCTTAGGGAGTTTTCCAGCAAAGTTTGGGCTCAGCCTTTTAGTTCCAACAAAGCCAAATCCAGTCATGGCTCTGCACTGGGCATATGTGAGATGATTTTTAATGAGTTCCCTGTCAGATTCCCACTCAGTTTCCACCCAACCTGACAATAGTTTGTTTTTTCTCTCGTGGTTTTGTGCAATCAAAGCTCACCTGACGTGTTAGTGTTCCCACATACCTGCACTCCTGGCAAGCCAAGGATTCACTTTAGTGACACTGAGAAATGGAACTCTGGCAGCCTTTGAGGAGATAGTGTAGCAAATACATGGATCACAGCAATGAGAGCACTAATTACAGCACTTGCTAATGAGCCCAGACCCGTGAGGTGTTGGATAGCTCATAAGGGGTGCTCAGTGCCACTGCTGACTGCGCTGCCAATCGAGAGTCATTGTCACAGAAGGGAGGCACAGCTACTGATCTGCCCTTACACAAGTTGTTGGGCACATCAGTGAGTGTGTCCAGGCATCCTCCCATAGCACTATGAGAAGGACATCCCTAACAGGCTGGTGGCAGTAGCACTATCCTTCAGACTTGAGCACATTACTGACTCTTTTATTTTTAATGTTATTTGTGGGTGTTATAGGAAATTATTCATTTATCAGTAGTCAGATGATGTTAGCTGATATATTAATGAAAGTTTTTTTTTTCAGTTTTTTGGAACTGAGGTAAATCTGTTTCTACTCATTCTCCAAGAAACTGGGGGAGGTGATTTCATATTCTTTGTGTGATGCTCATTACTGTCCTGTTGGAAAAGTTTCACTTAGCCAGACACATAATAGCAACAATTTAACATCATTCAGATCAAAATACTATATAGTCAATCTGAACAAGATCATGAGTATCCCAGCAATGGAAATTTTAGGAGGGGATGGATTATGACAAAGGTCAGTAGTCATTGAAACACCATAAGAATGAAGGATTAGCAGAGTCAGAACAGGTAATTCCCTGGGATCTCACATCTTATGGTTGTTATCCACTCTCACAGCTCCCAGTCTGACAGGTTGCAAAACACAACCTTAGGCCAGACACCAACTAGCTGATTCCAACAGAGAAAATATTTGTAAGCAACCTGTCTACCCGTGTGAAAAAGTTATTTCCATTTTTTAATCTTTTTCCATTTTAATTTTTTTATTTAATAAGTATATTTTATCATATTTTGGCAACATTGTCTCCATGTAAAACATATTTTATTTGCAATGATCTACAAAAATATTTCCCAAGTGCATTCCAACTAGCTGCAAGGATGATAATCTTACAGACATTTTTCTTTTTATGGCTTAATTATATTTATTTTTAGTTGAATTGCTGGGTTTATTCTTGGGAGCCTGTTGGATCCTGATGATGCTTGAATTTGCTGTTGGGAATATGGCACAAGCTGGAGCCCTGAGCTGGATAACATTTATAAAGGCTCTAATAGTTTTGCTGCTGGCGAAGAGCTGAGAATGTCATTTTCCCAACCCCACCTACAGATTTCAGGACCTAACAAGCTCTGGAACTAATTTTGCATTTAAATTTTGTAAAAAAAAAAAGATTTTATCTATTGCTGGAAACCCCTCCAGCACTTCAGGATAAAAAAAAATGAAGGAAAAACCCCGTTTATGTCTGATACCCATATTTCTGTCTTCACTGGTTGAACATACGAGAGTGACTAGTCAGTGCTGTTGTGCAACAGCATGACCACATCACTGACACAGCCATGCCACCACCAGCTAGGACTTAATTGGCTTGTATAAGCCAGGTGAGGCTTGAGTAGCACATCCATGCAATCTGGGCTGCTTCAGAGGATGCTCTCGTGGCTCGGCCCAAGAGGACCATCCTTCTCTCCAAGGGATGGTGTTGTGCAAATGGGTCATGACCCACTGTTACTGGAAGAGCTGTCTGTGACCACTGTGCTGGATGGAGCCTTTGTAGACAGGGTTAGAGCACCATAATGTGGGTTATTCTTCATGCCAATAATGGCACCCTGTGAAACCTTCATGAGAATCTCATCTTTTCATGACTGAAGACACCATGCTCGTTTCCATAGGCAACATTTGAGATATTAGGTCACTGCAATTTTCTATCTGTTTTGTTTGGTTTTGTTTGCTCCAGTTTTCTCTTTGGTCATTTTCTGACCTTCTTGAAGGAGATGATGAACATTGTTAAGAAACTTTGGTTTGAGATATCTACATTTCAGTACCAATGTGGAGTTTGCTAATGGACCATTCAGGAAGGAACACAATGTGAGGTGCTAGGAAACATATTAATTGTAGGTATTCACAGTTAACAGCAGTTGGATCTTCTTTATGATTTTGATGAGTAGTGCCACATTTGAGAAAACAATAAGTAAATAAGAACTGAGGAAAGATTTCCTGGGTAAATGCATTTCACAGGAGCCAAACCTGAAATCAAAGCTGTCTCCTGGGCCTGCACTTACAGCTGACACATGGGTTTGCCTGTTTACCCATTGCTTATGGTTATGG
Organism: Heliornis fulica; assembly: GCA_013399135.1. NCBI lineage: Eukaryota > Metazoa > Chordata > Aves > Gruiformes > Heliornithidae > Heliornis > Heliornis fulica. Next base: position 1,201,609 of record VXBZ01008964.1, read on the forward strand.
CATTTAAAATACCTAATAACAGCAACCATCTGATGTTTAAATATGTCCTAGGTACCAAGTCAACTTACACTACCATGCATCCAGCCTCTGTGGCCTGCAAGCTCCAGGGGTGTGCATGGTGCTCACGTGTGTGCATCGGTGCGTAGCGCAGCGTGTGAACCAGAGGTCTCCCTGTGAATTGCCTGGAGGGGTCCAGTGCATTAATAGTGGCATAACTCTACACCGGAATCCTGTTCCCAGAACCTTGAGAATAAACACTTGCAGGAAGGAAAATGGATCCATAACAAATGGTGTAGTGTTACTGGTTTCCTGACAAATCCCTGTCTCTGCTTTGGAGCTGTGAAAAGGGACGCTGAGGTTGCTCTCATTTCGCTCCCCGGAGGAACCTGACAGGTGCAGTGAGTGCGCTGGTCGGGATAACAAAAGCCATGGGCTCAGCACGCCCTTGGAGAAGGCATTATGCACAGCTCAGACACTTAGCTCAGTTATGGGCTGTCTGTAAATCTGCCAGGAGGGAGAGGTCCTGCACTGCTGGTGTGTGCAGCGCTTGCAGGTGCTCAGCTCCCTCAAAGCGATCAGGAGTGGGGGAGGCAGGCAGGTTCTCTGTTACACGGCGTGAGGTGTGACAGCTCACAGCGGATCAGAGCAGGGGAACTGCTTTCTTGGGAAACACGTGCCTGGGGAGTGGGTTTCCACGCAGTTTCTTCCCTGTGATGGCTTTACAGTTTACAAGGACTCCCAACATGAGTTCAGCCACGGGTCAGTCCCAGCCCAAGGTCTCTGCTCTCTTAAGACCCAGTAATTTCTGCCTCACACTCAGATTCTTTGCCATTTGAAGGACAGGGTTGGATTAAGTTTTCTTAGTTTACTCCAAAGTCGTACAGGACAAAACAGGCCCAATCCAACAACCTTGAACTTGGATGGATCTCCTCTTCCTCCATCAGTGACAGAGCTGGAGAAGTTGTTACTCTGAAGTAACAACTCTTATCTTACTATTCAGCTCCCCAGCCTTGATTAGACCACCTCAGTCCCTCCTCACTGCTTACCTCGCCTCCTTCCAGAGCCAGCAGCCTGTGAGTCTGCAGCTGTGCTTCTCGCCCCTCACCCCGGGAGGCTTTTGCTGATGGTTTGTCTAAAACTCTCTAGATGCAGTTTAAGCCCATTGCTTTTTGTTCAATCCACCTAGGTGCAGAGGAAGGCTTTATTTCTAAAATACTTCATAAATCTATAGAAAGAAGGATGGAGTCTTTCTGCTTCCATTGTTACTTACTTTTTAACCAGAAATTTGGAGGATTTATGAAGTTCTTCAGAGCAGTTCACATAAACCACACAGAAGAGCAATAGCTTTCTATGGAGTGCTTTAGGGAAAAGCACTAGTAAAACCTGGTGTACTGAAGTGGTGAGGAGTTTTGCCATGGAGTATAACAGAGCCTGGATTTCAGCCAGTGACTGGTAGTTTTCATCTTGCATCTTTGTTAAGGTCCATCCTGAGTGTATCTCAGTGTCTTCCAGGTAACACTAACAGCTGTGAAGCCTTCAATAGGTCTTCTTGAGCTATGGCCCCTTCACCTCCCTCCATGGGAGAGGAAATTTGTCCTTCCAGCAGAGTGATATGGTGCTGGCTGATTGTCCTGGTCATGACAAGTGGACAAGAAAGAGTTGAGAATGCAATTCTCTTACAATGAGAACACAGATTTGAAGAAAAAAATGAAGAAATACAGATTGTGGAAGAGGTGGAGACTCGTGTCAGAGCACCAACAGCCTCAATTCCATCCATCCATCTATCCAACCAAGAGTCTATCAGTCTCAGCAGTTTATTCATGTCAAATGATTCCAGGTCCCAGCAGGAATGATGGGACCAGCACCAAGCAGAGGAGGTTGGAATCATCAGAGCTTATCACACAGAGGTTTCAGAAAGTTCATGTTAGAGAACCCCAGTGGATTTTACAGCTTACTTGAAGGGAAAGGACTGAAACATCCAATATATCTCCAATAGGCTGACAACCTAGTAAACACTCCATCAGGATAACCACGATCCTTAGAACAATGGAAACATTTTAGTTAGAAACTGTAGAAGTTACAAGGCAAAGATTTATGTGCTGTGGGGTAAATAAATATTCAGGTCCCATTAATGTTAATGGGAGTTAAGTGGCTAATTCCCCACACATTATGCCAAAGATTTACTTCTCAGTATTTTATAGAATAAATGAATTTATGGTCTTCCTGGAGGTTAGACCTGAGAAAAACAAAGAGCTCAGAGTTTACTCCATTTTTATGAGGTAATTTTTTTAAGGGAGTTTTATTCCCTGAACAGGAGGAAAGGTTAGAAGAGCACCAAGTTAAAGCAATCCCCTCCATGGGATGCCAGGGAGATTTGTGGCAGGCATTTAATCCAAACTCACAGACAGAAAGACACGCAAAGATCCATATAAAATGTCTTAATAACAGAAGCCGGAAATTCATAACAATAATAAAGGCTGACATTTACACAGAAGCCTTTCATCCCCACATCTACAGGCTGGGTTTTGCATTCAGAGGCACTCACAAAACTCTCTTGCAAACCACACGTGATTTCACACTAAGAGGGCAGAATGCATCAAGTACTCATTACCAAAACCCAGCCAACACTGGGGCAGCCTGTAACACCCCAGCAAGGCAGTTAAGCATGTTTCTATTTTAAAGCTCAGAGTATTCTCATTAATTTCAATTGATTTTTCCCGGGTCAGAAGTGTGTACCTTGATGCATTAATACCCACACCAGCACTGAACAGTCAGTCCCTGCATCTCTACACAAAATTCAGATGGAATTTCCTATTTTTTTTAACTTACACTCTGGCCTCCAAGCTGACCCCATGAATTTTCATGGCTGGTTAAAAAGCATTGAAAGTCAGTTTTATCAACGAGTTAGAAGTCACAAGAACCCTTTCCCAAGATGTGGACAGTGTGGCACAGTGTTCAAAGACGACCACACAATCACATTTTTCTCTTCCCCTGTTAAGGAACACTACGTATTTGTGGTGAGACTGAGATAAGAGATTTGCACGAGACAATTCCACGTCTGTTTCACTTTTGCCAGCTCTGAAACAGAACAGCTTCAGACAGAGGGGGAGAGAAATTCACAGCAGTGTTGTCCTGTCAGTGATCTCCTACAGATAAGAAGCAATCTTTTTTCCTTATTCAAATGTTAAGCTTTCTCAGGCAAATAATATTTTCCCCTAGCTGGCCATTCACTCATCTGTAACTCCATGTAAACAAGTCCTTTTCATTAGCAGGGTCACACACACAGTTTTGTTTTGATCAGACATCACTTTTGTATAGTGAATATTGGATTATTTTCCTTTTTGGCAGCAAAACAGCTTCCCAAGACCTTTGACAGCAACTCCATGCACTCATCTTTCATTAGAACTAAGCTTTCTCAGATCACTTCGTGTTTATCAGAGCCAACAGCTGAAGAGGTGCTGCAGGATTGAGTGCACCAGGCACCCATGTACTGGTTTCACCCAGTACCCTGGAGCCAAGGATGGGCCACGGCACTCTTCTGCATCCCCTGGCCTCTGTTAAATCCCCTTGATGCAACTGATTATCATCTCCAGGTTTACCTGGAAATCAAAAAATGAGGTAGCACACACAAATTAAGTTACAGCCCAGGTGCTTGGCTTGGTGCAAGAACAAATCATCCCCTGGAGAGCTTAGGGGTGAAATGTCGGGGAAGAGACAACCCGCCGGTGGAGATACAGCCGATAACGGGGGGATGCTGTTGGGAAGCCACAGTTCAGAGCTGGCAGTCACTGGATGGGGACATGCCCCATAAATGCAACCCTTCCATCCCACCCCCTCTGTGATGTGCAGAGTGCACAGAGGAGGGAATGGCCAGCAGCAATCAGAGCATGACATGAGGGGTTGGGCCTCCTCTTCCTCCTCCTTGAGTCAGAGTAGCTGCTGATCTTTTGGGGTGCTTTGGAGCTCAGTGAGAGCCAAGGGCAATGGGGAACCTGAGTGATGCTCCCGCTTTGTGTCAGGCTTTGGGGTGCCTGTCTCTTCCCATCAGTGGTGAAAGCCATGCAGGGAGACCAGCCAGCCAACAAAGACATCCAACAATATCCCCCAAAGTTATAACTGCTTGAGTCTGCGCTGGACTTCCCACAAATAGAGCAGATGCTGGAGAGAAGGAAGGCTGCAGAGAGAAAGCAGGACTGGAATGTGATTCCTTTGCATATTTGAAATGTTATTTACTATCTAGTAAACCCATTTTATAGCACCCTGCATTTTATTTTCAAACACTTCTATGGACACGCACTGCATATCAGTCATTATCTGATTATGGAAGCTCTCACAATGGTTTCCGGGCAGCTTTAAAATGCTTCCAAAGAATTCAGTGTGGCAGAGGTTTGAACTTTATTGCTGCAAAAAAGGCTGAAGAACAAATAACAGAGATGGAAAAAATGGATTTCAATGACCTGTGTGAATGCAGTAGGCCCCAAACCATGAAAAAAATGACATTTGGAGGGGGGGCGGGTTATATGGTTCAGATAGCCTGCTCACAACTTTCTGCCCGTGGATCACAGCCCCTCTGGCTTTTTTTTTTATTAATTCTTGAAGAAAAACAATAAATAAATGTCACATCATTACTGAAAAAGCACCTATGAGACACAGAATAAATATTAATCATACTTAAAGTAGTCCAGTTAGATGGTACGTGTGAATCCTAGAGAGATGATGGACAGGTAGAGAAAGAAATCTCTCCATTTAAAGAGATAGCTGACTCAACTGGTTTGTTTTTGCTGGCCACTTGTGAATAGGATTGTGCCTGTACAGATTACTTTTACATTCTCCACTTCTCCTTGGGGATAATACCTTGTCTTTTCAAACTATTTAGTTGTGTTGATAATTTTTATTCTTTACACTAGGCTGTTGGCCAAGGCAAATGTTTGTGTTGTTTTAAAAACTTGAAGTGTATCACTGTGGGAAACTTAAAATATACAGATAACTTCAGAAAAGCATTTTTGGAAAAAAAATCGTGATAATATCCCATGCTATTCCATTTTCCTTCTATTAGTTTTACATGTAGCAGTTCAGTGCCTTCACCAGCTGTTTTTCTGTCCTCCTCCCTTCCCATCCCAAATGTATGAAAACACTGATACAGTCAACATTTCTCTGGTGACAAGAGTTGCAGAAGAAATCAAGGAACTGAACACTGTATTTATCTTTGAGAAAATGTGAGATCTGTAGCTTTGAAGTGGGTGCATATTAAATATTAGAGCTAAACAGGACTCAAAACGGTAATGGAGGGACAGTCAAAGTTTAATTGAAAGTGACAAAATTAAGTAATTCACATAGTTCATAGGGTTCACACAGAGAACACTTGTCCCAGCCGAGCGCTACCAGTGCCGCATACCAACGCTGTGCTGTGTGCTGCTGAGCACACAGGGACTCAAATCAAAAAGATTACAAGTTTGGCTTGTGAAACCTGCCTCAGACTCTAAGCAAAACATATTTAGACTGAAAATATTCAAGGACTGCTAGGCACTGACTGAGAAAGCCCAGAGGAAGGAGCAAGAAGTGAAGATGAAAGTGCCTGGGCTCTTCGCTGCTTCCTCCCAGCATCTGTCCCTCACACCAGGGTGAAAGCAAAGGAAGATCTGCCACCACAGGGGTAGATCTCTGTTGCCAGCTCTGTCTTCATAGCAGATCCTGCTCAGGGTAGGAAGAAACACTTGTTAAGGGTGAACCTGATCTGCAGAACCTGGGCTTGTGTATCTGGATCCAACACAACCCAGAGCTCAAGTGTGTAGGTTTCAATACAGCGCTAGCAAGTAAATCAAGCAAGCACCAGCCATCAGCCAGGCCAGGCATCCCATATTTCTGCCTCATTTTTCATGGTGAGGGCACTGTTGTGTGTTTAGACAAGCCATAGGCTGTCTATATGTGTCTGTCACTCAGATGATGGAGTCCCCATGCATCCTCAAGCTGACAGTGGTCTGGGCAACCCCAAACCTCCCTTCCTTCTCCCAGACACACACACACACACAGGCACAAGTCCCCATGTCTGTTTTTTTTAGGAGTAGATGACATTAAAGCAGTACAGAGTTGTGTAATGTAACTTTAATAAGCATGTGCTTTCTATTTGTCACTGCTTAAACCATATTTTTATACACTGCAGCCCAGGAGCCTTGCTGAAATCTGCAAAACATTAACGGCAGCGAAGATGAAGGGGTTTCAAACACTCCACGGGCTGGGGAGAGCGTCTGGCTGGGGAGGCTGAGTTAGGAAGAAGTCGTTTTGATGGAATTAAAGGAAATAGTAATCAAGGTTGTAGTGAGAACTCTCTTCCTCCAGTTAATGTATTTTCTTAAACAAAGAACAGGAAGTTATAACAGAAAACTCCTCTGTGCTCTTTATGCACACAGCCACCAGCATCCTTTGGCGTAGCACAAACCCCCTTTGACTGGGGGCAAATAGGAGATTCCCCCCCACCCCCCACAATAACAGCACGCAGTCCTGGGCACGCTCCATTCACTCTCTCCTTTTCCCACTCCAGGGATGCTTTTCCTCTTCCCTACACCTCCTTAAATAGATGATCTGTTGGTGGAATAAAAAGAGAAATGTCAGCTTTCCTGCCGTCTCACTGAACTCCATCCCACCGGCGCTCTCGCTGCCTCTAAGTGCTCTTAGAGCGTCTGTTTTTCAGCAATAACCATTCCCTAACCAAGGTCACACAAACTGTCCAAGTGCCAGCAACCAGAAACTTTAAATAAAGTGTTACTGAAGTAACTGTACAAATACCTTTTTCACAATAATCTGCTCACTGTCTTTCATGTGTTTGCTAATGAGCTTTACCTCCTGTGGAAAGTCAAAGGGCTCTGGCTGCACAATTTTCCAGCGTTCAAAAAATATATCAGTTTTGGTGGAAGGGGAGCTGGTGTTTGTTTTTCTGTGGTGAATTTTGTTTTTATTGCTCTAACTTCAGCTTCAGAAAATGAAATATCTGTCAAAACAAATCAGGAGGAGGAATGTTCAAAACTCACATATTTTGGCACCATTCTGCAACATCAAGTGTTCATCATTTTTTCAAATGCTAAGCAGGAACCTCGAGATCAAAAATCAGTAGATGTCCCATTAATTATATTCCAATGTGTCGTAAGCTTCCAAAGTGGAACTGGAGGCCATACAGATTTTTGTGATGCCAAAGCCTGAGGGCTTCTCCAGCTCTGCTATTGCTGCTGTGGTGGCTTTCAACACATTCCATCCCCACAGCTCACTAATAGTGGAGGAGACTGGAGAAATCCCAGCTTTGCAAACATGTGCCACTGATCGCATTAATCATAATACCAGCGCCAATGCTGGTAGCATTTACAGCCGGGAAGGATAACACCAGTTGCCACGGGTTTACTTAGGAGAGTAGTATAAACATGAGAAATATTTGCAGTCCCAATAAATGTTCTTGAAGTATTCAGCTTGTGAGCTGGTTATAAAACCAGGGGTGCTAATACACAGTGAAGTTTGTCTTTGGGGCCTACAAGAAAGATGGGGAGAGGCTGTTCAGTAGGGCCTGTTGTGACAGGACAAGGGGTGATGGTTTCAAAATAGAGGGAGGGAGATTTAGATTGGATATTAGGAAAAAGTTCTTTCCTGTGAGAGTTGTGGAGCACTGGAACAGGTTGCCCAGGGAGGTGGTGGATGCCCCATCCCTGGAGATGTTGAAGGCCGGGTTGGATGAGGCCCTGAGCAACCTGATCTAGTTGGGGGTGTCCCTGCTTCTTGCAGGGGGGTTGGACTAGATGACCTCTGGGAGTCGCTTCTAACCCTAATCATTCTATGATTCTATGATTCTAAATGAACCTAGATCAATTTCTAATTAAGGACAAGCCATCTGGTGTGCACAGTTACTTGGGCTGGTACTTCTGTTCTGGTTGTCCAGTATTATCCTGTGATTTGGGTGGTGGGTGGCAGGTGTGAAGGCTACAGCCTGCATCAGACCTGCTGTCTGTGGTAATCACAAATGTTTTCGGTGTAGCTAATCAGTCAGGAAAGGCTCAAGATGGATAGTTATAAATTTAATAGCATTATTGTGATACTGGGGTTCAGATGTGGATAATGCTGAAAATTGGTCATGTTTATGATAATGCTTATTAATAATGAAAGTAATTTCCCATTGGGAAATAATAATAATAATAATAATAATAATAATAATAATAATAATAACAACAACAACAACAGCAGCAATCAAGTATCAACCATGAGCTAATAGTTGTGCAGAGGTGTGTGTGCTGCTGTGCAGCATGTGCAAATCTTAGTGTGCAAATTCTGAGTCCATGACTGAGCAGGTGGCTTCAGAGAAATATGGATAAATACTTCTCAAAACAAACAAAAAATAATAGAAAGCACAAGCAGGCTACCATGTTTAATATTTTCCATATGTAACTGCAGAATCACAAAGTCCAGTGATGAATAAGGGGGAAATTATTCCGTGTCAACACTAGTGAAGGTTTTAGAAGCCAAAATACTCTTGAGTCTGAGCTCAGCCATCCGAATATTCCCTCAGTGAAGACCCATGACTCTCAGGTAATAAAATATTGGGAAGAATAATGCATTGCATTTGTACAGTACTGCCTGGAAAGTGGCAAATAAGGACAGTGGTTGCATCTATGTAAAAATAAACCCCAAGCTGGGCTCAAAGCCAGCTCTGCTGCTCACCCACACTTTGCTGCTGTAGCAACCTGAGTCAGCTCTGGGGTGATGGAGCCATCTGGCAGGTCAGGAAGGGGAGAATTTGATGTGCTCTCCACACCATACAGCACATCCACAGTGTACATGGGGCCTGGAGCTCCACACTGAGCTCTGTGGCTTCTCTCTGCCCTGCCTTAGTGCTGATGCTGCATCAGTGTTGGCCAGACAAGACTATGTGAAGTCTTTCTAGAGGACCACAGCATGAATTGCCTACCAGGGCAGGTGGGATTTCTAGGCACTTCAGGCTGAATCCAACCTGTATAGAAGGACAGTAATGAAAGCAAGGTTCTGGGATTTAAGAGATACCTACCTACATCTATAGGATGGATCATGGTGTCCACTCTGTCCAGGCTCAGTCCTCCAGCAGCACAAGGGAAGGAGGCAGTTGATCTAAGGGGCTGCCCATCACTGTTCCCAAGCACCTTGGCTTGGCTGTGACATGCTGAAGGAGAAGGAGTGACCAAGAGAGACACCTGGCTGTCTCTTGCCTCTGGCTGAGTGGCCACCACACCTGAGGCTGCTCAGTCACACTACAGGTCAGATAACCACCCTCTACAATCAAGACCAAGTCTTTACTGCTCTCCCTCCTCTCTGCAGCTGACAACATATATTTACTCTAAGGAGGAGAAGAATCTTTATTAATGTGTGGCACCATTTCTCTTTCAAGTCCCATTTACAAGGTTTTGTGTGCCTTTAGCTGGCGTTCTACTATGGTTTTCAAACGTTAACATAAATCCTATTGCTCATCAGTATAACTGCACTGATCTTATTTCATTAATTCTTATCTTTGTTCCTGCAGGTTTTATTAATTTTAGTCAGTATATAATTAGGTTTTTAAGAGCCATCATTACATTTCCAGCATTTGAAAAATTCCTCAGAGAGTCACCCTGTGAATGTGACCAGCTTCAAGCCTTTTTTTCCCTTTATAAGGAGCTCCATAAGATCTTTTGTTTTATTCATGAAATGTCACGTTGTCTAATATCACAGCACTACATCACCTAACACATTCAGTTCTGTAGTAGTAAATCCCTTTATGTTTCTACACTGTATTCCAATTTGCCACACTAATGCTGCAAGTAACATATAGTGACAACCAAGGCTTTCAAGAGAACACACTGTTTCCATTCCAGACAGCCACTATCATTTTGAGTAATGGCCATCCAGTCTGAACGTATGTTTCTGGCAGACTGTAACAGCACAACCATGAAAGTACCGGTGCTACTTGTGAAATCACAGATATTCAGGTGATTTGTGAATCTCAAAACTTTTCCAAGAACTTTGACTTGTTCATTTTCCCACTTCTCTCTGTGCCACCAGGTTTATGCAAGCCTTGCTACCTCCCCACTGAGTGATCCTTCCACCACACCCTTGATGGAAGTCCATGCCTTCAGGGTTTCAGATCAGACTTATCAGTGTCTCCTTTTACATTACCAGAAATAGCTCAAGCACCTGCATAAATGATGTTCCTGCTCTGCCTGCAGCTGTATGAACCTCTGAAAATGTAAGAAAAGAAAAACAAGGGGTATCTTTATAAAACATGATCATTGGAATTTAGAAAAACATTCAAATGATGATAGCCCCATCCCCTCCTCCTCACACACCTCAACCACAAGTTTAGATTTGTTCCTGAGGCCTCATTCTCCATTAGGATGTTTTATCCTGTCTTTACTAATTGTTTACACCAGAGGTAAATCCTCCCAGCTGCCTATGAGAAGTGAAGAGGTTCCCACAGCATGGCTGTCTCAGGGAGCATGGCAAGCCTCAGAGCCACATTTAAGAGCAACATACAGACTGCGTGTCAGAACCACATTTCTTTCAGGCACTGCTGATTCGAGCTTTTAATTATCTTCTTAGATATGTCAGGACAGGTGACATCATCATAGGCAAGGCTCATAATTCTCTGACAGTGTTGTGTCAGGGGTAAAGCCTGGCTGCAAAGGTGCCTCAAGATAAATGAGCCCCTCCATCCCAGCCTCTCCAAGCGTAGCTGCTTTCACCCCTGGGAGTTCACAGGTCACCCATGGCCTCAGCAGGTCAGTAATTCTGCCCTGGGTACCCACGTTTACCCATTTCATTTGCATCAAAAGGATGTTCCTAGCAAGCCAGATGAGCCTGCTGTGCTGGGGGAGGAATATCTGATTCATCACAACTCGTGGGTAACGAAGAGGCATCATCACAAAACCCAGCTCAGCTCTCAGCTCCACTGGGCTCATGCTGTAAACTCCGATTCTGCTTCCCTGAGGCTGAGCAAAAATTGATGAGAAGGATTTCCAGCACCCTTTGGGATGGCCCCGGGACTTCTGCAGCAGAGCCCAGCTGCAGCCAGCTGCTGACCCGGCAGAACGAAGGCAGAGACGGGGTACAGGCAGCAGAGAGCCAGCCAGGGCAGCTCTGCTCTGCCCAGGGCTCCTGTGCCAGAGAATCCGCCGTTACTCTGCCCTGGCAGCGCCTTGACTGCTTTCTGCTGCCTCAGCAGAGAAAGAAACCTACTACCTGGAGCAAAGTCTGAGGATTTAGCCCATAAATCTCAAGGCTTTGATTAATTCCTTTCCTTTTATTTTTTTTCTTCCTTCGCAGATGTTAACATTTTCCAAGCAGTTATTTGCTACCTTGCTGAAGTGCAAAGAAAATAGAAACACTGTCTGAAATTATGCAAAGGATCAAGTGGAATAGCCTGGATTGGTTTAATGTGGCAATCAAGATTAGATAAGGAGCATATGGGCCAGTGCTGGATGTGAGACATCCATGCAGAGGACATTTTTAGCACTTGTTTCTGATATAAAGTCACTTTCACTCAGAGGGGAAATACTTTGTGCATTAATACCAGTGTTTTCTCCCCTGATCCATTGGGTGTGAACATATTGGAAGAGGCAGGATAATACTAATTCACTGATGGTACAATTTTCTTCTGCTAGAAATAGATTTATTGTGCCTTCTCAGTTCAAAACTGATAGCATCCAGCATCCTCCCATTTATCCCTCGCTGCTTCTGTCACCTGACATTTTTCTATAAACAGACAAGGATTTAGGATTTCAGCAGAAATGAAATCATTTTGCCTAGTGGAAGATGCTAAGCTGTGAGGCTGCACAATCTTCATTATACAGATTTAATATGAAAAGGCACTGTACATCTAAAGCTGAATTTTTTTTCCCCCCAAAACATGACAATTCAGGGACACAGCTGCTTTCATCATCCATCATCATGATAATGGTGATAACAAAATGATGTATTAGCCACACCTAAGATATTTACTCAGAAAGAATCACAGAATCATAGAATCATAGACTGGCTAGAGTTGGAAGGGACTCCCAGAGATCATCTAGTCCAACCCCCCTGCAAGAAGCAGGGACACCTCCAACTAGATCAGGTTGCTCAGGGCCTCATCCAACCCGGCCTTCAACATCTCCAGGGATGGGGCATCCACCGCCTCCCTGGGCAACCTGTTCCAGTGCTCCACAACTCTCACAGCAAAGAACTTTTTCCTAATATCCAATCTAAATCTCCCTCCCTCTATTTTAAAACCATCACCCCTTGTCCTGTCACAACAGGCCCTACTGAACAGCCTCTCCCCATCTTTCTTGTAGGCCCCCTTGAGGTACTGGCAGACCGCTAGAAGGTCTCCCCGGAGCCTCCTCTTCTCCAGGCTGAACAGCCCCAACTCTCTCAGCCTGTCCTCTTAGGAAAGGTGCTCCAGCCCCTTTACCATCTTTGTGGCCTCCTCTGGACCCTCTCCAACTGGTCCATGTCCTTCTCATGTTGGGGGTTCCAGCACTGGACACAGTACTCCAGGTGAGGTCTCACGAGGGCAGAGTAGAGGGGGAGAATCACTTCCCTCGGTTCATTTTGGTGTGGAAGCACTGCAGTAAAATTTGGGAACTCAAAACTAAAGGCTTTCTCGTCACAGCCTGCTAGCTGAAGAGTGATGGGACGGATGTACCTGGCAGTTCAGAGAAGTCCCGAGTCCTTACTGAGACCTGGGAGTCCCAGTGCCGATTCCATTCAAATAAGCATTTTTCACGGGAGTGTTAGGGTTTTGCCAGCCAAACTGATGTGAGGAAAGGTTCATTTCCACTCCTCAGGGGCTGTGCAGAGTTGATGGAGATTGTTCACAGCGTGCTGTAGGACCCTCCTGCTGATGCTTCGGATCCAGCCGCCAGGGATGTCTCTGTCCTTCTGACTCCCCCTCCAGAGAGCCCCAACCTCCCTATGTGGGAGTCTGGCACAATGAGCCATCTATTTTAGTGACTCATGTTAAAGCCAAACACAAGTGAATACTCCTACAGACACCGTGATTTCTTTAGTGGGTAGTGCCTGAACAACCCGAGTGTCTCTGCAGTCACTCCTGCAGTGCTTATGTACAGATCTGCACAGTCAGGTGAGATGTGCTCTAAACACAGACACACAGACATCTGTGCCAGCAGTGAGCGATCCACTGCCCCTCAGTGACCCCCATCACTGCTTTTAGACCACTCCTCTCTTCACATTCCCCGTTTTACATCTTATTCTTTATTCAAGGCACAAACTGCTGCCGTAGTCCACAGCTTCCACACCACAGCCTCACGTCACTGGTTCTCACCTGATGCTGTTCCCGACATACCAGACTCCCAGGACTGGAACACAGGATCTCTTCCCTCTCCCTTCCCACTAAAAGGAATCACAACAGACTTTTTTATAAGGCTGCATACTCCCACATAGTGAGGGAAAACATGGTGCTGCTTTTTTGTGCATGTATCTTAAAAAGAAATTGTTTTGTTGAGAAGCCCCTCAAATTATAGCCTAAGGCATAAAAGAGAGATCTAGATCCCAGCTCGGATTTAGATGCAAACACACTGTGATCAAAGATCTTGGAACTAAAGATAATTACACCTTATTGCAATGATCACTGCTGCTTTAAAAATAAATCTGGCTGGTTCAAATCTATTCACTGAAAGCATTTCCCAGGCAAAAATGGGAGTTTGATCAAATGCAATTTTAGGAAAATGTTAACTATTTAAAAAGATATCAGACATTTGTATTAATTGTATTTTCACTCAAAACAGAGGCACTGTTGATATTTTGTCACCTTTAGAAATCTCCCACCAAACATTTCAAGTGAAAAAATTGTTAGAAAAAAGTTTAAAATGTAAGTAAGCATTCAGTTAAAAAATTCTACAGAAAAACCACAGAACACAAAAGCATAGCTGGAGAAAACTAAGCTTCTAAATTCATACAAATAGGATTAACCTTTATTTATAAAAGCACGGGTTTTAAACAGACATCAGCCCAGACTTTAAATGTGTGAGCCCAAGATATTGTCACCAGTACAACTATACAGCCCCTGCTGAAGCTGGTGACTTACCAAGGAGCTCGTGTCTCCCCACGTGAGTTAAGGAAATGATTACTAGCACACACAATGCATGTGTCTTATAAATTAGATGGATTAAATCAAAATCCCTTATTACTGTAAGCACAAAATTACAGGGATAAATTTAGAAACTGTTTTCAGATTTTCAGTATTCCTACACCATTAATCCCTCTCTCTGCCTCTCCCATTATTACCATATTAAGTTAATAAGCCTATAGCCAGAAGAACCATCGCAAACAGAGTCTGCTGGTAACAAACATAAGTGATGTATTTCAATTCTGAGGTTAATCAATACATGGCCTAATTTCTCTAGCTGTATTTTCTTCTGTGTGTAGAAAATGCACAGAATTTCAATGGCCATTTCAGTCTTTTTTAAAAATTGAACTCTAGCGATCATATTTTCCAAACCTGCCCAGTCTGTCTCTTCTAATTAATGACGTGGTGTGCTGAAGTACATCGCTGTGTATTTTACAAAGTGTTGCTTGAACGTTGACTTTCATGACTGCCATTGGCTGCCACAGCTGTTGCCATGAAAACTCCAAATCATGATTAAAAAAAAAAAGATGCCTGTGCAGCAGAATGAAGGTAGAAGTCACATATGATATGCAGAGAAATGAATACACCTAAGCATGCCACCACTACTTCATGCCAGAGATTGCTCCTCCAACCTGAGCTCCATCCAAGAAGAGAAATGGCAGCGACAAGTTCTTGTGCCATTTAATGCTCAGCAGCAGAATGAGCACCAGCACCTTCTGACCCTCTTTAGCAGAGTGGAGAGCAATGAGTCACTGCAGAAGTCAGAAACGGGCCAGCTGAGAAGAGCTTTTGATCACAGACCCTTCCATGGCCCTTCCCTGGCCACCATCTACCGTCTCGCTTCAGTGTCCCCTGGGAGAGGGGCAGCGGCCTGCAGAACCTGGCAGCTTCCAGGAGAGCAACATGTGGCCACGGAGTCCTTTGCTGGTGGATCTATCCCTAAGTGAGTTCTGTTTAAAGCCATCCAGCTGCAGAAACTTGGCAAGGGGGCTGCTGCACAGCACAAGCTCTAACTCAGCTGTCACTCTGGATACGGGGCTTTTACACAGTGTGACATTTCCACTGATGGATGATGTACCCAAACATGGTGTCTATGTAATAAATGCATATAAGTGAGTAAGCACATTTCATTCCCAAACAAAAATCGTGCCTAGGAGAACAAGAAATCAGCAAACACATTAGGGAAGTGAAAGGTCACAGAAGGGAGCTTTTCTTGTTAACCCTTGAGAGGCTGAGAAGTGTAGTCACTGTGTCGATGTATAGAGAGCTAATGGTCTCCGTTGCCTTCTTCCCTCCCATCCCTGCCCAGTGTACACAGGGATTTCCAATGCCAACCAACATTTCATGTCTTGGAATAGACACTATTCACTGGGATTACTGCCTGCAGTAGCCCTGATATGAAAGTTTCCATCCTGTTTGTTATAGCTTTAGGTTTTGCTATAGCACATGACAGAGGTGTAGCACTATTGTACCTCTATCAGTATAGGGTTGAGTTAATTCAGTTGGTGTCCCACAGAAAGGCCTCATGAAGGATGAGCAGGGGGAAGCTTTGCCCATCAAACACACTACGTGACTGGGGGGCCCTGGACTGCTGATTCCTCCAATGCCCCAGGTTTTCTTGCACTGACAGCACATCTACCCATGTGCAATCCACTATACCACCACTGGGACATGACTGCCAGGGAGTCCCGAGGTCCTTCATAGCTGGGTTACAAGGCGAAGTGCAGGAGCAGCCCTTTCCACCCCAGAAACTTCTCTCCAGCCATCGGGTGGTCCAGGATCCATAATTAGAGAAACACTGACAGGGAGAAACAGGCTTTCTCTGTTCTAGTCCAACACCATTTGGTGTTTTCTCTTACAGGCTGTTCTCTCCACCTCACTGCACAGAGAAAACACCCCAGAGTATCCTGTTCAGAGCCACTTCCTTGCCCTACATCCCAGTGGATGCAGCTTGTGAAAGGAAGCGGAGTCGGCAAGCATGGAGTGCTTTTGGGAATCATTCCCAGCATATGGAGACTGCATTCTGCAGTGAGTGAGGGCAGCTCCCTCAGCAAGTGGAAAATGGGCTTCACCTCCCTGTGGTCTCCCTGTGGTTTGCTTCCCTTGCGATATTATTTTTGAATAGCAGGCAGGAGGTTGGTGTTTCTTCTTCTGTTTAGTAAATCCAATAACCAAACCTGGCCCACTTCTGGGTGGTCCTTGTGAAATACCAGAAAACCACGCCAAGGCCATGTGATATAATAATCATAAGAAATACAGGGATTGCTTTGACAGATACCTCAAAATCAGCTTTTCAAGAAATGGGATGTTTCAACCAACGTGTCCATTCCATTTGGGGTTTTTTCCCCACCCTGTTCCTTTTGCTTATTCAGTGCCTTTGGTCTTCATCCTGGTGATCCAGAATTACCAGCCTGGAAATGAAGGTCACTGATGCATGATGCTTGACTTGGTCTTGGGCTGGGAGACTACACAAAATGCCTTCCAGGTTAAAGAATTCACATCTGAACTGCCAGGCAGACAGACTGCTTTCATGACCAAGAATAAGAGCTGGAAAAAGCCAGCCACTGAAGCCCAAACGTAAGCATGGTTTCCTTTTATTTTCCCGAATACTTTGTGGGTACAGTTAGTGCTCAAGGACTAATCTCAGTGCGGGGGGCCAGCCCCGACCTTGCCAGGCGCTCCGCCTGCCCACACAGCCGCCGCTCTGCCAGCCGGCTTCAGCGGCAGCAGCAGCCGCGGCCGTCCCACCGCAGGGTCCCCGCACTCCCCCTTTGCCAACGTGCTTCAGCCGTGACTTCCACTGCCTGCGCTCCGGCTCTGGCCCGTCTCGGGGGCTCCGGGAGCAGCCCTGCCTTCCTGCCTCTCAAACTGCTTGTGGAACGGGTCAGCCACCCAGGATGGATGTGGGTGGTGGGAGCTGGGCTAAGGGAGAGGAAGCAATTCGCATCCCTTCTGACCTGGATGGGTGTGGAACGTGGGTGTGGAACCAGGAGCAGACTTACTCTGATGCCTAGTTCCTTGCAGGAGCTGGGGCACGGTGGATTGTCAGCCAGTTCACCTCCCTGCACACTGGGGCTATCCCTAGACATGCTGAACTCAGAGGGAAAAATAAACTGCTTCTCAGCTACCAGCTATTATGACGTTATCCTTGATGAACATTTTTTCATTCACAGCTCTTACAGCTCCGTTCTGGAGAGGACAAGAACCTCAGTCTCTTCATGGCCAGACACACTGTAGTAAATTCCCAGTCTGACAGCAACCAAATTAATGATTATTTGGAGCAGACAGGCTCTTCCTTCTTAAGGGCCCGAGCCAAATCATTCCATCCAATGAACTTCTCTTCCTTTGCCTGTGCATCAGCACCTAATTGGGCACCTATGCTCTTATTTGTCACTGCCATAGTTAATTGCCTTAGGTAATTGCCATAGGATTAAAAATACTGGTTTAATTCATACTCACATTAATATCAGTCATTCTTGTCTCTGTTTATAAACACAGGCTCTAATTCAAATACCATCATTTCACACAGCAAACATGGCCAAAGCTGTGATAAAGGAGAACTTCATGATCAGAGGTTGGCCTATACAGACACAAAGCACAACAACAGGACCAAAGCTGAACAGTGTTTTTTATTTTTCTCTTCCTTTGCTCCCAGCTGCTGCAATTTGTGTGAAATCTGTCTCAAGACAATGGGATCCCATGAAGGGGAGCAATCAGAGCTGGGAAGGAACAGCACTATAGGGGATTCAGGTTCTCCCGTTCCTCCTGGCACGGCTGCACTTCTGGACAGAGAGTCATCGCACTCCTGGATGCCGCATCCTTTCCCCATGATCTGAGCTTACAGAGATGCTCAGGGGTTAAACAGGCCCACACCAACCCTCCTAAATCTTCAACCTGCTCTTGGCACTTCACAAGTGCCAGTTTTTCCTTGCCACATTACCTTCTCACAGAGCTGCCTCTGCTCTACCAGCATATAAATAGCATAAAGATGACTGTTCCCTTTGTGTTCAGTTAGTGAGGGAATATGGCTTTGTGGTTAATGGACCAAGTGGGAACTCAGGAGATCCAGCGCTGCCACACGCTTCCCATTCAACCTTAGCCTCCCACACAGCCTTCTCACATTCACCCAAGCCAAAAGGACAGCAGCCAAGCAACCTGAGTCCAAACAGCAAGCCCAGGCTGCCAAACCCACCAGTGACCAAACCACTGGGCACCAGTGACCAATACCCTGCCACTGGCTTTTTCAACCGAGGTCACAGACAGAGGGGATCATGGTCTGGCACCGTCCCTCCTTCTCTGCAGCAGGAACTCCGTATTTCTGACTACAAAGATTTAGTGTCTGTTCCCTTGCACGGCACCAGACTGAGCCAGACAGGGCACAGGGAAGCTGAGGACAAGCTGCAATGAAGAAGTAAGACAGAGTAAGGTTTGTGTGGCTGTACAGGCAAAAGCTCAAACCCTTTATTAAAAAAATCTGTAAACAATTAAAGTAGCCATGAATATGGGAGGTATGAGTGTGGCCTTTAATATTAGGGGAGTGGAGGAAGGAAGACAGAGAAATGAAAGCCGAACACCTTTTGAACCTCAGCCAAGGCTTTATCAACCATATAACTAAGAGAACATATCCTGCTCAGCAAGACACGTATTCGCCCTGTTTCATTACATTCTGTTCTGTCCTCAGTCATGATGGATCCTGCTGAGACTCGTGTTTAACAGCTCCTTCCTGGAGTGGCTCGAGAAACAACAAGAAAAAAAATATTGTGAGAGTCACACCCCATTGAAATTGCATCCTAAAGGGACCGGGCGAGTGCGGTAATTACCAGAACGACCATGAGCACCGGGGCCACGCTTGGCTCCGAGGCTGCTGTACATGTTGAAATTAGAAAGGACTTGAAGCAGATGCAAGAAAAGTGGAAATTAGGGACCAAAGTGTCGGCACAAGAGTGATTCATCATTCCTGATAAGGAGCCATTAGGCTGGGTTTTGATGGGAGCAGAACCCGGGGAAGCCGGCCTCTCTAAGCTTACAAATGCAGTGTAATCCCCAACTGTTTCCAGATAATGGAAAACTGCATTAACCTTGTAATGCTTCCCTGGTGACTCTACCCCATTCACCCTCTTACAAGCCACTTTTTTTTTCTGGTTTTCTTTTTGTTCTGATTTCTCTGAATTCTGATTTCCATCCTTTGGGGCCAATGAAAATGCCTTGGTGCACCAGATCCGAATCTGGCCCCTTGTTATTTGAGGCAGAGCAAGATTTCTGGCTTGTTTTAGCCATCAGGATAGCCTTGACATGCTTTGACTTGCCTGCACCAAAAATGTAAACAGCAGCGCTAAGTACAACAATTAACATTGTGTCTCCGCTGATGTTTGTTTCCCTTGAAGGAGTTTGGAATTCGAGGGGGGAAAAGCAGGGTAGGCAGCGAGCAGAGGCTAATGCAGTCTGGGGCAAACTTCCCAACTGCAGTTTTATAAACAGCTCAAGCTGCTTGCTTTTCCACCAGTGATGTCACTCCTAGCCTTACAGCGGGCTGAGGCATTGCTATCCATCATCTGCCAGCTGCTATTCCTTCCCCAGCATCTAGCAGGAGGCACGTGGTATGCGAAGGCGGATGGAGGCTTGAGCCGTTTCAGCTTCGTGTGAATGGAAGCCAATAAGTTTCAGATTCCCTGGATTTTTCATACAAATTATCTCACCCAAGTCTGCAGATAATGCTGTCTAAGAGTTTTAGGTTATAATTTCCAAACAGCAAGATAACCTTCATCATCAAGCAAAGGCAAAAATGCCATTAGTAGATAGAGAGGTGATTTGACTCAACCTAGCCATTTGCTCACAAGTCTGATTTTATGTCATCAGCTGTGATGAAATGAGTGTTTTCTTAGATAGATATGGGCGGCTAACACAGCGCAGAGCTCGGCAATCTTCAAAGGACTCTGAGTTTTAAATTCTCTGGCTTAAGTCAAACATTTGTCTTCCTTATCACTTTCACTCAAAGGATGTGGCTTTGCAATATTACATCAGGTTCATTTGCCAACAGAAGAGGCCAAAAGGTGACGTCCAAGAGATGAACGCTGCCTTCACTTACACGACAGTAACCCATCAGTTGCACTGGAATTACTCTGTGTTTCTACTGAAGGACTTGACAGCAGGACCATAACACCCTGCTAGAACATTTCTTCTAGCACCACTGCAAGAGCTCTCTAAATCCAGCACCTCCAGCTGCGACATCTCAGATGAGAGCTGTAAGTTGAGGTGATCAAAGACTAGCAAAGAGGTGACCGAACGATGGATAAACAGCAGGACACTTGCCTTCCTTCACACAGAAAATGGGTTAAGTTGCAGTAATACTGTTTCTAAACCCATTTTGTCTGCAGTTACACCCCATCACAACGTGAGAGCTGGAGGCTTCAGGAGCAGAACATACTCTTTAACAGGTCACCTGTATTTTCTCAAACCACAGCACTTGTGATGCTCTTGTATCCTCCTCTAAACAGTTTCTGAGCCAATCCTCTACGATTCCTTGCAGTGCTGCTCACATTCTTCATCAGGTCATGAAAATCAGAGTGAATTTCATTTGCTTTGGAAGCAGATGCCTTGTGAGGCAGCCTCTCTGTTTAGCAGTGTGGCAGATTCATTCCTTCTGCAGTCAAAAGGTTGTAAGTTTTGTGAGGTCACTCAGTCAGAAACTGGCCCATTCAATGCTGACCAAAAAACCTCTGCTAAGTCAGATGTGATTCTGCCAGGCAGAGAAGCACCTTCAGCACCAGGTACAATACTAGAGCATCTCTCATTATTCAAACACAATGATGTGGTTCCAGTGCAGTGTGTTGTTATGATTATATACAGCCAACGTTGTCACATCAGTTTAACTTCCCTGCAGCCTCCCATGAGGCTCACAGCAAAAACAAATGAAGTGAGCGAAGAATGATGGTGGGCAGCGGGCTCCTTCAGGCGTAGGAAAGGCTGCAGGTGACTGACTGCTTTATGCAATGCATGACTACAGATCCTGAGCTGGTCTCTTGCCACTTACCACCAAGGTAAACAAAAACATGCCCCAGCACAGGGCACATGTGATTTTCTGTGATGCCATGAACTCTGCAGGTGACAGGCTGGGCAAGGGAACAGAGCCAACTCTGTACACACACTGACTGGATTTCAATACACAATCATGACAGATGGGGATATTTTTCAAAGCTATCTGTGTGCTGGAGGATTTTAAATGTTTCTTACCTGAGGCTACCTGCCAGTAACTACTACTATTCTTTGCAGCTGCAAACACCTTCAAAATGAAGGCAAAGATCCAACTCAGCCTGATGTTCAAACTCCAGCTTTAAGATATGGAAAGAATTCAATCAACCTACTCATGCATCTTGTGAACAAAAATCAGTTAATTTTTCTGCCCATAGTTTCTGGACAGCTGTGCCAAGCCTTTTGCTATATCTAGACATAAACACCTTAACCCAGAGGCATCACTAGGTTAGGGTGGTCTCTCCAGTGACATTAAACACTCTTTGCAGGACAAACAACCACCTTTGTGGCTTGAGATAGATGATTCAGCTGGGAAACCCTACGCAACTCTGACCAGGTTTCTGCACAGAAGCAGCTAAAGATAAGCACCCTGGCACAGTGCATCTGGCCACCTCTTCTTACCAAGTGAATCATTTCAAACAACAATAAAAGCAGCTGCAATTCCAGTCTCTGCACTCCCTGTCTTCAAAGAGCTTCCCGAGGCAACTTCAATTCCTGCCCTTTTGCTTGCCTGCTCGGAGTGACATTGGAAGCCCCTCTGGCCCGGCTGTTATCACAGCCCCATAACTGCAGCCCCCCCAGCCAGCCACATGTTGGCAGGAACAGAGGAAAGCAGCTGTAGCACCATCTGACACACACCAGGAGAGTGTGTGCAGCCCCACTTGCAACTCCACTATCCAGTGGATATCAGCCCTGCACACTAACTATAGACTTGCAGAAACATCATCATACATGAAGGACTAATTAGGTGTGCTGGGCCATTAGCCATCTCTGAACACTGACTGATGAAAAACGTAATTAATGGCAGCTTTCATAAACAGGCTCCAGAATGGAGAATTAAATTAAAAGGAAAACAGCTGTTGCTAATGGAAATAAGGACCATTTCTTGATTAAAATATCTGCCTGTCTTTCCGTGGGAGTTTTTCCAGAATGGTGGGATGGAAGAGTGTAACGAGATCTGGGAGCAGAGAATCTGCAAAGCCTCCTGCTGAAGAAAAGACAACTTTTCTGGCTGATGAGTCACAATGTTTTCCTTTTGCAGATTGGAGTAGAGGAAGGAGCGATACAATTGCCTTGTTCATCTTGCTGCCAGTCTGAATGGTTTTATAAACCTTGGAGATCAAGCTGGACATAAAAGAATCCAGTTCAGCTTTAACATAATATTTCCTATTACATGAACCCACAGATATAGGAGGGTCTAGACCTCTAAAGCTACTTGCTAAGGCCCTGTGTA
Source organism: Heliornis fulica (assembly GCA_013399135.1). Classification (NCBI taxonomy): domain Eukaryota; kingdom Metazoa; phylum Chordata; class Aves; order Gruiformes; family Heliornithidae; genus Heliornis; species Heliornis fulica. The sequence goes on from VXBZ01008964.1 coordinate 1,224,198, forward strand.
CTAGCACAGAGCTCTGAATCCTGAAGACATCTCCACAAATCTACCTTGAGCACATATATTGAGCCTGACACCAAAGTGCAGCAATGAATGCACAGCTGAAAACATCTATCAGAGGGAGACTTCTACCCAGAAAAGGCCGCTGCAGACTCAATAAAAGTTTGCTGACGTAAATGAAAGGGTCTGAAGGACAAAAAATGTCAGAACTGAGATTTTTTTTTCAGGTCACGGGGCCTTTCTTTCATGCTGCAATGACTCTGATCCTCTCTGACAAGTAGTACTGCAGGAGAGACCTACACTATGGAAGAGTTAACATCCAGATTTTCCTAGACACTGAGCAACACAGCTTCATCTGCCTTCAACCACCTTCCATGTGACCAAAGTCACACACTCACAGCGTGAAATCTTTTCTCTGAGTCCCTGAAGTCGTTTACTTTTACATTTACTTCATTTAACATAAAAAAAATCAGTATGCTTCCAACTGCCACCAGGTCTTGTGTGGCATTCGATGTGGCCTTCTCTCAGCTTCACCATGTGTGCTCCAGTGTGCCTTCTCCAAGGCTCTCTCACAGACCCTTTGGTCTGTCTTCATATAAAGTCCTGAATTGTGGGTTTGATTCTCTGGAAGGGCCCTGAGCACTGTGTGTTGCAGGTTACTACTGGTACTTAACTGTTGAGCAGCTCTTTGTAGATTCATGCCCCATCCTGTCCCCGGGGCAGGAGAGCCTCTGCTCTGCCACAATGACTCCATCTCTCTGGCTCTGTCTTGTTCCAAACTGTAGATCTCTTTCCATGGCTCTGATGCCTGAGAGCTCAGCCCTGGATATCCTATGCCCCATGAAGCCCACTGCCATGGAAATACACACTCCATACCACCTGTGCCCTGAGGAATGAAAGCGTACGAAAGGCTGTGTTCAGGATGCATTATCAGATTCAAAGTGGAAACTAAAGAGAGAGAAAGATCTGAAAGATGAACCAGTCAGGAATGCCTGTTGCTTTCACCTTTGATCCACGTGGTGCTTTGATGTGGTATTTTAGTCCTTCCAACAAGGTAACTTAACCTAGTCCCCAGCTCATGGCATCTCAGATGGATATAAATGAGGCGGCAGCCGTGCTCTCCGACTCTCACTGAGGCTCTGCCATTTAGCAGCATAATTCAGTCCCAGCTCTCTTCCCATCACTGGTTTTTTCCTCTGCCTGCAGAGCCTAGAAAGAAATTCCCTCAAATAAATACAAAAGGACTTGATGTTCATCTAATGGCATTTCAGGGAAAGGAAGCATGAAACCACACAAGTTATTCATCTCCATAAAACGGTTTTATCAGGGCCCCAGAACACCATCCCTCAGCCTGAAGAGGTCTGATCTTCCTTGTGTGATGTAAGTGCATGACATTATGTGCAGAATGGGTGCTGCTTAAAAACCCAGATAGACAGAGAGCGGGCATGTGGGAATGATCAGCATAAAATATTTCCTTTTAATGATGTGCACGCTTCTGCTCCTCTGAGGGAGAACAATATGTGCACTGGATGCTGCAGCACATTCTTCTGGCAGTATGGAGGTCTTGATCTGCTGGTGAGGGCTCAGACTGAGACATTATTTGTATCATTGATTCAGCCAAAGGTTTCCCTCTCCACCGCTCTGGATCACTCAGCCTCCTGTGCCAGGGATTTCCCACCTGCAAAATAGAAACTAAGTTCACATCCATGGATTGACCATCTGGGCAATGAGCCGAGCTGGAGAACCTGGCTCCAAACTCCCTGGGGTTTGTCCCTCTCTGCACAAACAACAGCACAAAGATTATTTTTCTCCTATAAGATTATCCCTGCTGCTTCTTTCACTCTCACAATAGCACCAGAATGGGCCTGAACTCCCAAACCCAGGATTACTGAATCATGTTCAGAGACCCCAAAACCAGGGTGGGAATGCAGACCTTCTTGCCTGGGGCCTGGGTATATGGTAGAGGGTTGCTGCTGGGTGGGAAAGGATCTGTGAGGCTCAGCTGCTGCGATCCAAGGTGGAGGCACTGGACCCATTCTCTGCTCCTCCGCTGGAAGCTGCTGTCACAGCCCGGCAGCTATCGCAGAAATCACAGCTCACAGCCACTGCAGTTCACAGTTCATTGCCATAAATTAAATCACCAGTGTAAGGTAATACAGCAGGCTGGGAATTGCAGAGGCCAAGGACCTGGCAGACATTTGTGCCTCTCTCCCCCTCCGTTATGAAAACAGACTTATACCTTCGCCGCCCCGGGGAAGGTTTGGCACCGTTTGCCTGTCGGAGTCCCAAGCAGCTCGCTGGAGGTCATGCAGGAAACGTGTGTCAGCACTGATCGTCATGCAGGGTGTTGGATCTGCATCTCCAGAGGCCCAGGTGACACCCCCCTCCCCAGGACACTAACCTTTTCCTTCGGGCAGGGGCTGGCTCTGAGCGTGGACCCCGAGCCCCTCGGTTACCACCGCTGCCGCCTGCCAGGCGTGTGCGAGTCCAACCGCCTCGCAAGCAGCTGGCACGTGTGCTGTGAGAAGCATTACTCTGATGTTGCCTTCTAAAGCCCTGTTGAAAAATTTGTCCCAAAGAACAGAAAGAGAGGTATTAGTTTAAACAAGCGCTCCTCAGCATGCACATGAAAAGAGTCCTGGAAAGGGAGCAGAGCTGGAGCTATTTTTACTTGCTACCTCCTGTGCGGGCTTTAATTGCATGTTATTCATTAATCCTTTGCTCTTCAGATCCATCTCAAGACACTTGTGTCATATAAACAAGCAGAAATCCTTCTGAATGAGTGTGTGTGTACACATCCACCCAAGGGAGCACCACAGACACGTCGGAGATTCTCGTTTCCCGGTGCGAGTGCTGTGCCAGGGCTGGCAGAAATTAGTAGTTGTTGTTGTGGGGCTTCATTGGGCTGGTTTTGAAACTGGTTTTGAAAAATCCACATGGGAACCTGAGGATAATTGCCTGGCTCTTGTTTAAGTTAGGAAGGGGACAGTCTCTGGAGTGGCACTTGGAGGGAGGTGGGTGTCTGCAGGATGCTCCAAGCTACAGGAGGCATCTCACCGAGGTGCAGTTCATAACAGTGCTGGCAGGAGGGAGGTTTCTCCTCTCACCCACCAGCTGTTTGTGTCTGCTGCCATCCCCGGGTGCTTGCTCTGCTGTCAGGCCATGAGAGGATCAGATATGTGATTCTGGGTCTACAGCTGCCAGTGTTCACTGCAGCAATGCAGTTCCACAGCAGCTCCATAGAGCATCACTCTGGTACTGGGGCCATGAAGACAGAAACCAACAGCAGAGCTGCAGGAGAAGGTGAATTCTCCTCGCCCAGGGTTTTGATCTCTGCCATACAGCTGCCATCTTGTTTAAAGAAAACTCCAGAAACAGAAATGAGGGAGAGAAAGGTGAAGAAGCAAATATGGGGAGAGCAGAAGGGCGTTCATGGGTCTGTGTCATGCTTGGACCTCACAGTCAGGAAAACCAAACACAAACACAGCTCTGTCGTTCTTCAATTCCATAGGAATGAATCCTGGTCCTGCACGGAGGAGGATGGGGTGACTGGCAATTGGTGCAGCAGGAGGATGTTTTGAGCTGGATCTGGTGCCAGACGAGCTATTGGCCAAAGCCACCTCTGATACAACACTGCCAAAAGCAGCTCTGCATTCTTCACCTCCCTTGAGCTTCACCAGGGACAAACCTGGCTGGGCTCTGCAGATGGTACTGGCCCATGTGCCTCGTTTTCCCTCGACAGCCCCAAGCAAAGCGAGTCAAGCGCGTCTTACCGCAGCGCCTGGGAGTCCGCGGGCAGGAAGGGATCAGATTTTCCAGTTTTGCCTCAAGCGTGTCACCACATCAGCAGACAAGTCCTTTGCCTAATGCCAGTGTATTGTGTATCACCTCATATTTCACATGATACAACACAGCCCAGCGATGCAAGTCCCTTCTCCTGCCGGCTGACCGGTATTTATGGAGATAGCAACTACCAGGAAGCCAGGATTTAGGGCACACAAGGGCTGGTGGTGGCACAGAGCCCTCGCTACTGCTGGGTGGGATTCCTTTACCTCTCCCTGAACTCCTGCCAGGCCTCTTGGCACATCTCCAGCCAAGAAGTTTGCAGCTGTTTTGGTTTGAAGCACCAGAGGAGGGGGGGGAAGCGGGGGAGGCTCTATCAGCTCTTCCCAGGGAATGCGGTTCAGTTCCTCGCACCTCATCTTTGGTCAGGAAACCCAGATGGGGATCAGCTAAGCTGCTGAGCCTACTTACACAGAGACCTCAAGAAAACACACAGCCAAATTATGTCCTGTCAACTTCTCCCAGCCCACCACCTTCCACAGCTATGCTGCAGGAAGGCAGGTCAGTGTTTGGATCAGTACCTTGGCCCCAGCTACTGAACACTTCCTGGTCTGCTTCGTAGTGGTGGGGAAAGGCAGCGCTGGCAGCTGGCACACTGGAAGACCAAGAATAACCCAGATTCAGGCACCCTAAATCCCATGGTGGTCCTTGTGCTTGGTGTTTCCTGCTGGCTGGGTGCTTCTGATGGCCTCTTCTATGGATTTTAAGGAGGATTGACAGTGGATAGAAGACAAGGTGGACAGTCTCATGCAAGGAAAATGAGGTGGCTGTGTCAGGATGACCATTGAGCCTGGACTGGGACGGGCTGGATCCATCCCTTCTTCAGGTAAAACAATTCAGACATGGGCAGCTTTTTCATGTGAATGAGCTCAGGGCTCCAAGGATCTTATGACCATCCCATGGTCAGTGGTGGATGTACCCCAAGCATGGGAAGACATGGTCACCCCTGCAAAGCACAGCTAAAAGGCACTGGAGTATCTTTCCCAGCAAAGATGCAACGAAGACAGCAGAGCACAGAGATGGAGTCATAGCCCTGGAGACTGTAGAGCCTCCTAGCCCAGCCTGTATAAGGCAGCACAGAGGCGGAAAATGAAAATATCCCTCTGCTGACTCTGCCCACTGCTGCCATTCCTCAGAGTGCACAGGATGGTCTGCTCCAGGCAATGGGGGTGAGTGTGACCTTCAGGGCACACAGATGGTTGAAGGGGATATCCACCACTGCTGCAGATGAGCTGGAGCCCACGGGCAAGAGCGGAAGGGACCTGGCCTAAAGCCAGCTACTGGGCCACCAGTGAGAGGTAAACCAGTGGAGTCTGGGCTGTGTGAGTCATCCAGGGTCGGATGGACATCAACTTCCTCAGAGGGATCAAACAAGGATAGCTTGGAGAAAAGCTGAGTGTCGAATTAGCATCACCCTCCCTTGCCTCAGTTTCTTCACACATAAACTGGGGACAATAAGATGTGCTTTCCCATGAGACCTTGCTTGGCAGAGTGGAAGTTCACAGATGGTGTTTCTAGAGGCACTTTAATTATTTTATCTGAGCCATGGGAAGAAAGGAACTAAAGAGAAACAAACAAGAGCAGCTCCTTTCTTGGAGCTGCTGTTCTCCTGTTCTTGCAAACCCTCTGTTTTGATTTCAGATGTACGATTTGCTCTTTTTATTTTCTTTTTTTTTTACTGTGATGCTATTTAAGGCTGAAAGGGGATTTCATCATCCCCCCATGGCCATTCTCAGCTGCAGCTCTGACCCCCCTCCCTGCCTTGCTCCACTTGGTCTAATAAACTTTGTTTGGTTGGTTTTTTTGCTTGGTCTCATTTCCTTCCTTGCGCTCTTACATCATCTCTGTACTTATCTCAGATTCTAGCATTTCCCATTTCTAAGCTCCTCTGAGAATAGCAATAAACACCATGTTTGGCAGTATCCTGGCATAACAGGTCAGCTGCAAGCAGCAGTCCTACGTGACACAAAGCAAGTCTGGAACTGTATGGTTTCTGCTGTGGAGGATACCCACTCTAGCCACTTGGCAACGGTTCCTTAAGGAAATCTCTATTTACAGTTCCCGATTCTGTAGGAAAGTCCAGGCCAAAAAGTGAAGATTTAAGTAGGAACCTGCTCTTCTGTGCCCTCTGGTGCTCCCTCAGGGTGCTGAAATTAGCAGGGTCATTCCCCCTTGTTTCGGATGATTTATGGCTAAATGCTACTCACTACGAAGCAGAGTTGGACGACTTCTGTGCGAGATAACACTCATTATGCAGGCTTCCTGACTAGATTTTTTCCCCTGCTGTTTCATTGATTGTTTTTACAGGGCAATGTGAGAAAACTTATTCATGTCTTTATTAGCCTGAGTTGTTTCCTACATTTATGAAAAAGATCTTTCTTTGATAACAGTTGTTATTGCTGGAATGAATGTCAGACCGTGATCAAGCATCATACATCTTTCTGGATTGCCTTCTCTGATTTTATTAGTTGAAAAAAAACCTACTACCTAATTTATAGAGATAAAACCCTCTGGAAGTGGAATATTGCCACTAATTAGGATAACAAGAACATAGGTGTGAGCTTCTGGGGATGCTGGAGTCTACGCTTCTTTTCCTAACACAAGCACAGGCATCTTCTGCTGGAACACTCTTCCTTGTCTTTCTGAAATTCTGCTGCTTTTGGGGAAACTATTGACATTAATCTCCTTACCCTTGATTCTCTTGGGAAAAATGCTGACCAGGACTCAGCAGCTTCAGAGTCAGGTCTTGGGTTTGCTATAAATACCTCATGTGACCTTGAGCAAGCCGCTCTTGTTCTGTGACTTGGTTTTTCCATCAGTAAAATGGCAGTAATGATGAATCCTGTGTTTTATTGCCAACTCTTACATTATGCATATCTGCAGGGGAACTGCTCAATGAAACTCTTCATGGCTTGGCTCCTCATCTCTGAGAGAGGAATAATAATATCCTCCCTTGTCTATTTAGTTTGATTACGATCTTGTCATGTATGTGTGTACCTGAAGTTCTGTGGGACTCTGCCACAGTGTGCAAACACCACATTTCCCTCCTCTCCCACCGCAGACACAGCCCTGTTCCACCCTCAAAGCTGGGTTTGCAGGGTGGCTTCAAGCTAAGTGCCCTCAGTGCTCCAGCATGTCAGCTGCAGTGGCTTGACCTCTGGAGGAAAGCTGCTATGTCAGTAACTAAACGGAATCACGTGAGAAGCACTCCGGTGCATCCCGTGCTGGCTAACCTGCAGGGTAATAGCATCACAGTGGGCAGTGACAAGCAGCCAGGGGACAGAAACATCTTGAATTCACGCTGCTATTTCTGTGGGTGAATATCTAACTCCTGCTGAACATCCAGCACCACCACACAGCTAAAGCACACATCCATGATAGCTAGTTATCTCATCTTGATATAACATCTTTGGACATATATCTTACAAGAAACAGACTGGTAACAATTTATTACATTTGATACACCAGTTTAAATACAGAATATCTTCACGGGACTATCGGAGAGGTAATTAGGATAAGCAGAGATATAAATGCCTACAATGAGCAATCTTTTATCTTTGCTGCAGAGGTGACCTACACCATGGTGACACAGAAGATTTAATATAGTGCCCAGCTGAGGAAAGGAATTTTGCACAATATTCGATGACAAAGTTGTTCCATTGTTTAAGTACCACAGGCATTATTAGCCTGTCACGAGACCAGGGTACGAGCTCACAGACTGTAACTCTCTCATCTGCCTTTGAACAAGGTTGCCCATCTAATTAAGTATGTGAAGGATGTCTGCCTGTAAACACCATATTTTTCCAGCTGAATTTTTATTTAAAAATTCCTCCCAGCCCTTCAAGCAGACACAGCAGTCTTTGCTGCCTACCCAGTTGAAGCAAGCTTGATTCCCCTGGATTGACTGCATTTCAGTGGCAGGGGAGGAGTACAGTCTGCAAAGCAGAATCTATTCTACCATTTCACTCAATCATTGCTGCAGAAGAGCAGCAATGATTGAGTGTTGAGCAAAAGAGGACAGAGTTCACTTAGAGATGTGAAATTCTTTATCATTTAAACATCTAATACTTAGGGTGTCCCCATGACCAATTTATTAATCTTTTTTCAGATGTCCCTCTCTAATTCATGAGATTCTACAATCTGCTGTTAAAATTCTGGTGAATTAGGTCAATAAGAAAAGACAGTTTGTGGAACCACAGTTTTCCAGGAGGAATACACAATGCCAAAAGTTTGAACCCAGAAATTGCAACAGTTCTCCTCTGTTCATGCTTCCAATGGGTGCATTGTGATTATGGATCATCAAAATAAAGAAATGATAGGCAACTATGTGTAATTTTAAGAAAGTTGGAATACCAAGAGTCGGTTAAGAAAGCCAGAGATTGAATTTCGGGCATAGTTTAGGCGACTCTGCCTCGCTTCTGCTGCCTTGCAGCACCACCTACAGAGAGGCTGCCTGAATCACACCCACTGCCACCACGGGAAACCCTCGGTCACTGGCCAAATTAATCCTGGTTCAGGGATTAACACTCTGCAAACAGGGTTTGACAGTCCTGAAGCCTGAAAATCTTACCCTAGGGGATAAAGGCAAGACTGTGGTCTATTTTTCCAAGAGCCCCTCAACTTCCATTCAAAAATGCACCTCTAGCAGTGACAGAGCTAACCCAGACACTTTGATTTTTTGATTTTTTGATTTTTTTTCTTTAAAAACTTCCCTGCAGAAGAACTTTTGTGGCAGCCAAGTGCCCCAGCTGCAAAATGATGGTGGGATTTTCCAGGGCAAAATGCACTTAATGGTCCATTAATCCTACCTTTGGCACAAGGTAGGATTGTTCAGGCTTCAAAAGACCGCAATATTTCACCTCCTCCGTGTATCTACTCAATTACACAAGATGAAATGTCATGGGGATTGACCTTCCTCTGGTCACTGAAGCATAGGTCTGTTTGCCCTTGACTTAGCTTGGGCAGCTAAACAGGGGTGATACAGGGACTGGACTGTGAGAAAGGAGTTTGCCAGAACAGTTTAAAAGCTGACTTTTGAAATATGGCTCTGATTATCATCCCATTAAAAAAGAAAAAAAAAAAAAGGAAAAAACCACCAAAAACTTAGCTATTCACCTCAAAATAGAATGTTCTTCTGAAATACAGAGTATTTTTTTCTTCCTCCAGAAGCGTGATTTAAATGCCACAGTAGTAACTGGAAAACTCCCCCTGTTTTGAATCAGGCCTGGGCTGTGGGAGGTGGTGGGTGCAGGAATGCGTGAGTACCAGCATTGCTCATGAAGAACAGCAGGAAAGAATAGGCACTTTAAAAGCAGACAAAAGGGCAAAGGAAGACTCAGGCTCCAAACCTATGGCAGTGAGCTTTAACATCAAGAAGCAACAGCCCAAAATACTTACACTATATGCTTAGAAAAATCTATTTAGGGCTTAGGTGATCTTTCAAGGTCCCTTCCAACTGCTAACATTCTGTGATTCTGTGATGTGCTTAGGAGGGGAAAATATTATTTTTATGAATGGATAGAGTGCTACCTTATAATGCATTTATCTGCCCATGCCATGCCTGTAAGAAAGATATATTGGGATTTTGTTCTTCTGAGAGTTAAACATTTTCTTCAGATTTCCAGCTGACAATTATTTTGTTATCAGATCTACTAGCTTTTCTCTGTTTAAAAAACTAGTTACCTTACAAAGTCATTGGGTTAGCCTAGCACTATCCACCTTCAGTAAATGCATTTTGTATTTTGACTTGTTTCTGTTAGCCACCATCTGGTGTTATTCTTTCCTGCTGAATTTATCCAAGTCTTGTATTTTATCTGGATCAGACTTCAACTATTTTTCCTCTTTTCAAATGCTGGGAAAAATTTTTCTGCTCTCACAGGGTGGTGTGTTGCTCCTGCAGTCATGCCACTACATAGCCAGATATAATCTTGATAGTCCACTGCTGCTGGATGTTTAGGTCAGAAATTGGAATATTTCGGTTGAAAGGGGCCTGTAACAGTCATCTAGTCCAAATTATCATCATGTTATGGTCTAGGTTACTTGGATGAGATAATTTCTATATCCATGCATTCACTTCCTCTGTGTACATTTCCACTATACATTATGCATTCGTTAGTGTTCTGCCTCTCCCCCTTTCATCACCCCTATCTCTTCTCTCCTTTGTCTCCTGGTACGTACATCTGAAGAACATTTTTCTATTTGTTTTAATTTCCTTTCCAAGGTCTAACTGGGCTTTACTTCTGGCACATTTCCCTTTATGCCTACACTTCCTAACTCCCAAGATGTAGTTTTCTTTGATTAATCCTTTTTTCCCATTCCTCTGCTCCCTTTGCTTATTTCTAATACCCACTTTGAAGTGGTTATTCACCAACTGAGGTCTGGACCCCTTCCTTACAGAGTTTCATCCCTCTGTGTACAAGTCCCAAATACTTTTTATACCCTCTGCTTAAATTCCAAGACTGCCCAACATTTTGTTTTTTTTAAGCTGTCAAAAAACAGGAAGTAAAAAGCATCAGTTGCTGGCATATACCGACTTCCAGCACATTAGACTTCCCATTGTGTTCATGTTTGTCATCCCAGCATGTCAGATATTCCAACCAGTTTTCTCCAGACCTAAAAGATCATGGAGAGACTGCTGATGGAAGAAGAAATTCCTCTCAATGTCCAGTCACAGCAGCAGTGCCAAGGGAAGGCTAGGAGTCCATTAGCTGAAACTGTTCTCAGAGAATAAAAAATTGTTACAGTAGATTAAAAATTAGCATGAAGAAATGAAGTACTCACATATATTTTAAAACCTCTGTCAGGCAGCCAAAATGAGAACAGATTTCACCAGACCACGAAAAATGAACCGCGTGTGTTAGTCCTTGTATGACTGCAACTTATTTCCTTGCTAAATTCCAAGTTTCTGGTCTCTCCCGCTGAGGCAGAAGGGCTGGTCAAGAAAACTCCCCAAACATCTTATAATAGCAAAGGAATACTTCTTTTTTTTTTTTTTTCCTATTTCTCACTACACAAGTTTGCCCAGGCGGTTAGATAAAACAGGGTAACATTTCCAGAAAATGTGGTTGTGATTATAGTCACTGTTCCTACCACATGTGTAAATACTAGTTGTTTGGGCTTTTCTTTTTTTTTTTTTTTTTTTTTTTTCTTTTTTTTTAGATTTTAAGCCAACTCTCCTGTTGACCAGCCTGTAGCAGCTGCCATGACCATGGCTGCTTCTGCGTTTGCAGGGGACGTGTTGGATGTCCCTTGGAGTGCTGGCGCAAGGTGCAGACCTGGCATGGGGTGCATGGAGAAAACCCAAACCCCACCAGGTGTCACGTCATCCCAAACTGGGGAGAGCCAGGCTGGCCTGATGGAGCAGCAGGGAAAAGTATCTTTCAGAAAGTCAGTCCCAACGCTGTCATTAGCAAAGGCTTGTTTGCTTTCAGGGAATATCCTGATTTGTGGATAGTTGATGCCAGCAAAGAGCTGTGTGAGTTTGGGGAGAATCCATCAAACCAAACCGGTATTGTGCTTTGAACCACAGTTGTGCCTTTTGAGGATGATTTGAGGATGTCTCGCAGCAGCGACAAGGGGCAAGGGAAAAAACCCGAGTTTCCCTGCCCGGGAAGGCCGGGACAGGCGTGGGGACAGGGAAGCCACCATTGCTCACGGGCCCACACCTGGCTGCCATTAGGGACAACCAATACACGACACTAACACCCGCTGTCCTCTCTCCCGAGAGGAGAGGCGTCGGGCTGGGCTCTGACACAGCATGGGAGGATTCACGGCCGTTTGGCTTAGACGTGGGGGTTTGTAACCCCCCGGCCCCAGGAGGGCCGGAACGCTGGTGCTGCGGCCGGCGGGCCCGGGCGGGGCGGGGCGGAAGGCGCTGAGCGATGCACAACGCGGAAGTGAACTGGGCCGTTGCTGGGGCTGCATTCGGATCCGGGGGGGATGGATGGGGCCGGCGGC
>VXBZ01008966.1:10207-35074 GCA_013399135.1 Heliornis fulica
CACAGTTGGCATTTACTCTGTTAGACTCTTAAGAAACTTCTAGCTGCTTCTTAAAGAAGTCACATTGCAAAACCACCATGAGGTCTTATAAGAAGGAGAGTACCTGTGTCACACAGGAAGCACCAGAAATTCAAGTGACCTATAAACACACTCAGTCACTTATCATGGTTCACATGGGATGGAAAGAGTAAAGGTGGCCTTCAGCAATTTCCCACTAATTTCTACTGCTGCTGATGTGCAAAACACTGTAAATCTCCCCTTGGAGTGATGCCCAGATATCAAAAAACCTCACAAAACTCTGTGTACCTTCCCAAGAGTTGTTCAAACTATGAATTATCAACTAAAAAAAAAAAAAAAGAGAAAAAAAAAGGAGAAAACGTAGGAGTGAAATGTAGGGAACTTTAATTTCAGTTGAAATATAACAAAACATATGGAAATACCACTGATTACTCATCATTGCTGCATTTTCTAGTTTACAGGGTTTGCTACAAAAATCACTAGATAATTGCAGAATCACCTTCAAAAGGTATAATTTATAGCCTGCACATATAAACTAAAATTTGTACACGTGTGTTTATGTATATATTTATATAGCAATCTTGGTTAAGAATTTAAGTCAAACACGTAAAAAACCCCAAAATAAATTCTTCCATAATCCAGAACTCAATGATTCTTGCATTTTTTACAATTGTTATTTTATCTGGGAAACTTGTATCATCTATTCTTGTCTTAATTAGACAGGTTCATTTGCTACTTTGCTTTGTTCCAATAGGTACTCTGTATAACATTGCTTAAAGGAAACCCTTTTGAAAGCAAAGCCTTTCTAGACCTAAACCTGCCTGAGGACTCAGTCTGAAGCTGGCACAGGCAATTCTCCGCCACAATGTCCGAAACCTCATTCACAGTGGTTACCTAATCAGCAGGATTACATATATTTGTTATGTTACACATGTGGTTATTCCTTTTCTAGAACATGCAAATCCAACGTTAAATCTTCAACAAGAAATGAAGAAAAAAGATCTTTTCTCAGGTGAGAAGGATAAGAGACGGATTAGCTGAAAGGATTAGGAGCACTATTACATATCCTACTAAACTACTTTAAGCCCTTGCTCATGCTACCTTTCTTTAAAACAAACAGCAAAACAAAACTATCCAAACTCAACAATTTCTTTAGAGAAATTATTAATTTTGAGGCTACATATAAAGCCTTCAGTGCACAGGAAAATGTTTGTATATCGTGCTCCATTTTTACTGGAATTCCAGCTAAGAAATATAAGTCCTGCTTGAATTCAGCCAGTGCGCAGACATTAACCTTAAAGAGAATGATTAAGCTGACAGTTAAAGAATAGTGTGGGGCTTTGATGGTTTTCTTTATTTTGTGGCTTTTAGTTTAGTTCCATATACATGTGATTTCAAGGAGCTTTATTGTTGCTGAGTTGGATCTAGAATACAAAGCACTGGTGGCTTTTATGAGCCTGTCTGGACTATCCAAACAAAAAAAGCCTTGTAGTAGGCAGGTTTAAGGCACTGCTATCCATGAATTTTAATGAATAGGCCAGCACACATACGTAACACAGCCCTGTGCTGAATGGACTCATAAGTATTTTAATGTGTTACCACTGGCTAAATTCTGAGGAAAGATGGAGTGGTTGAGACATGTGCTTTAGATCAGGATGATGTGCATTTTCTTCTCACGTTTACTGTAGCTTGTTCTGGCCACAGTATTGTGCATAGAATACAGAAGAGCAGGAAACCAAGACGGCCAAATATCTATGTAGAGATTGTATTTCACAGTCATTTTTGCTTTCCATTTTTCTCCCCATACTCTTTAAATTTTAGCTAAGCATCAACTGATGAAAATGTTCTTCTTGAATGCTGCATTGAAATGATCTCAAAGGAAAACTAATGTCCATACACTAAAAGTCCCATTCATCTCTTTTAAATGCCATGTGATCTGTTGCTCTTGGGGTTCTTTCAGCAGTAAAGCTCCAGCAAACCAAATGAGATAAAATCTCATTACTGTTTTTATTTTTTTCAGGGTTTCTGAAAGTACACAAGGATATATTTCTAGCATCTACAAAAATACTGCTTGCTATATAGGAAACAGTGTTTTCTGCCTTCCTGAGTACCTCATTGTTTCCATCCTTCCCTGATCTCCCTCCACCTTCCCTAAAATACTAACTCACCTATAACACATTTGTTTCTGGACTGCTAATACGTGCTCATGCATACATGCTTTCATTGCCTATAAATGAATTATTTTCTTTATATGCAGAGGCCTGAGAATATTAAGTGCCTCTTACAACTGACCTTGTGTCCTAACTGGTGTGGCTTTTAGAGTATGGTCACCAGCCAAACTCAGAGATCATATTGTAATTTTATGAGCCTAATGTTTTTTAGTTCTTGTCTGCAGCTGACATGTTCTCCTGAGCTACAGAAAATGCTTTATGTAGGTGAACCTGAGAAGAAAATAGGTCAAGAGCCAACATTTTTTAAAGCAATAGGAAAGATGCACTCCATCAGGATTTCCATTAAAAAAATACAAATCCAAACATGAGAAAAAAATCTTGGTCTGGTTTTGTTCAGATTTCTCTGATTCTAATCCCACAGCAAAATATGCAAAGTCTGCTTTATTTCCCTTTGATCTGGGCCAAACGTATTTCAAGAACACACTTAACTCAGACCATGTAGATTCCAGGCTCCCAGTTGAATTAATCTGAATGGTCTGCCCTGCTTCCAGCCCACCATAGTGGTCTTTGGAGATGAATGAGCAATCAAGAAACAGGCTGCTGACTGAGGGATAGAATTCAGGAGCCTTGCATGGTGGCTGAATATGGGCAGGCTGTGAGCTAACCTGCCTGGGACAGATAAGTCCTCTGCAGAAATGAATTCCCTATTCATTCGCTTCTCCATTCACCTCATCTCTAGGAGAGCCAGGTACTGCTGCCAAACCAGATGCTAGATATGAGCAGTATAAGGATGCCATGACCAAGAGCAGCTCAGTTTTGACAATCCACATCCCAGCTGCGAGGAGAACTGCCAAACTGCTGCTGGAGTCAGCTGTACACCAGACACTTCCCCAAGGCGCAATGATGGGACCTCTCAGGAATTAACATCTTCTTCAGATCACCCCCCTCATAGCTAAGGAACTATGTGTCTTAGGTCTTGATCACAAGATGAGCAAGCAGCTGAGAGGGTGTGGAAAACCTGGCCATTTCTGTGCATATCCTATGAAGGTGTGTCAAAACCTGGCTGTTCCAGAACCATGCAAGGATTTTCCTGAACTAGCTGCTAGCAAACTCACTTGAGTGCAATTAGCAGGCTAGTTGCAGCATTACACAACTCAACATGAGTTCATTTGTCCTTTTGAAGTCAATTCCTCTTACACAGTTTCATCTCAAGTTCAATTGGTTTTGATTGCAACTCTCCTTGCAGCCTTATTTTCCTCTGAGAGGAAGGCCAGATACACATCTGAGAAGTAGCTTACTCTTGCACAACCACACAAGTAAGCTATCGAGGTAGGGATCTGAGTAAGTCAGGCTGAATATTTTAGGTGAAGGGGTAGTAAAGAGGATACATATCTTAGTAAGCTATCCACTGAACCCTAAGCACTGTGTAAATTAGTCTACATAAGCCATTTTATCTCTCAATGCCACTATCTGTCATGTTAGTTACTGGGGGAAGACAAGAGAATGTATATGAAAGATGTCAGCAAAATGTACTTCTTGCCTCCTATCAAGTGGGAGTAGAGTCTGAGAAAAACTTTGGGCGATACAGACACAATTTCCTCGACAAGCTGCTCAGGGTTGCTAGGGAAATCAACTGAAAACAACACAGATGTGGGGTCACTCAACTTGCTTTCCTTGGGCGATTAGGCTACGTTAAATCTCGCAGGAGATTCCATTCTGCTTATACGTAGTGCGATAAGACATGTTCAATGATTCTCTGAGAGTGGTTGTGTCTGGAACAGTGAGCAGCACAAACTCCTCTTTCCTTCCCAGTTTAAGATTTGTGGTGCCTGTGACCTTCACTGGAGAGCCATGCTTTGTAGGCAGCAGAGGGAGGAGGAACAAGGCTGAGACACAGCGAGTTGCCCTGAAGAACAGCAGATGAGCTCTGGCACAGCTGAGTTAACACAGATGATTTTGCCAAAAGCCAGGTACGAAGAGAAGAAACTTTCCAGGCAGTTGTGACAGACAAAAAGGAAATATCTGTGGCAATGACTTCCTCAGGTGAACTTTCTACCAGCTCTTTCAGCTATCCCTGGTTACAGGTGACAGAGTCCAAACAGCCGTGGCATAATCAACCCTGCTCTTCTAGAAAAGGCATTTAGCTCAGAAGCTGGGGCATAACACCCCACTGCTGCCACCCCTTCTGATGGTTGCCAACTGGAAGCTATTTCCCTGCAATTGATTTTTCTGGAGCTCAGACTGGCTCTGCTCACGTTCCTCAAAACTGCATCACTGGAGTTGACCTCTATATCCATTACAGACTGCAGCTTCTGTCACTGGCAGCAATCAATGCCCGGGAAAAGTGGGTTTAGGGGTAAACTTTGCTCAGTATCATTTATAAATGAAGGTACTGAATGCAGAGTAAAGCAGCTCTAGTTGGTCTTCAAAATCAGAATTTTATTTGCAATGGACTTTTTTACCTCTATCACACAGAGGAATGGTAGTGAAATGATGAATGTATTATACAAAACTCTGTCTCAGAAGACAGAATATACTCACACTTAGTGTGAGAAGGAATGAAAATCTGTTTTATTTCCCTTTGTCTCTGTGAAAGTGCATATCAGACCCAACCTAGGCTGGAAGAGCAATATCATGTGCAGAACAGGGTTTCTGACATGGAACCTGACACTGAAAGTACTCCAGGGCATTATGAAGATACTGGGGAAGGTGATGTTAAGAAGAGGAGATAACTGTGATACAAATTAGCTCTTGGTAAATAGAAAATGAAAGCATGCCCACTAAATACCTAGCCTGAGACATCACTATGTGAGGAAAGAGGTTGATGGTGAAGGTAAAATGAACAGGAGATGTCTACCTAGTGGTCCTGGCCTTCCTGGAAAGAGATATTAACATGACATTGAATTAATTTGATCCCTCTGCTGAGGAGACCTCTGCTGAGAGGCCAGTGGCAGACAGAGTGAAAAGCACACCAGGCTGAATAGGAAACTAGACCAGAACAAAGAATAAAAATCCAACACCACTGCATTCAGGTCACTGTCTAAATGCAACCATTAAAGAAATCCCAGAAGGCAAGGCAAAAAGCACTGGTGGTTTATGTATACCTCACAAAGGTGGGCTACAGGGCAGCAGCAGAGACAAAATCAAAGACAAGTACAGAGAGGTGACCGACATCCAACATAACCCAGTCTGAGCCACCACCAGGATGAAGCAGATAAGACCTCAGTCATCTGCTGATGTATCACAAGAAAACCATGAGAGGTGAAATGCTCATATTCCAAACTGAATGGAGGTAGCAGCTACAAGATAAAAACATGTTTTCAGTCTTAGTGTATTCCCAGAAAATCTACTCACATGGCACATTCATTTGTTTAAAAGAAACCTGCATCAATTAGTCCTGTATTCCTCAGTATGCTTAGTTACAGAGGGTGCCTCCAGCAGGCAGTGTCTATCAGCCTAGGTTAACTGCAAGCTTTTCCAAACAGAGGCCACAGTAGACAATCCAATCCATATGCACCCTTAACCAACTCAAATTTTCCTTCCACCCTGCTGAACGTTCAACATGTACTGAATTTAAGTTCTGCAATAAATTAAGGCAATTAAAAATAGTTAACAGTTGTGTTTACATGAGAACAAGAATTTTGAGATAATTATTCTGAAAGTTGGAAGTGGAACCAAGCAATCTGTCTAATTAGTGTTAAACTTACTCCTGCTTTTTGGAGTCAGATTGGAAAGGATTTGAAAGATCTGAATTTCTTAAAGTGTTGCTCAAATACTTGAGCTTTAACACCAGTCTTAAAGTTCAATATGTGTCACAAACCACTGTAATAATAATGATGGTGATAATAAAACTTTGATAGCAGCCATCTGCCCATTCCAGACAGTTGAATCATTTCCAGTGCTCCCCCAGAGCCAGCACTGACATGGATTTTTATACACTATATCACAGACAGTATATGCAGGGTCTGCAGTCGAGACCTTTCTGTAATGACGTCAAAGAGGTTGTGCAGCCAGCTTTTAAAATCGCTGCAGGCTTGTCCTAATGACATTAGGATATAACAAATGAGGAAAGGAAGATATGTATATCAATGTTACAATAACAAGCAAGGACAGCACACTTAGCTCTGGAGGCAGCACTTAGGTTACCCTCCATAGAGCTGCTCTCCAAAGTTTGCGTCAGCGAAGGGCGAGGGGGGTGTGAATTCCATGACGAAGGGGCATAACTCAGCTGGAGGAATTTTCAGTGTGAAGTCTGGAAAAAAGGGAAGAGAAAAAGCATTGGAATTATTTGGATAGAAGTTAGACAAGAAACTGTAAAGAGAAGAGACTTTACCAAGATGTTTCAGTTGTCCACTTGCAGAGATGAATCAAGTATACTGTTAAGAACTGTCTATAAGACCCAGCTAAGGAGCTTTTTACAAAACCAAACTAAAAATAGACAAATAAAATAACTAAGCAAAGTATTCATGGAACACTCATTGGCTGCTGGCAGAGAGGGATGTGCAATGAGTCCATTTGCTTCAGCCCTAGTGATAACCTACATGCAGTCACATCCACGGGTCGCCATACAAACAAGTCACCAAATCTGAGCTGGAGTTTTGCTGGACATGAAAGAGGGACACAATAGCCAGCTTTTTCCCTAGTATGCCCTAGAAGTCTCAAAGCTGCATCTCTTCTCTTATGCAGTAGGATCTGGCAGACCTTTTGACAAGCTGGGGAGCTCACATAAGGTATTTATAAAAATGGGTGCAAGAAGGCCCATTTCTTAGCAGAGGAGAGAGCCAGCAGAGTTTGAGACCAGTTGCCAGTTTTGTAGGAGTTAATTTAAACCAAGGGAGTTTTTAGGAGGCTTTGATCAATAATTTTGTATTTGTAAAGTCCAAACTAATAATCAGACAGACTTCTGATAATAAGCACATATGTAAGCCCTAACAGGTGAAAAAAAACCAAAACAGGCAAACATATTAAATATTTACCAGTACTTGTGAAACACAGTGTGTAAGAGTTCCTAGTGTAAGTGGGTGCTCTGTTTGTCACATGAAATAGAAATCACAAAATGTTGCCATTTACACTCAGTACTTGTATGAAAAATGTTAATAAAGCTGCGTTATTTCCTTTTAAGTATCTTGTGATTTAGATGTTCACACTAATGGCAAAATGTAAACATTCTAGTGTATCTTTATGCCCCTATTTAATTTTCTCATTATACTGTCACTCTGCTTAGTACTTGCCAGACTAGATATATCTCTCAGAATGAGGTATACAGTTTAGCATAATTAAACTTATTTGTAACTATCGAAATAAAAAAGCTATGGGCTTACTCCCTGTGCCTTTACATTTATCTCATTCTCTTGACACAATTAAAAAGACTACCAATGAAAAACACAATTTAAGAGTGAAGTCTTGTAATGTTTTCAATCCTTACTTGTAGCTGTATCTACTTGTTTCATAAAACTACACTTTCAGAAGTATTTTTACTGGGATGTATGCAGGGGCAATTTCACCCACTACCTCCATCTTCTGTCCTCCCATCCTGCCCGCCCCAGACCCAATACAAATACTTAAATTCTCTTTTATAGCTTTGATTTTATGGAAACCAGATTTGATACCAGTTAAAATGTAGAGAGATTATTCTATGAAAGGATACAACCCGTGCTAAATAAAACATGCGCCCTCACAGCACAGTGCAAGCATTAACAAATACCCAACCCAAGCCAGAATGCAGCAGGGTGGTAAATTTTGTGAAGCAGACAGACAGCTCATCTGCCATTTCTGTGCTGTGATTTGCCTTCTTCCCTGCTCCTCTACAGCACTCTTGGCATGTTTCCTCTGTAGACTTTTCCATTTTACTTTCTTATTGTCCAAAAATAACCTTGGGCAGATTTGTTACTTTCTATCAAGTCTTGTCATCACCTCTGACAATAACGACGTTACCTGATGGAAAGGTAATGTGAGAAGACCTGAAAATATCAGAAAAGAAATAAACAAACCCAAAGGCACAACTTTCATCTCAAACTTCTGACAGTGTCTTCCTGTCCCCCTCTGGTTTAGTTAGGACGGTCTAGTACTTCTACAGAATCACCTCATTTAAACACTAAGCCACGCTGGTGGCAATGTAAAAGACATGTGGAAAATGTCTTCTCTGCTTTGTGCTTTTTCTCCATTTTGCCTGGTTGTAGTTGTACAATATGCTAAGACAATATACTATGGAAAAGCCTTAACTCCCAGAGTCTGAAATTTTTGTAAGGCAGTAAGTTTAAACNGATACTCTGGAAGATACTTAACAAGATACTTAACCCCCAGAGTCTGAAAATTTTGTAAGGCAGTAAGTTTAAACTGTCTTCTGAGACAAACTAGGGCAACGGCAATTTATATGGTAAGCAATGATTCTGTTGGAAATTTTTTTTTTTTTTAAAAAAAAAGGTAAAGATGTAGGAGACAAACACAAACTAAAAGTATTGGTCTTCAAGGTGAAGATTTGAATTGGTTTTAGTTCTGGTGAAAGATTATGCCAACATAGGAACTGCTCCCACAGCTGTGTGGGGAAATGAAGGACAGCTGAGGATCAATAGATATAGTGTGTGCTTGGTACCACCGCTGCATCAGACCTTGGGAAAGAATCACAGCTGGGCACAACACAGAGCAAAAGGCTTCCTGTTACAGTGTTCCTTCTGAACCTATTCCAAACTTTCACTGAACTCAGTGAAGAGCCTGAAAGGATGAGCAAATACTTCCATGACGATTCTTCTATGAATGCTCTTAAAAGAGGACTCACTGAATATAGGTCTCCAAGGACAGAGATAACCCAGCAATTGCAGTGCAAAGGACTTAGACAACTCCTTGGCTGCTGGACTCAACAATTTACTGTCAGTTTTCCCAGCTGTTCACAGTCCATGTCTGAAGTTTTTGCTATCCCAACTGACAGGCTTTTTTATTCTGAAAGAAAAGAGGTAAAGGAACAAAGGATTAGGAAATCTAAAGGGAGGAAACATCAGGGAAGGCATATAAATACAGAAAATTTATAGTGGCTTTGCTGATCTAAGAAACATCACAAAAACCCCAGCATCAGAGATTTTAATGATTTATTGTCACCTAATGTCTTGATGTTGCATTCCTACTCCCAGTTTGTTCACATTAAATACCTCAGATTCATTGCACAGAAGCCAAAGACAATAATTTACAATGTAACTGACTGGAAATACAACGTATATATTAATTTAAAATTGGACAGGGGAACAAAAAGTCTGATTTTTGGTATAGCCAAAATGAGGTCTGATATGGCTTATGTCTTTGCAGTCAAATTTTCCAAGGTAGAATGACTCTAATATTTGACAGCTGTGATCTTTGGTCACTTAAGGATACCTTGGAGAAACATCTGTAATTGTTTAATAAATTTGTATCAAGAAGTAATTTTTGGGCCTAAAAGCTCTCTCTAATTATAAAATTTGATAAATATTAATGTGATGAGTGTTCTTTTACTTTTACACTCATTTAAGATTATGATTTCTTTTCTGGGATTACTTACCTGCCAGGATCAATTCCATAACAGAAAAAAAAAAAGAATTCTAAAAACATGGCTAATCTATAGGGAAGGAATAGCTCTGTTTACCTTATTCAGCACATGTCAATATGAGATACACAGATATTTTTACATTCACACTTTTACCAGATTTCCAGAAAGGATTACTTCCATAAATAATACCTGATTAAAAGTGTGGCCTATTTCCCAATTTCAGAAAATCATTTATTATTATTCACTAAGCAATAAATATGAAAATATAAATTCCTACCAGATGGAGTAATAACAGTTTTAAGACAATAATTTAAGAACTTATATAGCTCTTTTTACATTTAGCAGCGTTTTTCCCTGTAAAACAACCTCTCCTTTTGTTCATAGATCTTTTCAATAAACAAATTTTCTTTCAATTTAGTATCAACACCACATAACTGGCACAATTTCATTTGTATGCAGAACCCATAATAGCAGGAATAATTCTAGTCTCATTATTTCTCATTTTTTCATGTCCCACATTTTTCTCACTCCGCTGGCCATTCATAAATTACTACTGCTTTATTTTACTATTTCCCTGAAAGTCATTGATTTAAAATGCTAAATTTCAGTTAAAAGTATCTACTGATTTACAAAATGCACGATGGAATCCAACTCATGCAGACACAGCCAAGCTTCTTAAAGCTAAATTTTGCTAAAGTAACCTTGTTTTAGTGGGCTGAAGAATCCCACAAAAGGAAAAGACAACACAAATCACTTAATATAACTTCTGCAGAGCTTGATCCAGCCTGTAGAGCCATACCATAGTGTTCCATTAATTTAACACACTTTTCTTTTGCGCAGGAAGAGTTAATTTTACCAGGAGGCACTTCTGTTCAGTCATTTCATGGACCATTTCCAAAAGCAAGAAAAAGTCTTTGTGGTTGAAGGTTCAAGATTCATACCTTCTTTCTTTTATGTTTTACCTTCCCACTTCCAAAATACATTTTCAAATGAGTCTGTTCAGTAATACATTCAGGCTTTAAGAGTCCTCATGAGGTATAATTATCTAGCTTTACGTATGTATGACCTCAAATGTAAGCTTATGTTAATCCTATCTAATTTCAACAGCCTCAATCTTAATCATCTAGGCCCCTTCAATGTCTAAAGAAATACAAAAAAGCTTGTACAGGGAAGAATTCAGTCAAAAGTGAGATCAATAGCTGAGAAAGGATAAATGAATCTATGGAGGGTCGTCTATCTACAGTGTTATTTTAGATACATAGCTAAAACTAGACACCTTTAGGTTGTAGGAAGCTGTATCTAGATGAAATGTGTTACATCCACAGGATGTTTTGATCACAGAGGGAAAATGCTACAAGTAGTTTTAGGCATCTAACCTGAGGCATTCACAATGTCAGGGGAGCCTCCCATGAGCAGAGTTCTCAGGATTAGCACTGAAAGCTCTACTGTAGATGTCACTAAATTCAGACACAATCTTATATGGTATCTCTTAGTTGAGTTCTCTCTCCATTCCCCCAAACCCAGCACAGGTCATATGGTAACCTCTTCCAGAGAAGGCTTCTTTTCCATAAGTAGTGCTTTGCCAAATCTGCTACCAAAAAGCCACAGCCAAACATGTATCTGACTTCAAGGATATACAGGAAAATTTTCAGTTGTATTATTAAAAAGAAAATGAGGACTAAATTCCAAGAAAAAAGATTCCATTCCCAGTTTCAAAATTTTGAGCAGTTACCAAAAAGGGACATCATCATGACCACTATCAGCAGCATAAGCAGCTGTAAAACTATAAAGGAAACATGTTATCTTGAGAGCTTCTGCCAATACGCCTGAGGAGGGAGGCAATTCAGAATGACACCCTGGAGATCTGGAAGTTTGAGAAAAGAGGACAACACTTCACAGAGATAACTACATGCCTCTCATCTCACGTTGAAAAAGTAAGCAGGAGGAGGGAGGGAACACTGGCAGAGTTCTGCAGAGAAGACACAGAGGCCTCCTTGCTGTTCAAGCCGCACGCCAAGAGGGCCACACTGCTTTGAGAAAGGCCTTCAGATGTGCAGTCAGAGCAATGGCAATCTGTCTCTCCAGGCTGTTTAGGTTCAGCAAAGTTGTCCAGTGCTAGGCACCACACTTCAAGAAAGAAGTGGGCCAAGTGGAGAGGTTCTGGATGGAACATCAAGTATAAATAACTGAAGAAAATAGACCATGCGATAGAAGGTTGAAGGAAATAGAGGTGATCCACTTAAAAACAAAAAGACAAACAAAAACTCCCAAACTAAGTAACTGAGAGAAGACAGGGCAAAACCCCTCAGTCATAGAAAAAGCTCAGAAAAGGGTGTTATTTTTTTCATGGCTCTGGTTGCTAAGTTTGAATGGGAGTGAAAAAACTAAAAAATATATTGGGAAAAATCCTGAACTACCAAAACACTCTATTTGGGAAGCTCCCATCATTGGGAGGTCTTTAGAGAACAAGTTAGACAATCTAGACAAGAGATGAGAAAAACAGATAGATGAAGTAACCTCTTTCAGACCATCAAGTCATTTAGATTCCTCTGCTTTTATGATTTTAGACTATCTAATAGGAATATCTGAACTACCAGTAGCAGGGGTACTAAGGTACATTCAACACAAGATTTTTACCCACCACATCTGATACTACTCACTAAACTGGGCAGTGGGACAAAAATGGCTTTCTTACACAGGCTCCTCTAGGCATTGGTTTAGAGTTGGCAGCGATGAGCTCCCAGAGCTCATTGGTTGAGGTTATTTTCCCACATTACAGTACTGGAATATATCATCTACCATGAGAATAATTCATTTTATCTTATCACAGTCAATCTGTAACTCATCTTTATCTCTCCACCAGCTATATATAAATAGATGGTTCTGGAAGTGTTTAAAAACATAAATTCGAACATATTGCCCTATATTATGAGAAAATCCAGATGAATACCAGCTCCTTGTCAAAACCTTTACTCTTGGGAAAAGGAGAGAGGACCAGAATGGATATACAACATGCTCTAGACAGCTCTGGCTGATCACTGCATCAAGACCCCAAGGCATGCCATGGAGCACTCCTGAGCTTCAATGAAGGTATATGGCCAATCTGGTGTGATACATCAGATGGACAGCAGCTTTGGCATTTAGAGCAATGCTTCTGAACTTCTGCTCTTCTTATCACCTCCTCTGAACCAGTGGCAAAAATGTGCATGCACACTTTGAATCTTTTTATGCAAAACTCACATATGTACTTACCTAGTTTGGGGGACATATTTTGTGTGCTTTTTGGTTTTGGTTTAGAATTTTTCATACCACTTTGTTTACAAGTTAATGCAAGTATTTACTACAAATTAAACAAAGAGAAAAAAAAATTGTATTCCACACTATTAGCAGGACTGTCTGCATGTACTACTGTGGACAGTAGCTTACAAAGAATTATCCTTCATTATAGGAAACCTTACATCACATGCATCAAAAATGAAAAATGTTGAAAAGCTAATTGTAAATCTAACTTCATTTTCTTTGATAAAGACAAAAAAAGTCACAAGCATTCTTTCTTGGTAAACTCTCTGACTGTAGTATTCTTTTCTTGCTTTCATATGATCCAAGTTCTGCAGTCCTTAAAGAAGAAAAACCACTAATTTATAATTAGAAGCAAAACTATTAATAACCTGGTCCCATGTTTGCAAAGGTAGGGACCTTCAAATGCTTTCTGAGGACTCAAAAGCATGTTATGGTGAGGATACATCAAAGGGGCTTCCATTATAGCATTACTCAGATGAAGAGATTACATATTAATTCTCAAAACACTTCATAGATGAAGTTTTGTTAAAAGAAAAATATGATTAAGAGATCTATCCATGTACTGTTTCCTGAAAGCCTACAGAGTAACTTTTTTTCTCTTCCATATAAAAATCACTAATATGAAATATCCTTTTCTAAAAGCACATCATTAAA
Organism: Heliornis fulica; assembly: GCA_013399135.1. Lineage (NCBI taxonomy): Eukaryota > Metazoa > Chordata > Aves > Gruiformes > Heliornithidae > Heliornis > Heliornis fulica. The sequence goes on from VXBZ01008966.1 coordinate 23,864, forward strand.
TTAGAAATCACTTTAAGTAGTTGCATTCTCTGGTTTTGATTAAGGTGCATGGATGCAATAAAGATAAATTACCAATTTCTGAGGCTGAATTGTCAAGAATGAAACTGTGGGTATTCTCCTTCTACAGGGGTAATATTAATTGCTGGCAGTTAATGGAACAATTATAGGTTATTTCTCTTTTTATATACAACTTTATTGAATGAAATGAACCATATGCACTGTGTCATAATGGGAAACATCAATAAACTCTTAGAGAAATTTCATTTATGCACTGAAGTTTGTTGGAAGGGTTCATGTTATCCAGCTTAAATACAGCTGCACAGCATTTGGTGTTTTGCCTGACTTTGTTAAACTTATGTGAGGGAAAAGAGACCATTTTTCATCAACATTTTATAGGTTGTTTGTACTTCCAATATTTTATGTCAAAACTAAATTATCAAGCCAATTTCAGAGGAAGAACATTAGCTCATGCTCGGAACCAAAGCTAACATTTAGGAAGCCTCAGAAGTCAGTACAGGGCTGGTGACAATTGATGAAGGATTCTCAGAATCACCAACATCTTCTTACTAATCCAGACCCCAGAAGCATTTCAGTTCATCCTCCCTCCCTCCCCCAACTTCTAGTAGAATCTTGAACCGAAGGGCACAATTAGGTCTGGCAAACCAACATATATGAGCAAATGAGCTGGTATCAGTCCCACCAAAGAAACAATGTGTCTATACAGCTATTTGGATCCAGAAGGCCTGTGTAGTTCCTTCTTTTTTTTGTTTTTCATCAACTGTTAGCTCAACAGCAAAAGATCTGTCCTGTCATCTTAGTCTCATGGTATATGCTTTTCACACTTACTTGTCAACTGGGTTCAGACTGCCTCGACAACCCCATTTTTCCTTCCAGATATCTTTCACAATACCTTTCTGTTGATCCCATCTTCTGTAAAAAAGTACTGCAGGCACTAAATAATAAATGGAATAATAATTGAATTAATGCAATGTCTTCACTTCATTACTCTGCTTGTTCTATATTATCTTTCTTTCCCTATCACGCTTGAGAAGCGTGATAAACCGATGCAGTCAACAGCAAGTGAATATGACCTTTATGGTCTTTGGAATACCACCAACACAGTATATATAAAGAAAAAAACCCTACATGAATGAGGCCCTCCTATATTTCAAATTGCTGGTGTAGCAGTTGGGAGAAGAAAGAACACCATTCATTAATGCATTAATGTTTTCTGCAACAAAACACTCCTGTGCATTCCAAGAGAGCATCACAAATGGCCTCTTGTCCTACGACCTCTCTCTGTGCATATACCTAATAGCTTCCTCCTGTCGATTTTTGGGGTTTTTTTAAAGCTGGAGAAGGTCTGTTTACAAGAACATGGAGCAATAGGACAAGGAGTAAAGACCTTAAGCTGAAGAAGGGTAGATTCAGATGTTAGTAAGAAATTCTTCCTTGTGAGGGTGGTGAGTACCTGGCACAGGCTGCCCAGAGAGGCTGTGGCTGTCCCCTCCCTGGCAGTGTTCAAGGCCAGGCTGGATGAGGCTTTGGGCAGCCTGGTCTAATGGAGGGTGTCCCTGTCCATGGCAGGGAGGTTGGAACTAGAAGGTCTTTGAGGTCCCTTCTAAGCCAAACAATTTGACATTTCTGTGTTAGTTAATATAGTCATCTGTGAGCTCACTTCTGCTGTGATATTCCTTGACACTTGGGAAGTATTCCTTCCATCTAAGTCTCCAGTAAGCTTGATCAATGTTGTATCAATAAGTGTTTAAGGAACTTTGTTTGGTCAAGCTTCACAGATTCTTGCAATTCTGAGTTGGTTTACTCTGCAAATACGAATGAAGTGACAACTTCACATGTCATTTTTACTTGTATGACAAAAGGGGAAAAGAGCAGGGTTAGAAGGACTGTTGTTCACCTTGACTGTTTCCATGGAATAGCGTTGATGCAGTGGTAACAGTTAAAGCCAGGTTGCTTTTGGGAAAGCCCTTGACCTTCCCAGAATTGAAGGCAGTTCTGGTTCCAAATACAGCATATTCTGAAAGTGTGATGTATGTAGTTGAGAAACAGAAGAATTATAGAGTCACAGATTCTGAAAAACAGCAGAGGCTGTTGAAATGAATGTTAATAGTGACAAAAATTGGTTCAAGCTATTGTGTATAGAAACCTCACTCAGAATTCTTTCAAATGAGGCAAGTTACTGACTCTTGACTATATCTCAAGGAAGCGTTTTGGTTATTAGTGGCTGACACATTCAACTGTGACCTCCATCACACTGATTCCAGAACATTACATAGAAATTCTGGTCAAGGTTATGAAGTGAACTATATCTGAATTTGCTACAGATAATGTAGCTAAAGAAAAGATTTATTTTTTTTTTGCCTGTAGGAACAGCAAAATGAAAGGCTTTTTTCATAAGCAGGAAGATCAGATTGCTGAGTTACAAATTATTTCAACTCCATTCAGTTACTCTGCTGTCCAACCTCTCCCTCTCCACCCATGCAAGGACTCATGCCAAGCTCTGGATAGATAGATCACTGGCAGCCATTTTCATGACATGGTTGGCTTGAAAAGGCATGGGAGGAATTCCAGCACTGAGAATTCAGCTGCAGGTGGAAGAGCACAATTTGGCATATGCAATGGCAGTCATCCCCACACACTGGCATTTATAATCTATTTTTCTGGCTCACAAAAAGTTGCAAGATCATAAGTACTTAGTGTAACACTCAATTACTGCATAAAAGCAACACTATCACTGCATGCACAGCAATATGACTGAAGCTGCTGGCTCATCTTTGAAGTAAATCCTTAGAAGTGGCAAACCTGTAATCAATTTGTATTTTGTTCATTTGGTGTCAGCATTCTTCAATGGAAAGAAAAAGGTACTTCAATTCCATCTCTTAACAAATGGCTGAGAATGGCTCCAAAACCACAAAAAGATGTGTAGCTAGAAATCAGCAGTAGCCTCTGCTCATTGTAAAGGATGAGCATGGAGTTGGACAGCAGCTGATTTTTTGAATGCCTCTGTATGCTGGCAAATCCCTTTCTAAGGATCTCCCTCACTAAAAGGCAGAAAAGCATTTTAATTATGGTTGACTATTATGAAATAAAGTTGTAGTAGTAGTGATAGAGGAGAAGGCTCAGTTTCACTTCCACTCTCACCAATGCAGCTCAGTATGTGTTTGATGTCCTTTCTTCTAACAGCACACTTCTGATTCATGTCCAGTTCATTGTCCACTAGGACCCACAGGTCTTAGGGAGAGGGTGGGACTGGGAGGCTGCGTTCCAGCCATTTGGCTTCCAATCTGTACAGTTGCATGAAATTTTTCCATCTAGATGAAGGACATATTTATCTTTGCTGAATTTATCTTCAGATGGATCATTGCCATTTATTTTGTTGCCACAGCACAAGAAAATGACATTGATTCATCTAGATACATAGTCTCCCTTCTTAACTCAGAACAGCTGATTTCTCAAATGTACCTAGAGCTCTAGGAGGGACCTAGTAAGTTCAGGCTCAGCTCTATCTACACTCAATACACTACTGAATGATGCTATGATGCTTATACTACTAGCAAGCAATCCCTTTTGCTCTTGGCATAATATAAATTCCAATTTGGAGACACCTGATACAGGAAGCTCTTGAGAAACCAGTATTTATCTGACATCACTGATGTCAGTTATCATTCACTAGCACACTAGGCAAGGTGCAGCACTACTGGAAAGATTCTTCCTTCACTGAACAGTGGATACAGGAATGATTCAAATGTGTGATTCAAACAGCACTTGTGATCCCTACAAATCCCCATATGGCCATTAGCATTATAAATGTTGCTGCCAATGTAGAGAGTTCTCTGTGTGACCACTTATAGGTTGCCCTGTTCAGTGAGGCTCTTCCATCATTCTTCAGCTGTAGAGATGGGGTATTGCTGGCCTTTATGGGTGGAATAATGTTGAAATTCTGACAGTTTCACAGTTGTCCAGGAAATGTTTCAGAGATTTGGTAACAGAAAACTTTGGAAAGATTGCTGATGGATGCCCTGGATTTTTATTCCCAAGAGCGTGCACAAATTTCTACCCACAGTTTTTTCATTAAATGACTGAAATAATGAAAAGCACCTTTCAAAGAAGGTGCTATCAAAACTTTCATAACTGGTTACAATGGCAATAGCCCAGCTACTGCAGTGTCCAAGGCTGTGCAACCAACCTGATGCCATAGGAATGTAGTGACAGTATCTTCACTGACACCGGTCATCGCAGTCATCTTCTGTATTTACCTGTGTAGAAACACGCACCAGTTCAAACATGTCAGAGCCTCCAAGGCCTTTCTTGGGTATTTGGAACAGCCTAAATATTCTTCACTTCACTGTCAAGTAAAATTGCTGTTAATTTGACACCTGCAGAGAAGAGTTTTTGCAATGGTCTTTTTGTTTCTATCTGTTGTCATTGAATGGCAACCTGACAAATTTGTCTTATGGAAGTCTTTTTTGGGCTGTTGGGTTTTTTCAGATATAAAAGTAAGCATCTTTACATCTATATAAGGAATGATGATGGTCATCTTGCCTTGTGTGTCCTACACCATTATGTTGATAATCTTATCATCTTCTGGTATGCTGGCAGAGGAAGATCATTCTTTATATTTTGAAAGGCAGCTTTTATATTTCTTCTGCATAAGTCATAAGGCTGACTCAATGACTAAGCCCTTTTGTCTGCAATTCTAAACATCAGAGCTTGATCTAGCAAAGAGATGACAATGAAAAGCTTTGTCTTGATCTTAGCTTCAAAATACATAGATTAAAACACCAACAAAACACAACTCAGCAATAAAGTCAATGCTTCTTCCTAATTTGCATTTGTGAAACTGAAGTCTAGACAATGAAAACTGATGTAGTCAATAAAGAAGCCTTCAGCAAGATTATGACTTTGATCTTAAACACAGCAGGCCTGCAGTGACAGTGTAATGTCAAATATCTTGGCAATACAGCTATGTTTGTATAGCATTGACTGTCTTGTTTATTCCAAGATAACATCAGTGTCCTCATGATTAAGATTCCCACAACACTGTCTAACTTAAGTCACACTCCTCAGCATCTCCCCATCAATGCCATACCAAGTTTTAGATGGATGCTCATTCAGATCCCTTATAAATGCTTTTTTTCCCAGAAACCTTACGAGCTGTAATCAAGGCAATGGTGTCATGTTCCTATAGCTCATCCACACACTTCCCAGGACCTGGGAATTTGGTATTGTGTGTCTCGAACAGCAAACAAACCTGTCACCTGACCAGCACAGAAACAAGCTGTAACTCCACAGCTGGCTCTGCCATGGAAAGAGCAGAAGGGCCTGGGGCTGGTTTGCTCTCTCTGCAGAGTGAGGTACAGCATCCTGGGAGCACAGGGCTACTGTCCACAGCAAGTGTGCTTGAGGCACAGACCAGGGTGCTTTTGTGGGCACACTGAGGCTCCCCAAGCTTATGGCTCCTCCTTATTGAGGTTAAAACTCAGTTGGGCTTCTGACAGAAATGGAAGTACTACTGTCTCGTGCTTGTCTCACTGGAGTGAAAAACAAGTTATATAAGTAATTCTTCTGCAAAACAGAAAAAAATATATTTCCTGAAGAGCTATATGCTACCTTGGGTCAAGCCTTAATGACCATTAATTGGCAACTCACTGATGAAGCCCAGGAACCCAGCTGACACAGGAGTTGGTGACACACTTAGGGCCATGTAGCCTAGAAACCAAATCCACTTGGTAGATGGAGGTCTAAACACAGAAATCTTCCTTCCATGTGAAGACTTGCCAAAATGGGAGACCCATTGAGGTGATGACTTGCCAGATTGCTTTCCACTATCTCTAACAGTAACATTGTTGGGACAGAAATAACCTCTGGGGCTCTGTCCTTGCTTAGTCTCTAAATGCTGGCATAGTAATAACAGCAGAAGTTTTAAGTGTAGAAAAAGAAATACTTGGGCTTATGTCTAGACAAATAGAAATGCCTAAAAGGCTTTGGGTTTTTTTATTGTGGTTTTTTGTTTTTTTTTTTAGAAGTTAAGAGGTGGAGAAAGGATTGTTTTCATGTCATTTTGGATATAGCAAGAAGGGGCAATTATCTGTGCTGGCCAGTGATAGGACAAGGGGAAATGGTTTCAAGAAAGTTCCATCTGAATATAAGGAGGAACTTTTTCCCTGTGAGGGTGACAGATCACTGGAACAGGCTGCCCAGAGAGGTTGTGGAGTCTCCTTCTCTGGAGACATTCAAGACCAATCTGGACACATTCCTGTGTGATCTAGGTGATCCTGCTCGAGCAGTGGGTTGGACTAGATGATCTTTTGAGGTCCCTTCCAACTCCTGACATTCTGTGATTCTGTGATTCTCTGAAGGTAAGGTGTGATCTTATCTTGACTGCCGGCAATTGACCACAATGTTTACTGTGCTTAATGTTTCACTAAAAACTTAAGAACTTAAAAAGGGATATAAGAATTTGAAAACTAATACTAATCACTGAAGTAAAAATGAGTTAATAGTGAATAATCCTCAAGACTGACCAGCATCTCAGTCCTTTTAAAAGTCTTTAAATTGAAGTTTAATTTTACTATGAAACAAAATGCACAGGAATTTGCAGCCACAAAAAGAAGAGTCATTTTACTTTTAAATTAAAATACTGAGATCTAGAAATGATCCAGGTAAGAAATTGTTATGTCTGTTATGAAGAGCAATCCAAGAAAAGACCCTTGGTATCATTTAGAACCATAATTAAAGTAAGCAAAATAAATGGGACAGAGAGTTCACAGTGATTCTCATTGATGTGCACTCTGCTCTGACACAAAATTGCACTAGCAGCCTTAAGTAGCACTCCTAAGAACCAGTTCTTGATTGCTAAAAAGTAACCAGCTTTACAACAGCTAAAATTTTATTTCACTTGTTTACTGCTGCTTAGCTCTTTCATTACAGTCTCTTAACCTTCCCTGCATTATTGATAATCGTCTCCCTTCCCATGAAACATGAACCCTGTCTTCCTAGGATCATGAAACAGAGGGATAGGTAGCAGTGGGAAGACAAAGAGAAACCTATGTTCTCTGTCCCAGGCTGGGTTATGTATTTCTTGATTCATTGTGGATTATACTGCTCAAATACCTCATCAATACATAAGAAATAAAGTCAAGTATTTATAGTAGGCCAAAGCCAGAACTCTAAGTAAGAATTCCTCCACATAATTCAGACTGCAGTCCCCAAATCAGAAAACACATTCATTGTGTTGGCCCTGGCCCCTGTGCAAACAATGAGGTGGCCCCTCTTCCAGTGTGGTGCAGCTATTGCCAAAATCTTTAAGGAGCAGCCTGTCACTTCCCAAGACTGACGTGAGCGATGACACTTTCCAAAGGAGTAGCTGACCCTCATTGCTCAAGATGAGGACTGTACCAGAAGATGAGCATAAGGAATGGCACTCCCATTGTGATGACTAGTCTCATCACTAAGTTTGCCAAGATCTGTGACTCATATAAATCAGAACTTGAGCCCTGGCCATGACTTGGCCATGAAACACGAATTCTGACCCATGCCTAATCCAGCTCTCAGTGCTGCCCCTGAATCTACCTTCATGCAGAACATTAATCGTTTCTGGTTAAGGCTGTGGGAACATAAGCTATTTCCTTTTCTTGTACATAAGGTAACAAATAAGGAGGATAGGAAGAAGAATAAAAAATGTGTTCTGGCTATAAAAAGAATTCCTTAATTACTTAACCTGCTTCAATTAATCCATTGCACAATTACAGTTGTCAGTTCTTCACTATGAAGAATCCTTTTTAACTGCTACTCCAGAACTGATTTCAACAACGCAGCATTAACAATTTCCATGTGCAGCAAAACACAACCAATTATAATCAACACTAGCAAATTCTAATTTGACATTAGACATAATTAACTACATGAGAAATTACCCCTATAATAATATTCAACAGGAAGCAAAGGCATCTTCAGTAACTCACGCTCAGTATTAGGTGCAGTCACAAAGTTCCCGTTGGCTCAGTGATTTAGTACCTAACAAGAAGGTCAGAGGTCCAGATGTCTGGGATTTTTCTGTGTGGTCCAGTTGTCTGTAGTACTAATTTCTCTCAAGACTCTTCTTCTATCATCTCCTACTGCTGCAGATCATAAGATGATTCAGAAGGGAGTCAAATCCTGGGGGCCGACTGAGGAAAGCCTATGGCACAAAATTCATTCTGGTCTCCTAAGTGCCTGATATGGAAGAAAAAGATTAATTTGAGTATGCTCTTGATGTGCTGACAGCCTTTCCAGCTTAACATCAGGAACTTATTTTTCTCTTTCACTTTGAAAATTCTTCTCCAATTTTAAGGCCTTATTCTATCTTGCTTTACTTCTGGCAGAACCTCTCTGCCTGAGGATATGGTCACTCAAAGGTAGGTTGTTATAGCCATGATGGGTGATTACATTAGACCAGGCAACAAAGAGTGAAGGAGAAGGAATATAAGTGAAATCTGATATGCCAAATTTCACAACTATGTTTGCTTCAAAGAGTTGAGTGTGACAGAGAAAAATCAGTCCCATGTGGGAAGCCTGGTGACAGTGCAAAGACACAGAGAAAGCTTTCTGAATTTCATGAAATACATTGCAGTTCTTGGCATGCTCCACTTCGACATATCATTGATATTAACATTTCTTCACACTTGCATTCTGTGGCTTGAAAAACATTATCAGAAACCTTCAGAATCCTGGTCCCAATGAGGTTAATTATAATTTAGCTGTTCAGTTTAAGAGCGCCAGAGTTCATATTTATAATCTTCTCACTTTCTGTTATTGTGCATTCTTTTTCAGACTTTCCTTTTTCCATTTAGAAAGCACTCTTAAGATAACAAAGCAGACATCCAGTGGATATAGAAACCTGACAAGGAATGAACCTCTTTTTCTAAAAACAATCCAGACCACTAAATTTTTCATTAATTAGTATTTCTCAGAAAGTTACTGTTTAGCATCCCAGCCCTTTCCAACACTTCAATCTGAAACAGCCCAATAACTACAAAACCCAACTTTTCACATTTTTGAGAGCTAATGGCTCACAGCTTCTAGCTTTTATGCAGTCAAAGATGACCAGAAATAAACTGGGCAAAAAATGAGCAAGGAAAACAAAGATGAGTTGCACGAGGAACCGCTTCAGAAACCACAGATGAGGAAAAATAAGATAAAAATTTAAATCCCTGTTAAACTGTGCACATCACTTCTTGATGAAGGCTTGTTTCTTTTACTGGCATTCCTAATCCTTCTAAGGTTAAAATACAGTCAGACAGTACCACACATATATGTGCTTATGATACCGTCAGCGTTCCTACTGCAGATAAAAAATAATAAATAATCCAAAAAGCATTTTCAATTCAGGAAATTCACTGGTAAGTAGATATGTATTTCTGTAAGAACAGAAGTAGTAAAACAAAACATTGACAGAATCTTTTAAAAGAACATGAGCCAGACATCACATAGCTCCTATAAAATGAAATCTTGGCCTCAGTTTTACTCACAATATTATTTTTCATCTGGGCTGAGGAAAAAATGTATCACAAACCTGTTCATTTTCTGGTCCAAATGTGAGGCCCATTTCCATGACCTTGCCTTTGTTAATAAATACATAGCAAAATACATATTTAGAAATGACAAATTAACAAGACACTTCACTGCACACACTTACATCCCTGGGGAGAAGATGAGAGAACAAACAACATGTGACAGATGTTAATCTCATTGCTTAATGCACTATTGGAAGTGGGTCAGAGATAGCAAAGAGCAGCACCCCATTGGAACCATAATGGGATGAACAGAATTAGAATAAATTATAAAGGCCTGTAATAGAATTTAAATATGAATAATGAATTTGTTTTGTTTCTGTAATATGAGAAACTTAGTTTTGAACATGGATATCCTGTGAAGGGCAGCCTCTCTTATCTAGCCAGCTAACATCAGAATCAATATTTAGCTTTGGAGGTAGCAATTAACTAGACATACTATACATGGAGATGTGGTTAAGATCAATCAGACAGAGAAAGTGACTAAGAGCTTAATTGATCAACTTAATTGCATTTATCATAGAAATGGCCTTTGTGTGGTCATTTTCATGGAAACATAGACCAAAACTGGGCAGTATCTCTTCAAAGGGTAAGAAAGACCTTATCAAAGACACTTCTAACTTTTTAATATGAAGACTTACATTTAGTCTGCTTCTCACCCCTGTTCAGTATCTCTAACAACTACTATAAAATTAATATGAAATTGCAAGAACTCAGAACTCACCCTAACTACATTTTTTAATGAAGAGGATGATCTGGTTAGTAAATCTTCGAATTAAGATTCCAGAGACAGGTTTGGGGTTTTGTTACTCACTACAAAAGACACCATTTGCAACACTGAAACCCTTTGCAAAGGTATTAACAGCAATAGATGACAGGGAGGATTAGAAGGATGATGTTTTTCCATAAATAAATTCTGGTGGAAGCAGAATTCAATGCAACATATTTTATGCTTACCAGTCTCATCTCTGATACTACAACTATGTTCTTGGAGATAAATTTGACTTTCATTCCTACAATTCACTATTGCAGTTAGCAATGTTGTTTCAGGAACACTTTTTGTGTTGCCTTCTTACAATGAAGATAAAGTTTGAGTTGCTTATAAATTTGCAGATAGTTCATTTTCTTTCCTTTTAGCCATTTTTATTGTCTCTTAAATAAAAGTTAACTGAAGAAGTATTGCTTCTATTTATTAAAATAATGTCTAGAATAGCGTGACCATAACTAGGGCCTCAGATGACTGTAACAGAAATAAGAAACAACATTAAGTTCTTTGGAAGAGCCCTTCCTTTTGTAATCTGTCCTAAAAGGAAGGGATTATGCAATTTAGAATATTTTATCCTACATTTCTGTAGGAACAGGAAGAAACCCAAACCAACAGTGACAGAAGCACTGGCCTTCTGAAGTAGTTTTGGTTTGGCTGCAATTTCTCACACTGTTTACAGCACTACAGGTAGAGGTAAGTAAAAATCATACAAAATGTTGACAGAAAAAAATCACATTTCAAACTTTAATAGCAAAAAAGCAATAATCAGGTCTAATTACAAGATGGCCATAGAAAATAACAATCTAAACATGTCAATTCAATAATAAAATATAAAAAGATGAGTGTACATCTTCAGAAATTAGGACTGCATTTTAG
>VXBZ01008966.1:35089-51080 GCA_013399135.1 Heliornis fulica
TTTTTTTTTTTTTGATAGTTGATCAACTGGGGACTTCTAAAGAAGGACCAGCTTCTTCACTCTGCCATATTTGAGATGTCAGCCCCCAAAGGCAGGGAATATGTTAAGTAATGAACAGGAAGCAGCACTGCTTGTATTGGCTACATAACAAATCTATGTTGTGCTGGAATGCTTTTGAAAGATTACAAAAGGGGGTGGAGGAGAGAGAAGGAGCAGAGTGGGGCAGGAACAAAATACTGGTTCACCTTGCAAAGTTACCAAGTTGTTTCAGACAACTTTTGTCTAACAGGGCAGCTACTGCTTTTTCAGCCTAAACATGATGACACTGATTTCAGCTTTAAGCCTGTGGAAGAGATGAGAAAGGCAGAATGTCCCACACAGGCTGCCATGGAGAGAGAGGAAAGGGTTGTGTCATAAAGACCCTTGTTCTGCTAGCAGAGCTCCTCTAGGAGGGTGGCCTATCAGAAAAAAAAAGTCACAGATTGTTTGTTTTATGTCCCTTGATTGTTAAATAAAACCTTTAAGGATGTCTTGCACATTCAGGACTTTGTGCTTCATAATTTGAGTTCACCCATGATAACAGATAATGAAGAAGAAGAAGCTTTCATTCTGGTCCCCCAGCTCTCCTGTCATGGCTTAGTTAAGTACTCAATATGTAGCTGTTTATATCATTTAAATCTTTGGTGTCTTTTATTTTGTATTAAGAGTTTTGGAGTAGATAAAAACTATTCGTATTTGTCTCAGTAACTCTTGAGAAAAATGTCAAAACAAAATGTGCTGGAATTCAAGAGGGATTATAAATACACAGTGGGATGATATAGGGACTATCTTGAGCTTTAACTACCATGTGCCAAAAGTTATTTTCTAGTGGGCTTGAAATATTCTATTTCTCCATTTAGCTCAGGACTGAGATGGGGAAGATATTAGCATGTCAGAGCAGCTCAGGTTGTTTAATTGCAGTGCTCTCTAAGGTTCATAAAGGAAGAGAATACATCCACTAGCAATAAGCCTGAACCCAAAACCTCTGATGCTAGCAGGCCAAATTCTGGGGGTCAGGTATGAAATTTGAAGCAAATTTTATATCCAAGCATAGCAGTGAGACCATGGACTTCAAAGAGAAGGATTTTAAATGCTACTTGTGCCAAGTCCCTCATCTGCCAGTATAAGAGTGGATGTGAGCTGTCAAGTGCCAATCTTAGCAGTAGTAGGTTATTAAATTACTATAGTTCAAAACTTAGAATATTATTTGGCTCTTGTGAAGCCGTGTCAGAAGCTGCTTAGAATGTTTGGTCTGGCACCTGCTTCTTCTGCTTGTATTCATCCACCTATGTGAAGACTAGGCAGAACACAACTCCCATGGAAAACTGACCAAATAAAAACCCCTGAAGAGGTTGACTTTGAGTTAGGCTCTTTGAGAGTCTAAAGCATGTCTGTCTTGCAATAAACTACATTTTCTTTATGAGGGTAATCTCATAAATAGCTTTCTTTAAAAAGACATTAAAAAAAGCCCTTGTGTTTGTGATTACAAAGCACTAACTGAGCAATTTGGAGGAAAGAGATGTAATGATGAGACAAGTATTCCAGAAGATAATAGCCCAAATCCTCACCTAAATTAATTGCAAAGAAGAATCACCTAAGAGAAAGTAACTTCTGTCACTATTTCACATGATGCTAGACATGGAATTTAAGATTACAGAGTTCTAGAAGACACTGAATGTTTTTACTGATTCAAAGATTTCAACCAATAAGGACATCATTCTCTTTTTCACTCTGGCATTCTTATGAGTGCTGTTGTTAGAGCTGCTCAGTAAGCTGCTTTCTGTCAGCAGCCTGAAGCAGTTCAAGAAACAAACCTCAGAAAAGCAATAATATTAGAGGCTTGAGAGTGAAACATGACTGTGAGATTTCAAAGTGGAAATAAACTANCCTTTTAGCCATTTTTATTGTCTCTTAAATAAAAGTTAACTGAAGAAGTATTGCTTCTATTTATTAAAATAATGTCTAGAATAGCGTGACCATAACTAGGGCCTCAGATGACTGTAACAGAAATAAGAAACAACATTAAGTTCTTTGGAAGAGCCCTTCCTTTTGTAATCTGTCCTAAAAGGAAGGGATTATGCAATTTAGAATATTTTATCCTACATTTCTGTAGGAACAGGAAGAAACCCAANGATCAACTGGGGACTTCTAAAGAAGGACCAGCTTCTTCACTCTGCCATATTTGAGATGTCAGCCCCCAAAGGCAGGGAATATGTTAAGTAATGAACAGGAAGCAGCACTGCTTGTATTGGCTACATAACAAATCTATGTTGTGCTGGAATGCTTTTGAAAGATTACAAAAGGGGGTGGAGGAGAGAGAAGGAGCAGAGTGGGGCAGGAACAAAATACTGGTTCACCTTGCAAAGTTACCAAGTTGTTTCAGACAACTTTTGTCTAACAGGGCAGCTACTGCTTTTTCAGCCTAAACATGATGACACTGATTTCAGCTTTAAGCCTGTGGAAGAGATGAGAAAGGCAGAATGTCCCACACAGGCTGCCATGGAGAGAGAGGAAAGGGTTGTGTCATAAAGACCCTTGTTCTGCTAGCAGAGCTCCTCTAGGAGGGTGGCCTATCAGAAAAAAAAAGTCACAGATTGTTTGTTTTATGTCCCTTGATTGTTAAATAAAACCTTTAAGGATGTCTTGCACATTCAGGACTTTGTGCTTCATAATTTGAGTTCACCCATGATAACAGATAATGAAGAAGAAGAAGCTTTCATTCTGGTCCCCCAGCTCTCCTGTCATGGCTTAGTTAAGTACTCAATATGTAGCTGTTTATATCATTTAAATCTTTGGTGTCTTTTATTTTGTATTAAGAGTTTTGGAGTAGATAAAAACTATTCGTATTTGTCTCAGTAACTCTTGAGAAAAATGTCAAAACAAAATGTGCTGGAATTCAAGAGGGATTATAAATACACAGTGGGATGATATAGGGACTATCTTGAGCTTTAACTACCATGTGCCAAAAGTTATTTTCTAGTGGGCTTGAAATATTCTATTTCTCCATTTAGCTCAGGACTGAGATGGGGAAGATATTAGCATGTCAGAACAGCTCAGGTTGTTTAACTGCAGTGCTCTCTAAGGTTCATAAAGGAAGAGAATACATCCACTAGCAATAAGCCTGAACCCAAAACCTCAGATGCTAGCAGGCCAAATTCTGGGGGTCAGGTATGAAATTTGAAGCAAATTTTATATCCAAGCATAGCAGTGAGACCATGGACTTCAAAGAGAAGGATTTTAAATGCTACTTGTGCCAAGTCCCTCATCTGCCAGTATAAGAGTGGATGTGAGCTGTCAAGTGCCAATCTTAGCAGTAGTAGGTTATTAAATTACTATAGTTCAAAACTTAGAATATTATTTGGCTCTTGTGAAGCCGTGTCAGAAGCTGCTTAGAATGTTTGGTCTGGCACCTGCTTCTTCTGCTTGTATTCATCCACCTATGTGAAGACTAGGCAGAACACAACTCCCATGGAAAACTGACCAAATAAAAACCCCTGAAGAGGTTGACTTTGAGTTAGGCTCTTTGAGAGTCTAAAGCATGTCTGTCTTGCAATAAACTACATTTTCTTTATGAGGGTAATCTCATAAATAGCTTTCTTTAAAAAGACATTAAAAAAAGCCCTTGTGTTTGTGATTACAAAGCACTAACTGAGCAATTTGGAGGAAAGAGATGTAATGATGAGACAAGTATTCCAGAAGATAATAGCCCAAATCCTCACCTAAATTAATTGCAAAGAAGAATCACCTAAGAGAAAGTAACTTCTGTCACTATTTCACATGATGCTAGACATGGAATTTAAGATTACAGAGTTCTAGAAGACACTGAATGTTTTTACTGATTCAAAGATTTCAACCAATAAGGACATCATTCTCTTTTTCACTCTGGCATTCTTATGAGTGCTGTTGTTAGAGCTGCTCAGTAAGCTGCTTTCTGTCAGCAGCCTGAAGCAGTTCAAGAAACAAACCTCAGAAAAGCAATAATATTAGAGGCTTGAGAGTGAAACATGACTGTGAGATTTCAAAGTGGAAATAAACTAGGAAAGAACCTCAATACAATATGTTTGAGGTGACAGCAGGTGATTTATTCATAAGTTTTGAGTACATCTTTGTGACAAGAAATGGTGGGAGGGAATTGCTAAAGTAGGGTGCAAACTGAGCTGGGAATCATAAACTTGGCTGTAAAAGCACGTAGTGGCTTTGCTTAAGCACATTCAAATCTGTTCTGAAAACAGCAAAATTTGTGGAAATAGTGAAATTCAAAAGAACCCATGAGAACCACAGTTTCTCATTTTATATATTAACAGTTAATATTTCTACCATATTTTAAGCATTTCCCTTTTGTGTCAAAATGTCATGTAAATTTACCTACTTGCTAATGATTAATCTCCTCTGAGCTAACTTTGTTACATGGTGTAAGCAATTCTACTGCCACTCACTTACCATATGATCCTCTTTCTTATTACATTTTTATTATATTATGAAAACATTTTTTCCTAAGAATTGCTTTCCAATTTTCCCTCACAAAAGATCAAGCTGTCTGCAGCTCAATTAGATAAACCTGCTGCTGTAGCTGTAAAAAAACTAGGTCAAGTACTGGAAAGGGAAATACTAAATAAAAAAAAAAATCATCAGTAGTACCTGCCCATTAATCCAGAGTTCTCAAAAGGAGGAACCATTAAATAAAAATAAATACTTTGTAAATCTTGTTTTGAATTAAAAGAAAGAGCCTATCACAATATGTGGCTGCAGTACCATGACATCAATGAAACAATATGAACTTACCTAGATAAGTCTACAGATAAAGGCACTAGTCCAGCTTCACAAAAGTGGCTAGAGAGCCATCTAACATGCCACAATCCCTTCTGCATACACACTAGGCTTTCATCTTTCTTCTTGGGACTTCTGCAACTTATCTACCACAGGTAGCCTAAGGCAACGGGATTTTGGAAAGAAAGACATGAGCACAGGACTTCACAACAGTTCTTATTGTCTAACATAAAAGAAACAATAGATCAGCTGTATTCTGAGGTTGTCTAGTTTCCATCACCACAAAATGAAGTTTCCACAAGTGTTCTTCATAAATGAAAACACCATGGAAACACAGAGAAGTATTCAGGAAAAACAGACAACTGGATACCAATAGATGTATGATCAGTACCAAACCTACCAGACCACTTGTTTTCTCTTGATTTTTGTTTTCTCCAAGAAGATTGAGCATTTTTGCTCTTTCCTCCAGTCTATGCCTTGAGAACAGAAGCTCCCCTGCAGAACTTCACAACATAATGCTTTAGAGCTGTAAAAGTCAATTAGGAGTCCAAATTCACTTAACAATACCCAGTGGCTTCTGTAGGAGTGCTAATATAAGCAAATGAACATGTTCTCAGTTCACAACATACTACTTACTCTGTATAAGATTACTTCTTCAGAGTCTTTTCTGCTCCTGTAGGTACTCTTTTGCTTATTCACAATGTGTGTTAATTTGTGCAAAGCCCTTGAGTAAGTCACCAAGCCAAATTCTTTAGAAGAAATTAAAGGCTGCCAGCAAGAAGAGCCTTTGAAGACACACAGCATACTCACAGGAGAAGCTCTTCAAGCCAAGGTATGCATTTTGTACAGCTTTTCCTCCATCCAACTCCTCACATGTCCCTTCCAGGAAGATAATGCTATATCCTAGAACTGCATCTCCATATCTCCAACAGATGACCATGGACCTGACTGTGATACTCTGAAATTTCACTTGAATACCAACTTAGTTTTGATAGGCAAATCTAACCTTTGTTCAGCTGGAAATTAGCATAATTTCACTGTTTTCTACAAGGTATTGGATCAAGACTGGGCTCTTTGGACTTCAGAAGAGCAACTAGTGAAATATACAGGAGACTTATCAAATAAAATAATGCGTAATTTGGAATTACATTTTTAATTAACTCAATTAGGAAAAGAAATATTCAATAACAGTTTAAACTGTACTGTTTGGCCAACTCTGCTTCTGACCTTATATCCTTTTTTTCTATGGGGAGACTTTACTGACTTTATATGACCTCCATGTAGAAATCAAGTGACAGAGATAAGAATCACATAACTGAAAAGCGAACGTCTAGACTTTGGCCCCAATTTGTTTTATTTTAATATAGTTATTGCATAATTGCTTACAAGTATCTTTGGAGTTCTCAAAGCTCTAAGATTATTATCACCCTAGTTAACTCATATTCACAAGGCACGAAATGCTCACAAAAACTGATAAGAATAAGAACAAAAAATAATTTATGGGGAAAAAAAGCGATGATTTGCAGACACTGATATACTATTGATTAATATCACTGTACTGATATGCTAACATTCAAAAAAATGTGAAATTTGGAACAGTCAAGAAGTGGCAGGATTGCTTTTATAGCAACAATAGCTTCTGTAAGAGGATCCAAAGCTCTCCTCATGACTAACAAGTGATCCCCATGACAGGAATCCTAAGTGGAAAGAAGTATAGTGATGCTGAGCAAAGTGTCCTTGCTCACCTTTCCAGACATAAGATCCTCGCTGCTCTCCACCTTCTCTACCTTGTGGATATGAAACAATCTGGGTGCTTTTCAATTCATGCAGAAGTACTGACTCTTCCTTTGGATGCACCTTGGACTCTCTTGGAAGAGTTGGATGCCTGAGGCTTTTTGTGTAACTGCCTCTGAACTTCTGTCTGAATGCCAAACTGTACTGAAGATAAAACTGCAAATAAACATCTTGTATCTTTTGGCACCAGCAACAGCAATTTTGGTGTGTTATGGCCTTTTGAAGACAAGAGAGCTCCTCCACATTGTGTTTTTGAACAAATTCTGTAACCATTGTGTGCAAAATAAAATCATTAAGCCTGTTATTTTAGACTAATGCTAGGAGATTCAAGCTTTCACCTATGCCCATTTATGACATAATTTATTGAGGTGGAAGCCATCAAGGGTGCAAGGGGTGTAATTAATTATAGAAAACATCTAATAAAGTTCCAACCACATGTTTAGCCAAGCTCAGACAGCCTAATGGTAATAAAATAAAATTAAAATGTCCTGTGATTGAAAAGTTCTGCTGTAATTGTAAGAACACCAAAGTGGAGAAATCCAAGCTGTATCTCCCACAGCTGCAGAGCTCAGTTATATTATACAGGTTATTACACTGAAACTTGGACAGGGGAGTACAGCTCCCACTGAGGCCAACTGCGTTACATTTTCCATCCTTGTGTGTGATAGGTCAGATTCTTGACTGATATAAATCAACCAAGTCTATTAAAGCCAGTGACAAGCTGGACTGATTTACACCAACTGAATATTTAGTCTGATCCCTTTCCTGTCTTGCAGAAATTGCATGGCCAACTTATAATGGCTCTTAAAAAACCAATTGTCTTTGTGCCTTCACCTTCCAGGCACGTTACGATAACGGGGTCATGTTGTCCCTGTGCCCATGCAGGTAATGGGGCAACATGTCTTCCTGAATGGGAAACAGACATCATTTGTGGCCCAGGTGTCCTTGCTCAGAGCCAGTGTAAGGCCCTGTTCACCTATGGCAGTGATAGAGGCTGTGGTAAGGCTCTCTAGATCTAAAGAAAGAAGACTAGAGACCACACTCACCTTCTGCTGATATTTCTAGACATAGGTGACTGGCTCCAGACTGTACATCCAGTCTGCAAGCCCTGCCTACATCATTCCTACTAGCACTTTGAGAGGAAAATAAAGATAACCCAGAACTGGTAGTTCCTACAATGGTAAACTTTACAGGATAGAGGGAAAGCACTCAAGGATTATGTAAATAAACAAAGGATAAATTACACACTTTGTACAACTCTCTTGTCTGGTACTCAGACAAACAATAGTTGCAAGAAAAGTAAAGCCATCTTTGCCTTTTACAGTTTGCAGCTCCATAAATGCAGTGCAGAGCCATTTGCAATGCACAGGCTGGTTTGGGTAATGAATCATTAATTGACAAAGTAAACACAGCATTATTATAAGAATGCTGGAAATGTTTTTGTTCGTGTTCAGCATCCTTTGGGAACTTCTTGTACTTTGCTTAAGATTGCATCTCAGGAGGATTTTTCCCCCCCTTCAAAAAACAAAACAAAAAAAATGGAAAAAAACAGTCACTTATTTTGAAAGCTACAAATACTTTATAATGTAGTTACCAGAAAGGAGACTGATATCCCTTTTCCTTTTTTCCCATTTCTTCTACATAAAGAGCCAACAGAGTATCAGCATCAAAAATGCAATTGCAATGAATTACATATGCCTCAGAATGAGTCATTGCCATTGACAAAGGCTCATGGGAGCTAATGTCCATTGATATCATACTGGGATGAAGGTGATGAAGGTGATGCTGGGAGGATTGCAATGTAAATGTGCACACGCAAAGACTGCTAAGGTGGCACTGACTACACTTCTGAGGCAGTTGTTTCTTGTCACTTGAATCAGTTTTACATGGTAGATACAGATTAGTTCTCCACTTGTGCACCTTTGTGTGGTCTATTACTAACAAGAGTAACCTTACATGTGTAACAAAGTTATTTGTAAAAATTAATATTCATGATGTAACCAAGATCTGCACCATCAACAGCACGATGATGTTCTACAGAGGTACCTTCCACTGTTCAAATTCATCCTGTTCTTTCTCCTCAGCAGTGCTCAACAATTCTCCACCTGTGTTTGCATATGTATGGTGACACCCTAAAGCATTTCACTAGCTGCTTCTGTTCTTAAGACAGCCCTCACCTCTTGCCAAAAAAAGCTTCTGAGCTATGACATTGAAGGTCATAATGGGAGGTAAAGAAAAACAGAATGAAAATTAAGTCCAGCAATTTTCCTCTTAACTTGTCCCACATTTTTAAGTAATATTTATCTTTTCAAAGGAGGTTATTTGAAAGAAAGGGCTTGAAGAAGAGATGGGAGAGAAAGGGACACAATGTTTTGGTTTTATTTACATTGCCTAATCAAACTTCCTCTCTCAGCTCACAGAGCTGCAACTCTTTACAACTTCCATACAGCTTCCAGACCTGAGTATGGTCTTAACCATACCAGTAGAGATGCTGCCTCAGTTTCCAGGGAGGACAAGCTCTGACCCTTTCTTCTTTCTCCTAGACTGGGAAGAGCCAGCCAACTTTACTGCTGAAGTAAAGTTGTTCAAGATGGCAATTTTAATCTGCAAGAGCCGTCTGAATGCACGAGGTCAGGGCTCTGAGTACACGTTTGCAGATCTTCAAAACTCCACCACGAGACAGACCTGGATGTGCAGGTTTTTTTTGGTTTGGGTTTGTTTTTTTCCAAACTAACTATAGATGACAATGAACTGTCAAAATCTGCAGTGCACAGAAGCCAGAGAGAAGGAGACAATATGCTGTGGAGAGAGACAAGGGGTAGGAGATGGAGAGCATTTCCTTCAGCGGTGCATAGGGCTAGTGAGGAAGCTTGAACCAGTGAGAACACTGAAATCAAAACATGGTGGACATCCTGGGTATTTACCTGGAATTATCCACTGCCTCTGAATTGAAATATCTGCATAAAAGTCATCTTGACTGCCTGTGCCAAGAAAAATCTATCCTGAAATGCTGCAGTTGCAGACAATGAAAATTTTGGGATATAATCTACATTGAGCAGTATGCAAAGCATGATTTAGAAAGAACAATACAGAAGAATTTCAGGACCTGCCACAAAATCTTACCAAGAAATTAAGATGCACTGAAACTGTGGGTTATCACTTTTTCTTTGTGTTTAACATTTTCATGCCTCTGATCTCAATCACTAAAGGTAAACATATTAATATTTATTTAATGGAAGATGATTTCTCCTAACAAAATATATCACAGAAAACCCTACTATCTTTCTTAGGAAATAGTATGTGATTATTTTTTTTTATCCCCAAACAGCCTAGTTCAGATAAAATTAATAGACCTTCTAATTCCAAGGCAGGGGTATTTCCTTTGAAATCAAGAAGTACCATATATATATATCTAAAATATTTAATCCTTAACAGTATC
The DNA here is from genome assembly GCA_013399135.1 of Heliornis fulica. NCBI lineage: Eukaryota > Metazoa > Chordata > Aves > Gruiformes > Heliornithidae > Heliornis > Heliornis fulica. The sequence continues at coordinate 45,129 of VXBZ01008966.1, forward strand.
TAAGAGGTAGTGGAGGATCAAATCTTTATCTTTTAGAATATGAAATCAAAATTAATCACTGTAAAAATGTTTCCCTTTCGGTACAGAAATGTGGCAAGTGTACTACAGAAAATCCCTCCAAAGCTGTTTCCACTTGTAAACCATACTGCATGTTTTTAACATGATAGACTAATCAGATGTAGTAATTTAAAAATATCTGTCAACATTTCCTTTTTTTTTGCAAGATTTTGAGTGTTTACTTTTTAAATGATAAACTGTTTTGATCAAAGTACTGTACTTCCATAAGGAGTGGGTGGTTTGCAAAGAGTATTTTTAGAAACAATCTTTTGGTTTACAAAAATCTAATCAGATACCTGCAGTAAATAATAATAATGAGCTGTTATTTCTCTTCTTATGAAACTTTTAAAAGTTAAAATTTTTATCTCTGTAAAAATCTATCACATTAAAAAATATTTAACTTTCTTTATAGAAATGTCACAAATGAACTTAAAAACCTGAAGCAAAACTAAACAAAAACTGGATATAAGAAAATAATGCCTATAAATCTGAAACAAGCAGTTCACATACTAAGTTTCAATTTAGCAAAAATGCATTAAAATTTTGATGTTCCTAATAAAAAGTGTGCTTCTAAGGTCGATTTTTATTCTGAACAGAAATTAGCAAAAACCTAGAATCATGCTGACTTTTCTAAACCCTCAGTATTTGGGATTATATTCTGTAAGAACTAGAGGTTAACATGCTGTGTTGCAAAACCATGAGTGTCATTTTGCACTAAGTTTCCTGAAATCTGGTAGTTGTGCAGACTTTCAAAACATCTCCAGGATCTTTTTGAAACAACTGCAGGGAAGAGCCTTGAAAGCACAGGATAATTATATATATGACTTACTCCACGACCTCCTAAATCTACATGTTAAATGTTGTCAAAGTGTATATACTATATATCATTCCATATAAACAAACAGCAATTGTTTGTAAACAAAGGACATGATACTTTACAGTTTCTAGAGTAGAGTTGCTACTTTGGTGCTACCAAGGGACAGATATAATCTGTACCCACATGGAGCCAGCAAACAGGACTATCCACTCCCCTGCATCAACAGCCAACATGCAGCACCGTTAGCAGGAGAGCTGCTCAAGGAGCAGATGCAGGAAGCTTCTCTAATGAAAAAAGAAGTTGAAAATTGTGCATTATTGGTTCTTCCAGCAGGAACCAAGTAGCCAGTGTTCACAATATTTGAGTGGGTTTTAGGCTTCAGAATTAACATCAGAAAATGATTAAAGAACAGTTCACAGAGATGCACTGGCAGTATTTGTTCTTTGGTGAAAGGTTAATATATGTTTGGTTTTGCTTGGTTTTGGGGGCTGTTTTGTTTTGTGGGTGTGGGTTTTTTGTTGAAAGAGAGTCTAAATTTTCCATTAAAAGCTACCTAAATAGGAATGGCAACTATACAGAACAACATATAGAGAAAGTATATGTACAAAAAGTAGATGTACAGAAAGCAGAAGGACCTTCAATGTTTTTTCTTGTGGTAAAAAAAAAAACAACCAGCCTTCAACTTTTTGCAGAAATTTTTCAATAAGTATTTCCTTAACAGGGATTACCATCCATCTCATGGATTAAGACCAGTTTAACACACACTCCAAAGAACAATCTGCTACACTGAATCTCTGCAGGGAAGGAGGGTCTACTCAGACACCATCTGGAGCCCAGGTTTGAGTGGTTGACTGGGGTGTATCACTGCTGCAAAGCCCAGCTATCAAAAAGTCTCATCTGACTTACCTTACACATGTAGTTTCCTTGAGACTGTTAAAATAGGAACAATTTGCTTCCCTTCAAATCCACCACATGCCAGGAAAGAGTTAATGGAATGCTTCCCTTCCTTGGAAAAAAATTATTTTGGGTTACTCTGAGTTCAGAAATATATAGTTCCACCAAAGTGGACTCCAGAAATAGGAGGTAGCTGCAGCTGGCTTGCTTATTTCTCTTGGTTTGTCTGTGAACCAGAAAATATATAACCAGCAACAGTAATATGGCACACACCTTTTCTGTGCAGACACTGAGCACAGCACAACTATGTTGCCTTAAAGACCCATCCAAAAATTGCCTTCAAAACACAGAGTGAACAACCTGTGAGTTCCATCACCAGGACCTACCAACTGAGAAGCACGTTAGAGGCGTTTGAGCAGACTAGTGTTGGGCAAGACAAATTTTACAGAAATTCAGAAGCTTCTCTAGGTCTCATCTTCTACTGTGAAGATTGAGTCTTCTCTCTCCTGACTTTTAGAGAAAGCCTGTGCTAAGATGGTACTCCTCCACTGCTATGGCAAAGTAGAACTTTTAGGCTTTGGTCTACAGAGTTGCCTGCATGCTGTTTGTCTATCAGAGCTACTCATTGATAGGAAACACTCTTGGTGCACAAAGCAAGCTGTGCACCAGGTCACTAAGGTATGGGAGGCATTACCTTGCTCCTTGTATGAAAAATGGAAGAGCTGGGAAGAGAGATGTGCCAAATCTGTTGCTCAGCTAACAGTAAATAGATTTTCTGCACTGGAAACAGCATTCAACACTTACAGGAACACAACAATATGAAACAATGACAAAGACATTTGAATTATTTTACAACAGTAAAAATAATTATGAAAAGTACCAGATTGGTTAACATTTGGCAGCATTAAATTAATGTTATTTTTCTAATTAGTTTCCTTTTCAGTTCATGAGTTGACTTCAGAATGCTGTTACTCCGTTTTGATAGACAAAAATGCTTGCTTTCTGCAAGAGCAGCACAACATTAAAAAAAAATTATGTTTTTTCTTAAAAAAGATGGTTTTGTTCATCCAGCTATAAACCAGCATATTAGTTTAAAAATAACTTAGGAAACTATGTCTTTCTGAATTGTGATTTTGCCAACACAAAGAAATAGCTCATATATTTATCTATCATTACAGCCTGGTTATGGGAACTAGAAAAGGAATGCAATGCTAGGAACATTAACCTTTAACAATGGTTGAGCTATAATCCATTCTTGTTCCAAGACTCCAGTTGCAGAATGGGTCTTTTTATGATAGTTTTAAATGTCTTTTCTGATAGCAGTGTTTATAGAATTAGCTTGAGATGACATCTTCTTTTATATTTCTCAGGGCCCTAGTGAGGCAGGGGAAAAAATGCCACTGCATAGGGAAAACTAGCCAGGAGCAATCTCTGTGACTATCAGGGAAATGAGTCAACCAGACATTTTGTCAAGAATTCTATTGAGCAAGTCAGCACTCCCTGCCATCCCCTTTTTAACCCCAAACACTCACTGCAAGAGCACTTGGATCTGCACTATTGGACTCCTTGGGGCAGAAAGGATCTTGGATGGCATTCCATACCACTTCCCACCACACTTTCCCCATTTGGTTCTTCATGGACCTTGCCCTTAATGCTTTTTGCAGATCACAGATTCACAGAATCTCCTGAGTTGGAAGAGACCCATAAGGTTCATCGAGTCCAACTCCTGGCTCCACACAAGTCAGAGCAGGGATCTGAGCACATTGTCCAAACACTTCTTGAGCTCAGCCAAGCTCAGTGCTGTGACCACTTCCCTGAGGAGCCTGTTCCAGTGCCTGATCCCCCTCTCAGTCAAGAACCTCTTCCTAACATCCAACCTAAACCTCTCCATCACAGCTTCATGCTATTCCCTTGGGTTCAAATAAATCATTTCTTTTCCATAGTCTACTAAGAATTAATAGGAAGCTCTGATTAGCCACATCCATACTATATGCACACTGCCAACATACCACATAGGGGTTGCCATACATGGCAACATGAAAACCTGTAAAAATTACCTTTCAGAAGCATGCAAGGGAGCTTACATTGAGAGAAACACATTTACTTTCCTTGTACTTTGAAAGAGGGTATAAACTAATCAACTCTACAAGTTCAGTTTTCTAAGGTATTGGAGTGGTCAGTAGTGTGTTCAGTTTTTGGAATTGTGTCCAAACCATCTGAATACTGAAAAGGTACTTTTTTGAAATTTAAAACCTGAAATAATTCAGAAGATTTTTCTGATTAAAATAGGACATCATAATTAATATGAATTAGCAAAAAAAAAAATATCTTTTGATCTCTTTGAACCAGATATTGCCTGTCTTCCTGTCTGTCTCTCTGTGTAAATTTACAGGAATAGCCAGTGTTTGGGAAAGTAACTTTAAAATGGTATTAAATTAAAGAGATACATCTATTTTAAAGTCTTCTTTTTTCAGGTTAGGTCTCACTACTGATACATACCAGTCCGTTTTTATGAGTAAAAGTATTTCTAGCTGTGTCACTAAAGCTTTTTCTTCCCCTCCAAGACTATTGGGCAGCAGCAAAACTTCCTGTAAATTGCAGCACTCACTGTTGTAGTAGCAGTAGTACATCATTTCCAAAAAGCTGAGTTGTACCTGTCAGGAGAAAAAAAAAAACCTACTTAACACAATGTGAAATGGCATAAGTTATATGAAGTTAAACAACAGAAATTATAGCAGTTTTGCCAATTAATTCCTGTATCTATGATGACTTTCATTTAAGAAAAATAAACATCTGAATACACAGAACAGTTTCACATTTAGGCAGGTCTTGTGAATGTATTTATGTATGAATGCCCATTGCAGGTTAACTGTAAAACTTCTTTAACACTTCCCAGTCACAGAATTAAGCTGGGAAAACCTGACCGACTTCTGTTCAAGGCTGGATAGGATTCAGCTCTCTAGCATTTCCATCAATCAAATTCAATTATAGTTTCAAATCAGCCTTGCAATGTTTCCTGTAAAAGGACCCATTATTTTTATTCCTAGTTTTATCTGGATTGTGAAGGCAGACCTCATCTACCAAGTTACCGATGCAATTTTCAAGAAGGGAGAGAAGATACGACATCTGCACTTAGGTTTTGGTTCAGAGCAGTGGTAAAGTTCAGAATTCAACTCCCCAGTCAGTCCCACTTAATGGGGATTAATTAAATTCACAGAGTGATTTCACTACAAATGGGCTAAATTGCTTCAAGAGGAAACTTAGCTGGATACTTTGTTCCAGATGTGCACCAAATGTACTCCAACTCCTACCAGGAACACAGGGCCTGGAGGAGATCAACAGTCTGGACAGTTTCAAACCTCATGCAACTTCCATTACAGGGGACCAGACTAAATCCAGCCCAGAGAAGCCCTCCCTCAAAGCACAGCTAGTGCAGCAACAGCATCATCTACTTCAGTTTGCTCTCACCTCTGTGCCACCTAATGTCTTTCCAGTGTTGACAGGTGGGCAGGACAGTCTGACACATACTAGGGCTCAGATACAAGTACCACAAGAGCTAAAACAATGTGTGTTGAGAAGTGTGTTCTGAGCCTTATGCAGAGAGAGAAAGATAATGATGTTCTAAATCTGTAATAAGCTCTGTACCAAATATTGCACAAAAAATTCCAGGTTTTCATTCTAAAGATTATGAAGCTGGTCTTTGGTGTAATTTCTGGTTATTTTCACCATATGTGATTTTATTTCAGTTACCTGTCTTCCCTTCAAGCAATTACAGAATCACTGAATCACAGCCTGGTCTGTGTTGGAAGGTACCCCAAGGATCATCAAGTACCAACCACCTGTCATAGGCAGGCCACTGACCTCCAGGCCTGGATNCATCTTCAGAAAGACCATTTTTATGTTGCCCTGTGTTTTCAAGCTTTTGAGACCATGTATAAAGCTCTTCTTTAGAAAATAAGCTCTAGCTTGTCCATTGAAAAGTTTTGTCTCAAGAGGGGCATTATCCACTGATTGATTTGGCAGTTTGATTGACTTGCCCACTCAGAAAGCTCAGCTGCTTTCTGTGGAATATTTTAACTTTAGTATTTCTTATAAATAAAATTTTTTATACAATGTAGAACAAACATGCTGGAGACTTTATACCCCAGGATCAAGCTTATAACAGAAGGGAGTTAATTGCCTTG
>VXBZ01008966.1:51649-73382 GCA_013399135.1 Heliornis fulica
CCACTATCTACCCTTGTAAAAAAAAAATTCAAAGAAATTTTAAAAAGTTTTGTATTAAGAAACAGCATTTGCTTGGTGCAGCTTCAGAAAGACCATTTGTATGTTGCCCTGTGTTTTCAAACTTTTGAGACCATCTATAAAGCTCTTCTTTAGAACATAAGCTCTAACTTGTCCATTGAAAAGTTTTTTCTCAAGAGGGGCAGCTCAGCTGCTTTCTGTGGAATATTTTAACTTTAGTATTTCTTATAAATAAAATTTTTTATACAATGTAGAACAAACATGCTGGAGACTTTATACCCCAGGATCAAGCTTATAACAGAAGGGAGTTAATTGCCTTGATTAGAGACAGTCATTATGTTCTGTGTACACATATTACTGATAATTGTGGGCTTTGTCCTGGGTTACATATGGTGGTATAAAAAACAAAACATGGTTTCCATCTATAAATCAGTACCTAACACTCTAGGACTAATTTACTGTACAAAGGGTTCTTAGTTTGGAGTGGGAATAGATGTTTGAAAAAATACAGATAAAATTACGGTATCTTGCATTTGGTCATTAATTATGTGATTTTTGTACTAAATAAGCTACCCAAGAAATGTCAAGATGAAACACAAATCCATTTTTAATGTCACTATCCTTTTACTAGTAATATCTCAAATAAGTTACCTTTAGAACCGTAGAGTTTAAAATCATGTACTTCCACACCCCAAGGTCTCTTGGATTCAGCTGGCATGACTTGGAATTTCTCAAAGTCAGACTTTGAAATAAATCACTTGTCAAGTTTTTCTTGACTTTTGGCATCAAGGGCCATCTCTTTTGGAATAGTGTTGGATTTTACCAAGGGACATCTAACTACCTACTGGTATTTTACCTAATGTGTGCATATAAGGGTGCATATTTGACCTGGATTTAAAGTGTTTCCACACTCCTAATATGACTCTAAAATAATTTCACATAATTTCATATTTATAACCTGTCAAGGAATTAAAGATGAAATTTTCTCAGTTACCAAGATTATTTCTGTCTGTCAGCCTCCAGACAGAAATCTACTACACATTCCAAGATATAAATAGACTATAATTATTGAATGTAATAGCAATACTTATCAACAGAGAGTAAAGCATTACATTGTCTGAAGTTTCTCCTTCATGTGAACTTGTTTTAAAAAAAATTTAAAAAGAAAAGCCTCACCACTTCAATATGTGTGTTTCTTCTCGGGGACACACTGATGTAGAACAACCAACCAAGACAGATGTTAATCATGTGGTTTATGCATTCTGGAAGGTCCTGTGGTGTTAACATACATGTACTAATACAAAACAAAGCAGACTGCACATCAGAAACTTAATAAACTCAGTCATTAAGCAGCACAGTTATGGTGGTCAACAGCAAAATGAAAGTTTATGGAAGCTGAAGGTCTTGCATCAATGCCATGTTTCTCCCCCAGTAGCATTTTATGTCTTCAGATACAGATTTTGGCAAATCAGGTAACTGAAGAGCCACTTTTTTATTGGTTCATAATATTAATATATTCCTCTTTCTCTTGATGGCTAGACTTTTTTCAGTGAAATGTGTACTGCTGTGGAATAGAAACTAACTAATGATCTCTCTGCATTCATCATAGGATGCACAAACTTAATGATACATTTATATTTATAATGGTATTCAGGTCTGTTAGTAGTAGCAAAATTGGAAATGAATTTGTTGGTATGGGGTATTTTTCTAACTGTGCTAGATGAAAATAACTTTCCAGTTGTTTGAAATACACATTTAAAAATTTCAAACAAATACTACTGTGTGGATTTTAAGGCTAGAAGGAACAGTTGCAGTCAGTTAAAAATGTTCTCAATAGATCACAAAGTATATTTTGTCAAACCATAACATAAGTTTGATAGAGTGTTTAGCAGTGCCTTGAATTTCATCACACTACATATCATTATTGCAGCACAGCTATATTCAAAGATACTAAAGACCACACTGTAACTTCTTTTCTAATACTTCATCTCAACAATACTTGTGTTAGTAAACTTCCATGGGACTACTCATACTGACTCTTCAAAGAGGAATAAGTAAGAGTCATCAAGATGTCATAGTCCAGTTCAAGAGTTTGCATAATGGCTGGGGGTAAAACAACTTTGAGGAAGGAAGGCTTACATTTTTTAAAAATACAGATGTTTTTTCAAAAGTGAAAAAAGTAAATAGATTTATCTTAAAAAGTAACAGTTTTAACAAGAAACAAGAAAACAACCCGTGTATGAGACAACATCAGGAAAAAGCCGGTGCAGACCAGTTTTTCCCTTTGAAAATGCTGTTGATTTAATCCACCATCTGGCTTGGGTGCAGTGTTTCAAGTTCTTGAAAACAAAGCCACAAGCACAATAGGCTGGATTCTGCCCCAGTTAAGTCAACTGGAGAGTCGCCTGTGATTAAATGGGAGCAGGATGAGACCCAACTGACATAGTTCAAGACACTTTCTGGCAATTACCACAGGGAAAAAAAAAGGCAAAGAATGAATATGTTACAGAGGCTTCTGAGATTTCTGTCTGACAACCCAACAGCTCTGAGCTTTCCACCACCATGTCAACAGCACTGTTCTACTCATTGAAAAGAGGCCTTGAAGGTGGCTAGCTCATGACAGATCCCTACTAACATTGTCCACACCATGCCCAGGAAGAAACCAAACTGCAGCCAAAGCTAGAGCTGTGGAATCAAACTAACCTTGGTTCCACCATCAGGCTCCAGAATGGCAGCTGCATATAGCCTGATGACTTTGTAGAAAGTTCGAAGAACAAGCACCAAGCTGGTGAGATCCTTGTGGATCAGAGAAGATGAACATCTGAGGTTACAAAGAGAAGTGTTAACCACATTATGCAGCAATTGTGTTTACAGTTGGAGCTGTTGAACTCAAATTATTTAGCAGGGCTGTTCTGTATTTTCACCTGTCCTGTCTTTTACCTCTGCAGTACTCATGTCACGATCACTTTTACCACAGGAATTTTCTTTCAGAGTAATCTGAACAGAGATGGTCATATAATAAAGGAAGCACTGACAGAAGTTTTCCTCAGTCTCATCAAGATTCTCTAGCATTAACACACACTTGTGAAATAGAAGATCATATATGAGCTTAAGACTAGAAGGTGGTTTAATTTACAATAGTTTGCTTATATCTTTACCAGGTGAGGATTGATACCCAGTGCCTGCTGCAACATCCAAGCTTCCCGATTGGACACATTCATATTGATTTCAGTTGAGGTAAAAATCAGGGAATGCAGTGACATGTGAAGAAAATAAAGGAAGGAAAATTTTGAGAGAGGTTTGTTATTATAGAAATCTGATACACAGTTATGTTCAAGTTTTAAATGCAAACCCAAGTCCAGTCTTTTTCTTGAAATAATTTTTTTTCCAATAATCAGTAGATCAAGTTATCATTTAGGGTAGTCTAATAGTGAAATCAAATTTACTCTTATTTTTGCCAGTGTTTAATTTGCCTTATTTTGAGATGAGTCAGTCCCTTCTCACACCTGTGGTAAAGGAAAGCCACACAGAACAAAAGTAATCCACTTCAAAGTATAAATAAGCAAGCAACCTGAGCTCACATGGACCTAAATAAAAGAAGTTATGATATGACAAGATGCTGCAGTATGAGCTAGGAAAATCCTGAAATAGTAAAGAAAGAGGCATACCATCCATTACACAAACAGGTAAGCAAATGGAAACTTCCTGGTGCTAAACCTTTCCCCAGTGAAACTGGAAGAACAAGCCCAATATCACAGCTAGTGCCAGTTCTGGTGACAGCTGCTTGGACAAGGCTCCTGTTGTCCTAGTAAAGTCAAAGCCAACTTTGTAAATTGGGTTTGTAATACATTGAGCTTGTCTGTCAGTTCCCATCCGATCAGAGAGCTACCTCGTCACACAGCCCTTGACGCAGCCTCACCTTTCCTAGAAGACAGTATCCAACGTGAACTGTCAAGTTATTTTAAGAGAAGAACAAACATATAATCTGACTGATGACCTGAGGTGAAGTGGGGACAAAACACCATTTTTAATCAGATGAAATGTGTTTCTGTTTCATTTTGCTGCTTGCAGTAAATTTGTTTCTCCTAGTTTGACCTCAAAGCTTTCACGCAACAACCAGTCACTGTACCCGGAAAATCAACACAGACATCAAATTGCTTTTTCTGTGGTCTTGCACAAGGTATGAGGGGACAGAGAAGGGAGTGACTCTCTTCCCTCAGATGCTGCACAAACAGCTCAGGTGAATCCTGAGTGGTGCTGCACATGGCACCACTCACTGAAATTAAGACTAGTCAACAGAGTCAGTAGGCTAACATGCATCAAGAAAAATAAGTCATTTTTTCTACATATGCAAATCTCATAAGCAATAAGGCTGACTCTTTTCACTTCCTTACTCAACAGCTCCTTCAAAAACATCCATCAAAAAGCATGATGGCTCAAGTTTTGCAGACTTTCCTGTATCTCTCTTCAGAAATATCCACCTTAGCCAGGCAAATCCAGTAGACCCAGAGTAAAAGGCTTCCACTGAATGTAATATAGTCCTCACTGACACTTTATACTTCAGCATTATCTACCAAGGAGAACAGCTGGACAATGTAGAATTACATATAATTTTCAAGACCATCAAAAGAGATTTTTTACTGCCTCCAAGACTTTCATCCTTATAGTCTAAGGACGATTATGTTGGTTTATGCCTTACATTCTGGGAGATAAAAACAAAGGCAGAGAGTGATGGTCAAGCAAAACCCAATATTCTCTAAATATCTACAGACTCAAATATACAAGAAAAAAATAAAGGTCTGAGCCAAGTTTAACTGCTCAAATACAGATTCTTGAAAACTTTCTGACATGCCCAAAATAAAAATAAGAGCAGGGCACATTTTAGAGCATCATAGTGTAAAATTATAGTTACCTCCAGTTATACTAAAAGCATTTGATAAGCAGTTCCAGTGGATGGGTCAACATAACCACAAACTTCATAAATCAGGAGGTTTAGCAGGGTTGTCTCACCACATTAAACAAACATCAAATAGGATGACTTAAGGTAGTATATGCACCTGCCAGATTAATCCAAGATCTAGGAGACCAATGGATTGGGCATTATGATGCTTATCCAGAAAAGCAGCTGAAAGAATGTTCCTTTCAACACTGGTGATTGCACAACATTTGTGGTATGAGGATGGGTGGCTATTTCCACTCCATGCTTTGCAAAAGAAACTCCCATCTGGTCTAGGATCCTCGGTGTGGTCATACTGATGTTCTAACACTTACCAAGAGAACATGCTCAAAACAGAAGTTTCTGGATTTATTAACTGTAGACTCCCACGTAGTAATACCCAGCACACCCTAGATGTTTCCTTACTCGATTGCCCACTTCTAAGGAAGTAGCAAGCACTCCTCCCAGCCACTTGTTCTGCTACTTACTCACAAGTTTGAAACTGTCTGGTGTTTAGAGCTACCCATCACAAATTCAGATGCAGAACATTAAGCTTTCATTTCTCCTTATTATATATAGAGAAAAGCCACTTGCAGAACTGAAGTCTAGATCCATGTGTATTTTGCAAACAACCCAAACTCCAAAAAGTTCAGGAATGTTTGGAGGCTGGATGTTTGCGTAGGATGTGCTCGGAGAAATTAGTCATTGCTCAAAATTATGGAAATGTAGATTTCATAGAAAAAAAAAAAATATTTTCCCATCGGTGCATTCAACATACAGCAAAGGCCTGAAGTAACAAAACAAAAGCTTAATAAAGAGCATAAACAAAATTAACAGGAATTCCTCTAGGCTGAATGTTAGAATGGAGCCAAAGCTATTTAAATGTCCGGAACCCAGACAGCGCCTAACTAGTTCACAAGTTCATTCAGGGTAGGGAAGGGGGGAAATGTAGTCAGACACTTCTGTCATTTTGAAGAATATCTGTGGGACTTTGACAAACAAGATGAATGTTCTCATTCAAATGTTCCACCAGTTATTTAACTTACTTCCCGTGAATGTCTGGACTTCAGCTGCCCTGAAAGACTGAAATATTTGGTCCCACAAGAATTTCTGGTGTATTGATTTGTTTGTATTCTGCCCTGTCTCTTTCTCAAAGGGAGATTCCTGTTTTGAGCATCTATAAGCAAAACAGGCTGTTAGAGCATGCTTTCTGCAGAGCCCTTACCACCATGTAGTTCTCCTGCATGCCACCAGGCTGGTTGACATGGTTCATAAGAGAGATGATGCTCTTTGAGGAGGTTCTGAACCGTGGCCTTTGCTGAATAGTGACCTAAGGCAAACTTCTGCTAGACTGTCCCTCCTCTTTGCTTTTAGCTGCTAAACTGCACTCATGACATCTGAAAAGCACCTCAGTGTCAGTTCTTTCATTGGCATGAAGACACATGAATACAGAAAGGAAACAAGCTATATCCTATGCTTTCTATCAAATGATGTCTTATTATAACACCGAGAAGTCCCAAACTTTTCAGGGATATAAAACAGTTATAATAGTGAACCGGGTTTACTAACACAATAGAAGTTTCTGGGCAGTGGTTGCTCAGATCCATTCTGCAATACATCCTTCCTTCTCCTGGGGAGAGCTCTCCTGCTGTGATCCACATGGTCAAGTCCCAATCACATTAGCAAGGCTGTCAGGAAGGGTTTTCCCATTCCCTCACGATGCACTCCTGCAGAGCACGTCCCAGTCAGCGCCGGGGCAGAAAGCGGGATCCCGGCCCCGCCGTAGCCATGCAGTGAGGCTTGGCACTGTACAGCACACCCTCTGTTTTTAATCTCCACAGAGGAAAGGCAACACTATCTTTCACATGGAGCTTGGTGCTGTGAGAGTTCTCTTTTTATAAATGCCCAGAGTCACTTTCAGGGTTGGTGCTAAATAAAGCAGGCAGCAAGAATGTAAACTGCTGCCTGATGTTTTGTTTTGCTGCATATAGCCACCAGGAAAAGTGAAATACTTCAGAATCCCCAGGGTCTAAGTGGGAAAGGGTCTGCAGTATAGCTCTGTCTTATTTTGGCTATGCAATGAAAAACAAACATCAGCCATTCTCAGACTGCACATCAGTGCCTCTCAGCCAGTAGCTACGTGACCTGGCATTGATGTCACCTCAGAACGTACTACAGTGTGCATCATTTTCCAGGGAACTGCAAGAATAGGACAAGCTCGGCCCATCTGCTGAGGAAAGCCACAAGTTGTACCTAGTTGTTACAATTCCTGCCTGAACTTTAGAAAGAAATATTGCAACCAAACATTTTCTACCTTCATTTGCCTTCAGGCTATTTTACAAGCCCATCTCTTTCTTGGGGGGTGTGTTAAACAGTTAAAAGAAAGCATGAGGGATAAGAAATATGCACACACACCCCCCACACCCTTTCCAATGTGCATATAAGCAATCCAGGAGGTGCAGTGACTATTACAACCCCACTGTGCTGTTCCCAAATAGCAGCCCATCTTCAAGTTCCAATGGTCTCAAATTTCCTCTTCAACTGGCAACTTGTCAAACTCCCATTTCCAGTCACATACATCTGCATTTATTTTGCAGATCTCCATGATGTCCTGACAAGTTCCTACCATGTTGACCAAGAAGTTCCCTCTTGTAAATGGTCTAAAAACATAAGTTACAGAGAAACAGAACATTAATTCCAAATCCCGCTCCAGTAAATGGAAGTTTGATCACTCTTATCAATAAAACCAAGATTTGGTCCTCACATATATGCAGTCAGTATATATCCATGTGGCAAGAGAACAAAACCTAATTCTGCTTCCAGCTACTGCTACACAAAGCTTCATTTTACTGTGATCACACACTCCCTAATTGATTCTCAGCAGGTCTCCTACTCAAGATTTGAAAAAAAATAAAATAAAAAAGAAATTAGTTCTGAGCTGTACCTTGTGGTCATGACCAGAACACACAGCAACACTTTCATCTGTCTCAACATTGGATTCATCTACTGTATATGGTGGGAGGAAGGAAAATAATGTTTCAAACAGCCATCCTCTCACCTCCTCTTTTCAGATGTAAGCACTTGCAAATCTAAAAGCGAACAGTAATGTACTTAACATTCCTCTGTGTTGTATCATTTATGGTAATGCTGTCAGCAGAATAACATAAGATCTTTATGCCAAGTGATGTGCAGGAACTAAAAGAATTCCAGTGGCGTTATGGTAATAGTTCAGCAGTTTTTACATAGAAGAAATCTTCAAGGAATCGAGAGCTGAAGAAATTGACTCTCTCAGCCAAAACTCCAAAAATTGTCAGCTTTATGATTCCTACAATGTTCAGACCTCAGTCTGGATCTAGAAATTTATCTGGGCTCTGAGGTTTAACATCAACTATTCAGATACATCACAGTTTAACCCCAGCCAGTAACACTGCAAAGACACTCCATCATCCCTGTCACCCCCAGGGGACAGGTAGGAGAACGGAAAAAAAAACAAAAAAAAAAAACCCAACCAAAACCACAATCTAATGGGTTGAATAAATGTAGTTCAATACATTAAAAATATTAGCAATATTAGTAATAATAATGATAATAACATATACAAAGAAAGTGATGCTCAAATGCAATTGCTCACCACAGGCAGAGGAAAAAAAAATAAATTGTGAACAACCTGAAGCCCTGTCTGTTTCCCAGCAGCAATCCTGCCTCACAGCTCTCTCCATCAGTTATATCCACAATGTGACCTTCTGTGGCAGGGAATATCCCTTTGGCCCTGCTTGGACCAGCTGTCCTGGCTGTGCCCTCCCAGCTCCTTTCACACCTGGCAGGGCCTGGAAAGCTGGAAAGTTCTTGACCTAGTGAAAACACTAAAACTGCCCAGCAATGTTATTCTCGTATTAAATCTAAAGCACAGCACTATATCAAATCCTATAAAGGAAATTAACANTATTCTCGTATTAAATCTAAAGCACAGCACTATATCAAATCCTATAAAGGAAATTAACACTAATTCAGCCAAAGCTAGGACAATATCCACAACTTATTCCATATCATCATGCTCAGGTCCTGTACTTTCCAATACATTGCAATTAATCCCCATCACTGTTCCTGTGTTTTGTTATGTACACACAGATATCACTGCCGTAGCCTATAGGCCACCCCTCTAAAATATTCATTCAATTAGTTCAGTCCATGACTTTTGAGGTCCATCTGTCTTAAAACTCTCTCAGAGCAGGAGAGACAGTATGTGATGGTGGATTGTGGTATGCCACATCCAGAGCTCGTGGCTGATGTGTCTGGCACTGTCCATACTCACGGTCTATGGACTGAAAACATTGCTCGTTAAGAAGTTACTGGGTGCTGGTTGATGAAGCCGGTTCTGGTTTCATCACCTTTGCACTTGGCTCTATTTCATCCAAGTTCATTCATCATTAGTCTTGGTGATTCTTGTTGTGGCATGTGGCAATTGTAGTGATGGCATGCAAAATTATGTATCAATTTACATCATAAAATGTAAATAATTGGCTATTATCACACAAAATTAAATCCCCTTCAAGCACAGGTCAGGCTGCTTCACCCTTCCACATTCCACCCCCACCACCATCCCCAGTGCACCTGAGTCCTTGAGCAAAAGCAATTCTATAAGTAAACCAGAGTGTCTTCCCTGACATAATTCTTTATGTGCACTACATGGCATTATCCTACTCTACAGTACAGAAGAGTTTGGATTGGGCAGGGCCAGATCAACTGGTAGATCCCTTGGTGTTGACTAACCAGGAGGCAGCATTTTCCAACTAGGAAATGGGTAAGATCATTTTGCTAATAGCACTCCAATAGTCAGTAATTTATTATCCTGTTTGTCTTGAACAGCTCTTGTTTTATATCACAGTTGATTGTTCCCTGAAAGGAAATGGACCTTGAAGGAACACAACAAATTTAATTGTGCCATTTAGTGACTACAGGCAAAAATCTTAGTGGCAAATTGTTAACAACACTGAGCTCCCACACTGGAGAGGTGCCCTATTAAATACACAATGTATTTGCGTGCCTATTTAAAGAACCTATTAGGCAAGCAAATATTTATTTGAAGATATTGCAAATTTAAGGGCAGTAGATAACAATAAAACTTTTTTTTTCCTTTTGCATTCTTTTTAGACAATGAAAAGCATGACTAGAGCTTACTCCTTGACAACATATGTAACATGATGCATTTATTTTAAAGAAAGGCAGACTGATGTCTGTAGTGAGGGCAAAATATTTACAATGAAAAGTGGAAAATTAAGTCATCAAGACTTTAAAACATTCAAGATTTAGTTCAGTCTACTTGTGAAAAATTTGGATATGATCACATATAAACTTAGTTCATTATTGCATTTTTTTTCTCTAAGTACCTAAGTACCCTCTTGAATTTCAGAATATTTCACTAGTGTCTCTTGGGGGATGGGGAATGTTTTACAGAGAGTCTAATGCTCTAATAGCTTAGTAGGTTTTGGTATTTTTGATAATGGGAAATGTCAATTATTGAGGAAAAAATATTTAAAATGTCATAATGGAAATAATGCAAGTTATATGTTAATTCAGTATGATTTTATCGTAATCCATCTGTTTATGTGTTGAAGGGGAATTCTGAGGAGAAGAAAAAACATTGACATGCAAGAAAGCAAATGTGAAATTATTAGATCAATATGCTGTCAAAGTTGATTCAATCAAAAAAAAGCAAGTTTACTGCATGCTACAGTAATGCTGCAGACAAAGGGACAAGCTTTGAATTGTAGTTTTCTGCTTTTCTGAGAAAAAAATGCTGGTTCAACTTTTATCTGATGAAGATTAATACCTACCATATATTTGGCAGACTAATCTTGACCATTTTCCCTCCAGCAATTCACAATCATCTCCCTTGGGTATGTGTTTGTCAGCACATTGCCTAATGATAATCTGATAGTTGAATCTGTTGTTAGATAAGAAAAGATCTATAACATGCTAAAGTTTCCACTTTTATAAGTTTATGCATCTTTAAGTGTTGCAGGGGACTGATTTCCAGATAAATTCAGGGAAAAAAAGAAGGTAAATAATGCTGTGGGATGAGTAAAAACAAAAAGGACACATAGTAGTGAGTAATAGAATAAAACAATGTGGGAGATTTGTCTTCATAAGCTGATCCTTCCAAGAAACAGAGAGGGAAGGGGGTAGAGATCAGTGAGGACATCGGAAAGTACAGCTTCCAAATGGTCTTGGATGCTTCTCAAGGGAAATAAGGAGCTGCAAATAGACGTGAGGACAAATGGCAATGAGTCTACAAGATTTTTTTCCCCTGAGGAAGAGTTTTGGTGGAATGGAATATAATTGGTGGGCAGTAAGCCAGCAGAACAGTCCTTACTACAGCTAGTTCTAATCATTTTAGTTACAAGGTTGGGAATGTAAATGCAGACATGTCAGAAAAATTATATATGATTGCCACAATAGGCAATTGCTAGTCAGTCACCATTCCTGAATATCCAATGGTGGCAGTGTAATTAGAAATTAATTCATGATACACATTTAAGCCTATCAGCAACCAGCATTTCTTTTTTGAGTGTTGTTAAGCTGAAGCACCCCAACAGGGCAGAAGGAAGGTCACAGCAAGTGGTATGCACACACAGAAATGCTGAGAGGACAAGATCATCAGGAAAGCTCTCACTTTCTTCATGGAAAGCAACATGAGTGGATGCCTCTCTGGAAGGCCTGTCCACTAGTGCACTGTTTGTGGGGAACAAATAGTATTAAGAGATCTGTGTGCAGCTGCAGACCTACAAACCTTTGGAGATGACAGAGAGGCAGTGGGATAGTGTACATGACTGTAGTGCTGCAACTGATGTATGCAGGTCTTTTGTTAGTAAGGACAAACTAGGATGACTATGAGAATTCTTTTTATAGGAGAAAGCAGTGGGAATGCAGGCAACTGTACCTTGGGATGAATGATGGCCCAGCTGAGGGTGTGTGCACGTGTATCAGAGAGCAGACCAGCATGGTCTGGATGTCTGCTACAGGCTGCTTGATCAGGAAGAAGAGACCTTTTCCAGACAAGGGGAAAAAGACATTCACAG
This sequence comes from Heliornis fulica, assembly GCA_013399135.1. Lineage (NCBI taxonomy): Eukaryota > Metazoa > Chordata > Aves > Gruiformes > Heliornithidae > Heliornis > Heliornis fulica. Next base: position 63,683 of record VXBZ01008966.1, read on the forward strand.
ACCCCAGTTCCTCATGAAGGACTTGAAATATCTTGACATTCACTGGAGGAAAAACACATCAGGGCACAATGAAGACAGGAAGGGTGCACTGGTGATAACTTCCTGGTGCACATGATCAAGGAATTAATGGTAGGTGCTCTACTGATCCTCATACTTACAAACAAGGAAGCACTGGTCAAGGATATGAAGGTTAAGGGCAGCCTTGCTGCAGTGAACATAAAATGGTGGAGTTTAGGATCCTATAAGAAGGAATCCTATAAGGATCCTATAAGAAGGAAGGAATGTAAAAAGCTGGAGCACAACCCACAGACTTCAAAAAAGCATACCATTTTTTTCAGGGATCAGCTTGGAAGAATCCCATGGGAGAGAGACCCAGAGAAAAGAGGGGTCTGGGAGACCTGGTTGATATTCAAAGGTAATATGTCCAAGGTCAAGCTTGGTCTATCCTGGCAAGAAGGAAATCAAGCAGGCTTGCATAGATGAAAGAGTTCCTGACTAGCCTCAAACATGGAAAGGAGTGTTCATGTTCAAGGGACAACTATGCAGATCGAAATAAATCTCAATAGAGGAGAGAAACTAAGAGCTGGAGTAGTACCACACATCTTCTGGACAAAATAATATTCCATAGAAAGTACTTGCTTTTAATGTTGCCTGATGAGAATGGACAATCAGAGCATCACTCAACACACTGAGAATAGTCCCGAGACACTAATCATCACTAGAAATAACCAAGCTCTTGTTGCCATACAGAAAGGCGTGAAAAGAGTTTGCAGAAAAACATTGTGTAGCTAAACAAAATGCGGCCTGGTGCAACATGAATCAACCCCTGAATGTCATCACCAAAGAAAACCCCAAAAAGAAAATGGGTTTGTTAGATTGTTTGGTTTGAGGGTGTTCTTTTCTTCTTCATTTTCTGTATTTATGGGCTAAATTTTATTACAACAGCAGTTAGTTTTACATTTTGCTTTCAAATCAGTGGAAAAGATGGTTTTTCTATTTAGCTGTAATAATCCCAATCCTCCTGAGAAAAACAGTGAAACAAACCAAAACTGCAATCAGAAGAGAAACTCTATTTGATCCCCTTCCAAAGCACAGCTCTTTAGATAAAATCCTAGTTCACTCTCCCATATTCACCAAAATTATATAAAACTGCTAGCTAGATATTATTTACTTACATTTGAACTAGTTTGCAAGTAATAAGTATATTGTTTGGAAAAGTACTTAGAAACACATTGTAACAGCTATTGCTTCCAGAAACAAAAAGGTACTGATCCACCTACCTATAAAATCTAATATTAGGAAAGGCTCAGGGAGTTTGAAAAGCCATTTCTTTGTCCTGAAATGGCTTAGGAAGTTAAAAAACTTCAAAGCATTTCTTCAGAACAAATCCAAACACAAAAACTTCTCACAGAAGCTCCAAGCACCTCATCCTGGACTGGAACCAGGTGGTTAGGACATTTGTCTAGATGGCAGATTCTCCCCTTTGAGGTCACAGTAGGAATGTAATAAAAAAAAATGTGATTGTGCCACAGTACTTGGGTGGTTCTCCCTCTTTCCAGAACTGGGAGATGCCCAGGGATATAAATGTATGAGTTTCTGTGAAATAAATTATTTGAGCTTCCTAGAATCTCAAGAATGTTCTGCTTGGAGCCCTCTGGAAAAAAAAAAAAAAGTTTCAGCTATTTATCTATTATCTATTTGTAGATATCATCGGGTAAGAGTGGGTAAAGTACAGAAAAAATCCATTATTTTATGTTATTCTCCCATATTCATCACTGTGGTATTTGGAGCAGAAAGAGGAAAAAAAAAGACATTAAAAAAAAACCCAAAAGCCCAGCAGAAACCTCAGTGAAGAGAAATAAGGTAATGGTACATTGAGGATAAAGGTTGTGGAATGGGCAGTTTAATCATGCATCTTCTATTCAAATTAATGGAAAAATTTATGACAAAATGTTTTAGCTTTCACTCAAAAACCTTCAAAGCTGCACAGTGCCCTACATATAACCATTCTCATTTGCCAGTTTATACTTTGCAAATCATCTGTCCCTAATAAGTCACAAATGTAGATCTCCAGGCATTTTCTTCAGGCATGAGAACAGATTCAGCAGCTAAGACACTACTGTATTTACAAGAAAAATACTCAGAAGTTTATTTTCATTAAAATACAAATTTCAGTTAAGTGTTACAATGTACAACCATTATTTTTCCTTCCTCAGTTGCTGCAAATTGTCTGAATGAAACATGTAGTGTACTCCAAAGGATTCTTCCATTCAACATTAAAATCTTATATTCAACAGTCTCTTTCTTTAAAATAACTCACACTCCCTTACTAGCCTGGACTTATCTTAGGGGTCATTTCCAGCCTTAAAAATTCTATGATTCTATGATTCTATAATGTGAGCTAAATAGCAGTCAGTTCACTCACCAGGGTGGGTGACGTGACCCATGAGGGGTGACAGCCACTTTACAATATCTAGTAAATTTTGCAATTCAAGAATATTCTTGTTTAGAATATGACAAAAACATCAAAGACAATATGGTTATACTTATGAAACACCTTGGAGTTTTCATGACATTCAAACTGGTGTTTTGCTGCACCAATTCTACCTCAGACCTAGTGCCAAGCCAGGGAAACCATTCCACTAAGCTCTGCGAGCTCTCACCAAAGCAGCTCACTAATCTCAGCTCATCCCAAAGTAGACATCTCTGTCTCAGTTAAGTTGTCTAAGCACAGATGCCTACTGCCATCTGAGACTTCAAAATGGAGCTGGCAGATGTGTCACAGGGGCAATGTGAGAAACAGGCTCTCCTGGAGCTTCAGCTGAAGGCCAGGTATGGTACTGCTGGGAGTACACATTGGCACTGGAGGATAAAACAAGGCTCTAGTGACTTGTCAACTGATTAGATCTCTAGACTCTTCTGGTGGCACTTATTAGACCTGTATTGACTAAAATGGAAACACAAGCTCCTAGTCCACATGCAAATGCCTTTATATTAAGTCACCCAAATTTGTCTTAGACCTAAACTGAAACCCATCTTCCCATCCTTGCAAAAGCTGTAGAGCAGCAGTTTTCAACCTGTCTTATTGTGCAGAGATACAAACATCACTGGTGTCAAACTGCATCAGCTTTTCAGGTCTCCCAATGTCATCTGGAACAGTGTGTGTGCAAAGCATAGAAACAAATATAGCAAAAAATCAGGTTATGTTTCCTAAAGTATGGTATCAGAGAAACTGCTAGTGAACCTTCAGTGAAACTACAAATTATTATCTGTGAGGTCAAAACACTGGTAGACTGGAAATCAGAACGGTACGTAAAAATTAAATTCAATAAACCTTTTTTTTTTTGTGAAGTGATCAAAGAATCACAGAATATTAGGTGTTGGAAGAGACCTGCATAAGATCATCTAGTCCAACCCTCCTGCCTGAGCAGGATCACCTGGATTAAGTCACACAGGAATGCATCCAGATGGGTTTGGAATGTCTCCAGAGAAGGAGACTCCAGAACCTCTCTGGGCAGCCTGTCCCAGTGCTCCATCACCCTCACAGGAAAAACAAAAATAAGTGCTATTTGTGTAACTCTAAATCCCAAACACACCTTCCAAATCCACCTACAGATCTTGCCAGGTGATTTATCTGGCAATACCATCTCAACTTCCACAAAATTCTTGAAGTTGGGGCCTACATGGGACTGAGTTGGGAATTAAGGAACCTGGTGTAGGCTGTGGAAAGCACAAGTCCCCTTCAGATTTCCACACTAAAGAGAGAAGGGACTGATAACCCAGTACATTGAGAGGTGCTGCCATGGGAGGAGCAAGGGACTTGGAGCTCAGGGTCAGCATGAAAGGAAATGAGAGAAAAATTTGTTGCTCCCTCTGCAGATAGGATCTGCACTTCATCCAGAGATGGAGGAGGTGGTGTTTTCCTATTCAACAGCCTCTCAGATGAGTTTTGTTAAGAGAAGTGCCAAATTCTCCCAAAATGTAGAGAGCCCACGACAACAGATAAACTGCTTGTCAATCCTCCACAGAACAGCTTTCCAGCCTCTCCTGAACAACCTGACGTTAAGTTGCTGTGAGATTTGTGGAAAGCAAGGAGAGCCTTGCTGAATGCCTCCTTCCTTCACAGCTTAAGCCAGAAGGGAATACAGAGCTGATTATTAATTGCATGATATGTTGAAAACACTGAAGAAACATTTTTAAACCTCTTCCCTAAGTACTATTTGGAGATTTACAGGGACAAAACTCTGCTTTCCCACAGAGGAGAGCGGGTCATATTTTAGGTGGAGAAGAGTGTCTTAGGCTCTGAATGGGCCAGGCAAACAGCAAAGAACTGTGAGACTGCCCATATGCCTCAAATCTGCAGTTGGTTTCCCCCCCCTTCAGAAAAAGGTGTGTGTATTTTCACATGGTGACTAATTCTAAGAAGTTTGAGAGAAAAGAGTGACACAGCAGTTACTTCCCAAAATCTTGTCCTTTCCCAGTATTCCAGAGAGGGCTGTAGACAACCATTGCATGGATTCAATGCAACTTTTATGTATATTACTGAGCTTTAGCCTTGGTTACAGCCATCAACACTGAGCAAAAACCAGCATGTAATTTATCAGAAAATGTTGCTTTTCTTGTTACATGAACTCAGAGAGCTCCAGCTGAACCATTAAATCTTCTTCTGAACAGATGCACTGGATCAAGCCTTCCTAAAACCACAACAGGAGATCAATTTGTGTCCTTAAAAAACAAGTTACCTTCCTTATCTTAGCTTCAATACTTTGCAGCATCATAAATGATCTTAATTACACAGCTCTCTTTACACACAGGTTCATGAATATGAAATACTGTGATTAAAGTAAGGCTGAAGTTCAATACACATTCATCTCTGATGATAGTTTGATCCAAGTTAATGGACTTGCAGCAGGGATCAGTTCTGCCTGCTGTGTCGAAGCACTGTCTCACATAATGCATACAACCAACAATTAGATGATGAAGTGGCATGGTAAAAAGGGGATTTAGCTTTCTGGGGTGAATCAGGGTGAGCATCATGTTACAACTACAGAAAGCCATGCATAAGTTAGCTTGAGGGAAAGCAGTTACACCAAAACAAAATAGCCCTGCTTCCATTAAAGCCAAAGCTCCAGCTATTTTATGTTTCCTCCTTAACCCACTTGGTAATTATTATGCACATGTAGCCAAAGCCAGCCATGACATTCCCAGTCACAGAGCAAAGCATGCCAGGGCCCCATCCAGCACGGCATGAGGACTCTTGTGCACGGTGAGTCATAGGCTGCTTCTGGCAACAGCCACTGCTTCCATTGTCCCAGAACAACCCTTCTGGCTGCTGGTATCTCGCCGGCCCTGCCCAGTACTGAAGCAAGGAAGAAAGAACAGAGTGGATGTAGCAGATCACAACCTTTGGCCAAAGGGTAATGTTTTCAAGGTGAAGACGATTAAACTCTTAATAGGCAACAGGCACAAGAACTGTTTCTCTGCCAACAAGCTTTGAGGAAGCAGCTGTAGTGGCAGCGGAGGCAAAGTAGGATTTGATGTGGGCTATTGATGACTAAGGGATTCACGTGAAAAAAGACAGCAAAAGTCCAAGCTGTCAAGTGAGCAAGAATCAGAAAGAACTTTCTTAACACAGCAGCTAAGTAGGGCCACAAAGTCTCTGTTAGGATAGTGAAAATGACCCCATTGGGTATGGGGAGAAACAAGCCTAACGAGGAACTCAGTATCATTTTACTGAGTGACAGAGAAAGTGAAGTCAGATGTCTGAAGATCAAGTGTTTGAACTTCCAGAAAATCTGGCAAGTTTCTAAGTAGATTGTTATAACTTTCAATTTTGGCAGCCAATTTTATCTGTAGAGTAAGTCACAGACCTCCCAAGTGCAAAAGCTGAGCAAGAGATCAGATGTGAACCAGTTCTTTCCCCAACCTAAGGTTCAACACCAATCAGTTTTGTGTTTTCTACTTCCAAGTGCCAAAATTTGTTAACACATCAGTGAGTCAGGACTCCAACAGCAATCTCAGCTCTGTGTTGTCTATGTGAAAATTTTTTTCCCCATTTATTTTGTCACCCTTGTGTTAACCCACATGTGTGACAAAGGATAAACAAAAAATGAGCCCCTGGAAACTATGGGTCAAGAAGCCTTCCCATCCAAGAAGAAACCTCTTCAAATGTCACTTCAACAGAAGAATTACATTGCAGTACTCATAATTTATGTAACTGATAACAACTTCTTAACATCATTTTAATGGAAAGTAAATTCAACTGCCATACTTTGTGTCTTAAAGAGGAAATACAGAGACAAAGGCATAAAACACTTCACATTTTAGTCTTATACCTGAATATTAGCTGGGCTGAGAGAGAAGAATTCTGATCTTGCTCTTCATAGTGGGTGTGTGTGTGGCTTTTAACTTCTGGGAAAGTGATGAAACATATCTAAAAATAATAACAATAAAAAATTATTAAAGTGGACACCAAATATTTGGTCAGGCAATTAATTATTAACCTGTTTCACAAAAGAGCAAAGCAAATCACAACAATTTTTTCTCTGTTCCAGCATCATACAGCATCATGTGAATTTCACCCTAATTCAACCAAAAGTGTTATCTGTACAGGGAAAAGGGAGGGGGAGAAAAATTATGTTATTCATGCCTCAAAAATCCGAAGCTGCCATACTCAATGAATCACAGCAGTTCTGAAATTGACAGCTATTGTTTCAAACACAGCCCCATTCTCCTTTCAGCGACTAGAAATGCAGTTCAACTTTATATTTTCATGGCTGAGCAAGTGCTCTGTGGGCTCGTACAACTTTCCTGTTTGTTTATTTATGTTTTAACACTAAGAAAACTTTATTATCTTGTGACAGATCACTGACCTGCAATAACATTATTGGGAAAAAGTCAGCTTTAGGCCTTATGAAGGGATTACGTTTTTACAGGCCTTAGAACCAATTGTTTGCTTACAAAGGGAGGAAAATAAAACCTACTTCCAAAAGTTAGAAAAAAGAAACAAAATAAGATATGATGTGAACATGCTCAGAGCACCCACAATCCTGTGATGGTCTCCTGGTTTTCTGAGTACTAACGCTCTGACAAAGATAGGATGGAGAAAGGTGTGTTTATGTTTTCCTGCCAGCTAATAGGGCTGGGCAATGTGCCATGTTGATCACAGGTCCTGATCCAAGAAACAGCTTCCCATTGACTTGAGAAAGTCCAGAAACATTTCCCTTGGGGAAACCCTCAAGCAGTACATCCTCGAGGAGCATACATCTGCCACCAGAGCAAGCAGGGACATATAAGACAAAAAGAAGGGCGAGAAATGGTGAGAAGGAAAGGAGAACATAGTGTTTGGATGCAAGCCCAGAACCTGTCCATATGTTCAGAACTGACACTGGACTGGGATAGCTGTCATTCCCACAAAAAGCAAATAAATCAGATCCAGCACTCAGGCCACTCAACCTTCCAACTCCCAGGACTCCTTTCACAGTCGTCACGCTTCTGTGTTCACTGTGCTTCATCAGCCTTACTTTTCTCTACGCTCTCATCTCATCTGGTGCCAGACTCTTTCCCATGTTTCCGTATCTACAGGAGTAACTGAGTAGCTTGTATCCATCTTCTGACTTATCATTCAGCTACTATATGTCTCACTGCTGTGTACAGAGCTCTAGACGTCACTGGCAAATAAAGAACACGAAGCAGAAACTTGAGCTCCGCGGGGGCCTGTTTGTTTTGGCTGTTGCTGTACTTTTTATTAATAAATGCCTCCTAGTAGACTAGACTCTATTTATCATGACATATGTTATCTAGCTTATGTTCTTATACAGTATTTATTACAAAATTTAAGTTGTGCATGAAGCTATTTCTCTCTCTCTTCCCAGGCAGTGTGAAGAATGGCTGTGTTATTTTAACAAACGTGCTCGTTTTATGTTATTAATGAGAAGCATTGGTTAAAGGAGCAATCGTTGTATTTTACTCTGAAAATGTGAAGTTTGTGGCCCTTTCCCATTGGAGAGGGATTTCTGATCCATCTGCACATCAATAATTCTCCAGCTTATTTTTTGCTCACGTCTCCAAATTGTGCATTTTTCCCAGACCTCTTTAGCTACTTCTTCTTCCAGACTTGCCTATCTGATTGGTTTGACATACCAGATGCTGTAAGCAAGAGGGTTGCTAGACTAACACAGCCAAAAAAGGAAATGTCCATTTCCACAGTTTCCAGCACCTCCTCCAATACTGCAACTGAATCCTAACTCTTTTCTTCAACAGAGTCGATGGGCTCTGGGACTCCAGATGCCTCAAGTCGAAGGACTGTGACTGTGGTAATGATAAACTCCCAGTGAACCCTGTACTTGTGGCCAACTTGCTACTCCCTCTGGATCCATACAAGTCGATGGGCCCTGATGGGATTCATCCCAGAGTACCCAGGGAGCCGGCTGGTGTCACTGCAAGACCACTCAAATATTTTTCAACTGTGCTGGGAATCTGAAGAGGTCCAAATTGACTGGAAGCTGTGAAACGTTGTCCCAGTTTTCAAGAAGAGTAAGAAAGAACCTCCTGGTAATTACAGACCTGTCAGTCTTACCTCAGTGGCTTGTAAAATTCTGCAGAAAATACTGAGAGTTCTTGAAAAACACCTGAAGGTCACTGCAGTCATTGGTCACAGCCAACACGGTTTCAGAAGAGGAAGGTCCTGTCTATCCAATCTGAATTCCTTTCACAACACGGTCACCCAGCTGGTTGAACAAAGGAAACCAGTAGATGTTATTTTCTTGGACTTCAGTAAAGCTTTTGATACTGTGTCTCACAGTATCTTGCTGGACAAAATGTTCAGCATACAACTAGACAAAATCATAACATGTTGAGCGGGCAACTGGTTTAAAGGTTGGACCCAGAGGGTAGTAGTGAATGGGGTGACATCTGGATGGCAGCCAGTAACTAGTGGGGTTCCCCACAGTTCTATTTTAGGTCCAGTCCTTTGTAACATTTTCATAAGTGACCTGGACTAAGGACTAGAATGTGTCTTAAGTAAATTTGCAGATGACACCAAGTTAGGAGGAGCTGACTTAGTTGAGGGTGGAGAAGCCTTGCAGAGGCACCTGGGCAGACTGGAGAGCTGGGCAATCACCAACAGCATGAAGTTCAACAAGGGCAAGTGCCCTGCACTTAGGAAGGTGCAACCCTGGCTATGCATACAGACTGGGGGATCAGAGGCTGGAGCCCAGCCAAGCTGAGAGGGATTTGGAGGTCTTGGTTGGCAGCAAGTTAAACATGAGCCAGCAGTGTGCCCGGGCAGCCAGGAGAGCCAACTGCATCCTGGGGTGCCTCAAGCATGCATGACCAGCCAGACCAGGGAAGTGGTTGTCCTGCTCTACACTGAGCTGGTGTGGCCTCACCTGGAGTACTGTGTGCAGTTTTGGGGGACTTAAAACTCTTGGAGAGTGTCCAGAGGAGGGAAACAAGGATGGTGAAGAGTTTGGAGGTTAAGTCTTAATGAGGAGAGGCTGATGTCCCTTGGTTGTACAGCCTGGAGAAGAGGAGGCTGAGGAGAGACCTCATTGTGGTCTATGGCTTTCTGACGAGCAGAGTGAAGGGGCAGGCACCGATCTCCTCTCTTGTTTGAGCAGTAATAGAACCCAAGGGAATGGCATGAAGTTGTGACAGGGAGGTTTAGCCTGGATGTCAGGAAGAAGTTCTTGACTGAGAG
>VXBZ01008967.1:910-15086 GCA_013399135.1 Heliornis fulica
TCCGCTGGGGCGCTCGCCTCACGGCGAGTGCAAAGGTGGCGGAGCGCCGCTGTGGTGGGGGCAGACCGGAGGCCCAGGGGCCGCGCCGTCCCGAAGCGGGATCCGTCCGAGGGGCCAGAAAGGCGCCGCTGTATCCCTGGCTGGGCTGGGTCTCTCCGTGTTGGACAGCTTAGCGGCAGGGCACGCGTTCCTGCCCTTGGAAGGCACTTGAACTGTGGGGTTGTCGGGGGAACCCCCGGTGAGGGGCTGAGGTGAGATGCGTCCGGCAGCGCGGAGCCGGCCCCAGCGCTCAGCCCAAAAACTGCTGCAGCAGTGTGGCTGTCTGCGATAAATGGTGCTGCCTTTGGTACCCATCCACATCTTTCCCAGTGCCTGGCTTCTGAGTGGTAAGAGTGGTTCGCCATCCCTGCCTGAAAGTGCCAGCTGACTTACAGAAAAGTTATGTCTGTAGTTCTTCCCTTCTGGTGGATGAAGGGCCGTGATCCTCATGCATCCTTTGACGAGTGTCCAGGCTGTGAACAGCGTTTGTGCTGACTGGGAGCTCAGGCCAGACAGCTTGGATCCGTCCTCACGATGGACCCCAGGGGCAAGGAGTTGAGCCTCCAACCAAGCGTCTCATTTCCAAACACAGGATTAGGTGATAATTGCGGCATTTTCTGCAATTTGATTATTTTTTTTTGCGTGTGAGTGGTTTGTGGGAATGCTGTTGATGTGTTCAACTGTATTTTGTGTGTGGAGAAGGGCCTGACGGTAGTCAGTACACCTGTAACACCAGTGTTTGTGCTTTACTGGGTGCTAAGTGAAACTGTGCAGTGTCAAGGGCTTTAGCTGCATGAACGAGACTTTGGATCTGTTTTATTTGATGTTTGACGGGAAAATTCTGGATATTGCTCAACACTGTGACTGAAACTGGCTAATTTTTAAAAGAAGTTGTGGCAGTTAGTTATCAAAGTTTAGTTGAGTAGAAGGCAAAGTGGGGCTTTTAGTGAAACTAGTGAGATTTTTGATGACTTTGAAGCTGTCAAATAGTCTCCAAAGTATTTGAGGTAGTTGGTTTTTTTCACCTCTATAGCCAAAAGGGGTTTTGTTTGTTGTAATTAAATTGATTACTTATAATAAGTGATGTTTATTGGAAGGCTTAATGAGGCATTTTACTTGTTGAAAGTACAGGTGCTCATGAAGCAGAGCTGCATTGCCAAGAGTCTTCCAGTCACAGGGAACGATTGTTTGAAGAAGGCAGTGACCATAAGTGGTTTGACTGGTTTCTACTTGCAATGTACTTAATCCAAAGTACCTTTCTTCAGTTCATACTTCATTTTACTGATACTACTGTAATAATTTAGGATTTTGTTACTGCTGGCAACACCTTCTTTGGCCTGCTCTTGTTTTGTGGTCATGCAGAAGATGTAGCTGGAACATAAAGATACCTGTTGCAGGTTCTTTCTCCAGCTATGCTGCTTGCAGAGTGTCACGTGAGTCCAATGTTCAGGTTTATTTCTCTCTTTGACCATAAGCTCTGTGACTGGCAGAACATGTGGCATCACTGAGATGGTTTCAGAATAGTGCATAAGATCAGAAGAATAGAGAAATGTCTTTTGCATCTGATAAAGCTCAGGGAGAGTTCCTTTTTTATTTTTTTTTTCCTGTCTGACTGCCCTTTTTTTGGAATGACTAAAAATACAGATAACTAGGTGGTATTTTGGAGAGATTGGTGAGGCTTGTTTGAGTAAACTGTTATTAGTATAATTACTTGTGTGTCTCCTAAACATGCTCTTCAACAAAATACGGAGCAGTGCTAAAAAAGAAGGTGTAATGAAAGAGAACCGAATGTCAAACATTTACATACAAGGAAATTAATCTAGAATAACTAAACATACTACAAGAAACATAATGGTTAGGCATTTAATTCTAGGGCTTAGAGTTGTGTTTTATTCCTAGTGAGAAGTTTTTGTGATGTTCTTCTGTCTGCCAGTTGAGCAATCAAATTGTTAAGTCATTTGCACAGTGCAAGAATTCACCTGATCCTTAGTGAATACCTATTGAGAGGATGCAATTCCTGCCATAGTAACAAGCATTGAGTGTGCCTTATCCATCAGCTTTCACAAAATCAGTAAGAAACATACAGCTTTATTTTTTTTTTGGGTGGAGAAAAAAACTCTTATGTATTGAAACAGCTTGCACGTTACTGTTTTTCATGATGTTCTTGTGATGTGAAGAATACATAGCTGTATTGCTCTAAGCTTTGCAACTCTTCTGCCTTTTAAGGCAGGATGGTCTGACTCCTAATACTGATGCTGAGTCATTGAGTAAAGTGAAAATCACAGTGGAGTGTTTATCCAGGTGTTAAGTAAGGTATTCAGTTACCTCACCTTGATGCTTTAGGAACTAAAATTGCTTGAGTGAAATATTGCTGTAGAGCAATTCCAGTTGTTTGCCATTCAGGTGTGTCTGAGGTTTTCAGCACTGCAGTGGATCAATAGGCTAAAGCTGACCAACAGTAAAAGAGGTGAAGCCTGGAAAAGAAGAACCATTGCAGATCCAGTTAACTTCTGCATGGAAGGCATACGAGCTGAGGGCTTGAATACAGGGCTGAGAGTAATGAGAAGTTACCAAATGTAATGCAATCTATGTATTAAGTGCACACCTGAGTTACTCCTGAAGAACATTCTCTTAGAAAATCCCTCTTGACAGAGACTCCTCAGCCATAAAGGAAGATGTGTGTGGTAGGAAGGTGGGGGACAAGGAGTGAGTTAGTGGTGGTTCAGGCTTTTTGTTGTTGGTTTTGTCGCTTGTGTGTTAGGGTTTTGTTGGTTTGGGTTTTGTGGTGTTGTTACTGGGTTCTGTGTTTTGGTGTGTTTTTTTCCCCTCTTCTGTTTGTTTGTTTGTTTCTCCTCATCCCCAGTACCTTTGTGTCTGGAAGGCAAGAAGCAAGCCAGGTAACTACAGTTTGGTCCTGGCTTGTTTCTTACACAGCAGGCCTGTGTGCATTTGCAGGGGTTTAGCAGCCAATTATTTTAGTGAGGGCTAGAGGATAAGTTGGAGAGAAGTGGAAATATTGAAGCTATTACAAGTTTTAATGAGACAGTGTCCCCAAAGTAAGGCCTACTATTTAATGATGAATGGAAACTGACTTTCAGAGGAACAGCCTGGAAGAGGGTGTTTTGTACCTGGAGATAATCAACTCTGCTACCCTGCTCCTTGCAACACCCCTGGCACTCTGACAAGAGTGTATTCATTTTGGCTTTTCAAATGATCTTTGAGTCCACTGCTTGGAATGGCAGAATAAAGATAACAAGCTCCATATGATAAGAGAGTGAGGGGGTTGCTTACGTTGCAGCTGTCCTTATGGCAGGCGGGAGAGCCCGCAGGGACAGCGGGTAAGGAGCTCATGCATGTAGGTAACCCTCTCCCTTTTGTACACTTGGTGTGGCGATCTTCTGCATGTCACCAGTTAACTGGGCTTTGGAAGTTGCTAGTTTTTTGGAATTGGGGTTTTTGGACATAGTTTAAGACTATAACTGAAGCTGCATACTGAGGACTTCAGAGGAGAGGGTATAGCTGTGTTGAGGTGGAATATCCATGGCCTTCAGGCTCTGTTGTAATGATCTCTAGTGACAGGATATTAACATTGCCTTGCTTCCTAGGGACTGGGTGTTCAGCTCTTCCTTTCCTCTGTCCTTCTCACCCACCTCTGCTACTAATTGCACTGTGGGTATAGACCTGTGTGATAACAGACTGGAGGTAATTAATTGCTTGAGGCGACAGATTGGTTTGCAGTGATCTGACGGGCAGGTGTGTTGATGCAGCTCCACTGGAAGAGATCTGAGGAGAGGAAGCAGACTTGGAGACAGAGGAAGGGGAGGTGCTGTTATGTCTATGTAGTTCTTTAAGCTGCATAGACACCCTCTTAGCTTTGGGGATGACAGAAAGGATGTTAATCCATTTAGGAATGTATTTATTTGTGATTTTAGGGAATGAATGGAATTGTGGTGCTTGGGAAGCAGCCTGTTAGGTTTATGTATTCAGGAAGCACTCGTACAGCTTAGATTAAATAAAAAAAAAAGTTAACAGGCTTACATTGATTTACTGAAAGGTGTTGGTAAGCCTTAAATGTAGAAATGAACAAAAAATGTAGAGTTGAGCTCATCTGTTTTTCCCTCCCATTTGTTGAAAGCTGGAGTGGGTAGTGTGAGAGTGATGGGGACTTCAAACTACATTTTTACTTTCAATTAAGATGTATTTTTTGTTGATGTTTCTTTTTCTTTCTTGAAGGAGGTAATTTTAGATAGGTAAACTGTAGAATTGCAGTGCAAATGAACTTGTAGTTCTTCCTTGTGTTGGAAAAAATCATTAGACTGTGTACAAAACTTAGTGGACCATCCTGCCCTCTTCTTCCCTGCTTACCATTCTCAGGTTGTTTTATAAGCATATACCCCCTGATCAATAGAAGTGTATTTACAGCTGTCTTTTTAGTTAAGTAAAATGGGTTGGCTTCCTTCTTCAAGTCTTTATGCTTGCACTTTTTCTGCTACTAGTACTACTACAATTCATTTGGGAATGTGAAGTGAAAATAAGTTGTGCTGGTATGTAATTTAATGAGGGTTATTTCTATTTACATGATAATGTCTTAGATCTGAGGTTCTCTGGAGAACTATTTTCACTAGTAGTGTTTCTTTGCACCAATAAAAAAGTTAAGCATCTTGCACCCTCTGTCTTTGAGTTTGAAAATAACTTTGAAAACAGAAGCTTCAGGTTCTTTCAGGACTTCTTGATTATCCAATTAGGACATTTGTGTTCTATTCACCTCTTTTCATGCCAATTAATACATTCTGAGGCTTTTTTTTTTTACTTCAGGTTTCTGTGTTTGTTTTAGCGATCCAGCAGGTGCCTGCAGTCACCTGTGGCTCAGGAGGCACTTCCATCAGGCTTACCTTTTCTCCCAGGGGGGTGAGGAGGGCTTAGAAAGCTGGCCAGAGGCCCCTTGGGGCTAGTGAAGAGGGAGATGTGTTCTGTGTTCCACAGCTGAGTTTTCCCTGAGGTTTCATGGAATCAGTAATGGAAACTTGTGCACATCCAAGCTTTAGTTCTGGCTAGCTTTAGTGATTAATAGGTGATGGTGGCTTGTTGCAGAGCATTTTCCTACCAGTCTGTCCTGAAAAATAGGAACTGAGAGAGCAAAGAATATCTTTGTGGGTGTTGGGATGTCTGGGAACATGTGATTTCCTGAACATTTTGTTAGGTTTTGTTTATACTTGGTGTATCTGAGACTTTCAGTAACGTCTGGAATCCAAGCATCATTCTTTATGAATTGTTGATGTGTGTTTGCCAGGTTACAGGTAACTTGCCTTTATAAAAATTCTGCATGTGTAAAGAAACTTGAGAAGCCTGGTTCTGTAACAGACTGTTTGTTCCCTTGGAGTTTGATGAAGGAGTTCCCAGAGTTCAGTGGATAAGCACACAGGCTGTTGCTATGGTCAGAAGGTGAGAGCCTGATACCTGACTAGCTTTATGGTTAAATTCATTGCTGCTGATTTCAGTATATAATCAGTTTTATTTGTGTTTGGAAAACCTCTGACAGCACTTCCTTATGAACATAAGGTATCTCACTAATTAAAAAATAAGCCTTTCCTGAGATGTGGTATGCTTTTTTTTTTTAGTCATCCATTTATTCTTGCAGCTGTCAGCAGTTTTCAGCCTTCAGAATTGGTTTTATTTGCAGCTGAGACAGATTTGATTTGAAAGATGAAAAGTCCAGTAAAAGTTTCATCCTGTTACTGCAGCTTCTGGAAACCTGGTGTTGTCAGTAACAGTTGCCATAGATTAGAGTGTATAAAAATCAAACTCTGGTGAAAGTGCACATTTTCAGCGGTAGCCTGGATTTTAAGTAATAAACTTATATAAAAGTAGATTCCAGTTGAGATACTGAGATCATTATTATTGTTTGTTGAAATCCTCCCTGTGTTCTCCTGTGTAGTCCAAATATAGAAGTCCTTTGAGCTGTAATGCTAAGCATCTGATAATCTGCTTTTGTATTTTAGCTGCTTTTGCTCTTTGATTATTGCTTATTGAAAGCAAAATTATATTTTTCAAGTATCAGCTGTACACCTGATCTAGAACTTGAGGTTCTCCAGTGCCACCTGCACAGTGCTGCTTGTTGTTGTGTAACCAGGTGGAGATGTGCATCCTGTACCCAGAGCAGTGCTGTGGGTGTTCTGTGGGAGAAGGGAAAGGGAAGGACAGTGCCTGCTGGGAGGCTCAGTACAGGGTGCTCCTTGGGGGGGCTGGTCAGTCATTAGAATAGAAGCAAACTGTTAATAGAGCGAAAGCCCCCTGCTTCCTTCTAAGCTAGGAGTTTAGGAAAGAGCTGAGAACTGGAGGGCCTTGTGCCAGTGGGAAAACGTGTTTTCACTTTCCTGATGGCACTTCTGAACTTTGAGTTGTGCTCCTCTGCTTTCAGCTTCCCTTCTGAGGATCAGCAGTGTAATTCCTTCCCTGGGCATAATATGGAATAATATGTATATTAAGAATAAATACACAAAGCAAGTGATGAACAGCACAATTTCTCTCCACCCAAAAGGTGGGTTACATGAGACCACTGGCCACTGTGCAAGACCCCCAAACTGCCCAGCTTCTCAGCCCCACATGCAAGCAAAGCAGAACAAGTAGTTAATTCACCACTTCCCATCAGCAGGCAGATGTTCAGCCATCTCCCTGAAGCCAGTGCAAGACCCACAGCTACTGCTCAGTGCCCCAGCCCACCCCCAGCTGTAAACAGAACATGGCATTGTATGGTATGCAGTAGCCCTTTGGCCAGTTTGGGTCCCCTGTCCTGGCTGTGTACACTCCCACCTTCTCATTAGCAGGACAGTGGGAGAAGCTGAGAAGCCCTTGACTGCTAGGCTACAACTGGAAACACCAGTGTGCTATCAAGGCTGCTCTTGTCTGAAATCCCAGACACAGCTCTGCAGCAGCTACTGGAGAGAAAATTAACTCTAGCCAAACACAGGAGACTTAGTTGTAGTTGTTCCCTAATGAATAAGTGCTCTGAAGACTGTAGATCTGAGAAGGGTTGCACTGGAAGCAGTGAAGGAGATAAGTGTGAGCAGAGCAAATCAAGGTCTTCCTGTGAGTCACAAACTACTGTCTGACAGCTCTCAGTATTTCTTACTGACACTAAACGGGCACCAGGTTTATCTGTTTACTGTGACCATGAAATTTGCGGTACATGCAAATAAATTTTGGAGTTTCAGTTCAGGTAACTGGATTACTGTATTTAGAGCTGAAGTTCTTCCACTTTCTGAAAAGAAAATGGTAATGTTATATGAGGACTCAGTGCAACTTCAGTCAGATATGGCTGATACAATACTTGAGGTGTAGCTGGATCCATTTGTTAATGAAGACATTTAATGACTGGGACAAGTGAGCTCACCTGACTGAGGTTACAGTCTGTATTTCAGACTGTGAAGAGTTCATGGACTGGAGTGTGTTGCACAGGAGCACAGACAATTTCCTTGGTACCACAGTTACTGCTGAGCAGCATTCAGTGACAGGAAAGGTATTCAGGGGAGGTGGTCAGTGGGAAAGGGGAGAAAAAATTTAAATGCTGCTTTAAAAGTGGTAAGAAACGGGCTAGACAGAAAAAAAGAGCATTTCTGGGGTGATAATTGTCATCCCTTGTGTGTGAATGTCTAGAAAGTTTAAGGGTCCAACAGAGCAAATCCCAGCTGGGCTCCCAAGGCCAAACTCCCAAACCCTGNATGAAGAGACCCCACTTGTAGCCCATGGAGAGGTACCTGGGCCAGGCAGGAGCCACCATGGAGCAGGGGGAGGAATAGGGAACAATCTGTGACCTACACTGGAGCAAGCCCCTGGCAGCACCTGCAGGCATGTTATAAGTTACAGCAGTGACCCACGCTGGGGCTGTTGAAGGCCCCGTGGGAGAGGAATCGAGTGGAGAAGGTCGTGGAGGACTGTCTCCTGTGGGTGGGACCCAACACTGGTGCAGGGAAAGAGTGTGAGAAATGGCCTCTTCCTCTCTACCTCCCCTGGCAAAGGAGGAGAACAGCTCACAAAAACGAAAACTGAGCAAAGAGTGAATCTTGCCCCCTTCCTGCTGTGCCATCCAGGGAAGAGAAACATCATGAATAGAGTGAAGTCTGCAGGGAAGGGAGGGGTGAGGTGGTGAAGATGCCTTTTGTATTTCAAAGGTAATTGTAGCTGAGTATTTTTAAGGCATGCTGTACTTTATTAATAACACATGGTCTAGGAACAAGGTAATTGATTAGTCATGAGTAGTTGGGTACAAATTTACTTGTTAACCAAGTGATTTAAACTTCCTAAAAGGGAAAGGGGGAACAAAGAAACTAGTTCACTGATGAAGAAAAGAAATTTCTATTAATTCTGGTATGCTGTACACTGAAGTGATTCCAAAAATGTGCTAAAATTTTAGAGTCCAGACCTCTGAGTACATCCTCCTTTATTGCTAGCTTGCTTTTATGAGTGTAGTGTGACTGGATGACTGCTGGTGTTTAACGTTTGTCCAGGCACAAGTACATCAATCCTCCTTGCTGTCTGTTAGCTGGTATGTTACTGTGGCATCTGGGGTTCTGCTGCTTCTCAAAGTTAGTTAGTTGCAGCCTGACAGCTCCAATTTCAGGAGGGTGCCTAGGGATGGGTTTAGCAGGTGGAATGTGGAAGTGAAGCCCCTGTTCCCAGTCCATCACTGTGTCCTGTGGACTTGGCATAGTGTGTGGTGATTGAGGAGTTGTGGGAAGAGGTGATGCTGTGTGTCAGTGAGCTGTTCTGAAACAGGGCCCTTTATAATAATACTGAGCTTTTTTAGGTGTTTTTTTTAAGGAAAAATGTAGCATTTATTTGTGCATAGCTTAGCAGAACAAGAACTATTTTTCAGGCTCTCTTCAAACTGTGATAGTTTTCAGCTTGCCTAAGGGAAAAATGCAGGACTTTGACATCACAGGTGTCCTTGTGACCTCTAACTAGGGTGTTGTGTGTAACACAGATGAGCAGCAGCAGCTCAGATGGCACTAATACCCTGGAAAGACTAGATGAAAACATGTTACTTGCTTTTCCTAATGCCTTCAGCTTCTCACATTCATTTTTTCCTATTTATAAAGTAAATTTGCCTCAAAGACTGCATTACAGATCATAAATATCACTTGCTGGTTTAGAATCATAGAATATCTTGGGTTGGAAGGGACCGATAAAGGTCACGGAGTCCAACCCCCGGCTCCACACAGGGCCAGTCAGGTCAGAGCATGTCTCTGAGTGCACTGTCCAGATGCTTCTTGAGCTCAGCCCAGCTGAGTGCTGTGACCACTTCCCTGGGGAGCCTGTCCCAGAGCCTGACCACCCTCTCAGGACAGAACCTCTTCCTGACATCCAGCCTGACCCTCCTCTGTCACAGCTTCACGCTGTTCCACTGGGCTCTAACACTGGTCACCAAAGAGGAGATTGGTGTACGCCTTCCCCTCCTCAGGAAGCCATAGGCCACAATGAGGGCTCATCTCAGCCACCTTTTCTCCAGGCTGAACCAATTAAGGGACTTCAGCCTCTCCTTTGTCATCCTCTGGACACTCCCCAGTATTTGTGTGTCCCTCTGGTACTGTGGCACCCAAAACTCCCCCCAGTGCTTGGGGGGAGACTGCACCAGCGCAGAGTGGGACAGTCCCCTCCCTGGGCTGGCTGGCAGCGCTGTGCTTGATGCACCCCAGGATGTGGTTGGTCTCCCAGCTGCCTGGGCACACTGCTGGCTCATGTTTAACTTGCTGTTGACCAAGACCCCAAATCCCTGTCAGTGTGGCTGGTCTCCAGTGTCTGGTGGTTTTAGCAGTTAGAAAGGACAGTCATGTCTGTGATGACCATGCCACCTTTTCTGATGAGGTGCAGTTTCATAGAGATGAATAGACAGCAGGCCATCTACGTGTTTGTGGTGGGATGGAGGGGAGAGGGGTGTGGACATCATCCTTCAAAGAGCAAAGGAGGGTGTGTGTATTCTGCAGAGTATCATAATAACCTAAAATAACTAGATGCAGTCTTTGAGCTTGAGTTTTTACACTGGAGAGGGGTGTGTGTGTAGGTGCAGAACATTCCTGGAGAGGGTTAATCTTGGGGTGCCTCAGACTGACACTTTGATCCTCTGGGCCTGCAGGTTGGCTTGCTTTAGCTTGTTAATATATGGATAGCAAATTCCCTCTTTCATGTCTGCAGAATTGCTCCTAGGCCACACGTGGCTCTAATTAGCGAGTGGTTGTTTATTCTTGCCGCCAGGAAGACATTTCTCTGACATCTGAGCTGTAGCTCCAGCCTTGGGAGAGGGGAAGCGAGGCTGCACCACTCAAGTTACGTTTCCTGAAGAAGTGTCCACTAAACCATTTGTGTTTGCATCCAGAACTCCATGTACTCTTCAGGATGGGGGGAGTAAAATTGCTCAGTGGTGTTCCCAGCCTCCCATGTGCTTCACTCTGTAACGTGAACATGTTGCTTGTAGGACATGAATACTCTTAAAAATATCTTGGGGAGTTTAGGTAAGTTTTCTTCTTCCCTACGAGGAGGCTGAGGGAGCTGGGGAAGGGTCTGGAGAACAGGCCCTACGAGGAGGCTGAGGGAGCTGGGGAAGGGTCTGGAGAACAGGCCCTACGAGGAGGCTGAGGGAGCTGGGGGTGTTTAGTGTGGAGAAGAGGAGACTGAGGGGAGACCTTATTGCTCTCTACAACTCCCTGAAAGGAGGTTGCAGTGAGGTGGGGGTTGGTCTCTTCTCCCCAGTAACAGGTGACAGAACTCGAGGAAATGGTCTCAAGCTGCACCAGGGAAAATTGAGGTTGGATCTTAGGAAGAACTTGTGTCCTGAGAGAGTCTTCAAGCATTGGGACAGGCTGCCCAGGGAGGGGGTTGAGTCCCCATCCCTGGAGGGGTTTAACAGACGGGGAGATGCGGTACTTGAGGACATGGTCTAAGGGTAGACTTGGTGGCGGTAGGTTAATGGTTGGACTGGATGATCTTAGGGGTCATTTCCAGCCTTAAAATTCTATGATCCTAAATATGAGTAGGAATGATTACCTGTGTAACCTGAAAGTAGACAAGGGTTTGGTGATATGAAACATTGTGCTCTGTTTCTTAATCAGACTTCTTAAACATTAATTTGTTGTGTTGCACTCGTGTTGCCCTGCCTTGTCTCAGGTTGCTCTTTTAAGTGAAGGTTTCCCATAAGTATCAGGATCTTCTGTGCACTGTTTTTTTTCAAGATTCTGCCTGGGTGCTTATCCTTCAGGTAAGATAGTATTGGTCAGGTTATGGAGAGATTTGATCTCCCTCCTCTTCCTCCACCCCAGAGAGAATTTGGTAATGTTTCTCTGTGTGTGTGCATGTGTTACTTGGAACTCCTCTTCTGTGTGAGGGCATATTATGCCACAAATGAAATTTTTATTTCTTGCTCAAGATAGAAAAATATCAGCAAATAATAACCAAAGTCCTAGTATAGGTTGTAGTATTTATTTAGGGGATCTTTCCCTATGTTAATTGTACATCTATATTTAAAGATCTCAGGGGCTTGCTTTGCTGTGGGTTATTTGAGTGTCTCACAGGATTTTGTTCATAAATGTCTGGCCAGGTTTCAGGAGTAATTGCATTGTGTCCTCATTTTAGATGAGATGCAACACTGTGCCCTTACCTCTGCTTTGGTAGTTGGTGTCTCCCTGAGGCTGCTTTGAGGTGCTAAAGGAGGAGTAGAAGGACTCTTCTTCCTCACCTCAACAGAGGCCACTTAAAAAACAAACTCTGGGGATAATTTAATCCCCTTAAACTCAAGGTGACTTTTTGTTACCTGCTGGTGGCTGGGCCTCTGCTAGCTGTAGGTTTTGTATTTAAGGTTAAATTTGAGTAAACCAAGTAAGGTATGGGTGTGTTTTTATGTATGAAAGGTCTTAGATTTAACCTTCATAAATGACATGCTAGTGTTTAAAACATGAAAAAAATATTAAAAATCCCACTGTTTTACAGATGCAGTAATTGGTTCCTAATAATTAAATTGCTGTTTTAACAAATGTCTCTTAAGAAGCTGATGACTAAGTTGAGTGAGTCAAAATTAAGTGTGTGATAGCTGCAAAACTTAGGGTGTTGGGAACTGTTTAGTGTCGGGATTTTACTGTTTTGAGGATTTTTGGTGGTCCTTGGGTGATAATTGCATGGAGTTGTCCTTCTGGAAATGTTTGTTTCCAGGTTTAGATCAGTGGTGAAGAGGAAATCATGGCACAGGTCATGATCTGAGTTAGCACTGATGTAGGTTAGTCTGTGTAAGATTGTGCTGGCTGTAATGCCTGCAATTTATGGCTGCTATAAAGAGTGGCCCAAGTTGAACAACTGTAAATGGAAGCTTAAATTCCAGGTAACCTGATTCTGTTAGAAATTGTCACTTCTGTGACCTTTCAGCATCACCTTTCCTTCCTGGGCTGTGGTCACTGGAACACTGTGTTGCATGAACCAAATGCGAGGCTCGATTCGGGGCATACCCCTCCCGGGCAAACCCACTGTCTAAGCAGTCCCTCTCTCCTCCCAGAGCACCCTCTGGTGTCACCTTCGGTCACAGAAGACAGTTCAACACGGGCACCCTCTGAAGGGGCAGAGGAGTAGATCCTAAAGCTTCTGCAGTGTCCTTCTGACAAGGCACACGGAGTGCGACCAGGGAGAGCCAGCTGCGTGGTGGACAGGCACGAAAGAGTTAACATCTCAAGGGCATGTGCACCTTTTCCATGGAAAAGGTTCATTTGTTGGCCTTGAGTGTATGGAATAGGGTGGCTCAGGTTACTAAATCCCAGCATTTGGTTTGGCTTAACTTTAAAGGATTTTATCACTTCTAAGGAAAAAAAAAAGCAGCTCCAACCTTTACTTGCACACAAAATAATACTTCTTTGTTTAAAAAGATCTGCACTGGTAATTGTGTCTTACTACCTGTGTGTGTAGTTTTTTGTTTTGGTTTCTACAGTTCAGGTTGTAAATACAGCACTCTGGTGGCTGTGTGAGGACAGGTTAGTCCTGTGGGTGCATGGTGAGCTGTGGCATGTTAGGTGGCCCAAGGTGGTGAAAGAGTAACTGAAGTTTCCAGAGAGTGAAAATACTGAAAACTAATTTCACATTTTATTAGTATATTAACAGTACTTGTCACCTTCCCCTTGCTGCAATTAATTTAACCTGAATTGAAGACTGATTTGAACCATTGTTTGGCAGTTTGATTTCCTTCATGTGTCTGTCCCCTGCTTAAACTCCATGCAGAGCTTGGCTGCAATAGCTTCAGTCCTGGTGGGATCTGCAACAGGACTGAAGTGTTGCCTTGATCTTCTGGTTTGGAAAAGCTTTTTCAGATGCTTTTGGAAGCCTTTTTGTTGCTTAACTGTTGTTTGATGTACAGAGGAGAAGTGGATATACTTAGAGCACACCCATGTGAGGTTAAGTGCTATTTAGAAATTTGGAGGGGGGAGTTTTCAAATTCTAATGAAATATTTTTGGAATTTGCCCTGTCAGCTAGTAAAATTTCACTAATTAAAGCAACTCTGTTTAAAGCAGGCTGACAAAAGCTCTTGTGGAGAGTTGCTGCTCGTTCTGAAGTAATGCTTTTACCTGGGAAGAAAGTGATCACATCTGAGATACTTGTGGTTTCTCTGCTGCTGAGGGAAGCAGCCTATCAGCAGTTTTATGGCCTTAAAGCCTTGTGTGTCATGAAAATTAACAAATAAAAGAGTACAGGCACTTGTGCAAAGCCTTTGCCACTGTCCTGCACGACATTCTTCTCTCTCAACTTGAGAGGATGGGTCTGCCGGATGGAGCCCTCGGTGGGTGAGGAACTGGCTGAGTGGCTGCACTCAGAGAGTGCTGGTCAATGGCTCCATGTCCAAGTGGAGACCGGTCACGAGGGACGTCCCTCAGGGTTCCGTGTTGGGCCCGGCCCTATTCAACATCTTTGTGGGTGACATGGCCAGTGGGATGGAGTGTACCCTCAGCAAGTTCATGATGACACCAAACTGTGTGGTGCTGTTGTCACTCTGGAGAGGAGGGATGGCATCCGGGGGGTCTTGACAGGCTGGAGAGGTGGGCCTGTGCCAACCTCATGAGGTTCAACCAGGCCAAGGGCAAGGTCCTGCATCTGGGTCGGGGCAATCCCAGGCAC
>VXBZ01008967.1:27601-42075 GCA_013399135.1 Heliornis fulica
CCCCAAAAATAAAAAAAGTAGCCTAAAAATTCTTGTTGGTCAAGATTCTCCTACAAGAAAGGAAGAATTTAGGGAGTAAATGAAAGCAGACATACTGTTGTAGCAGTAGTTGACTAGAGCAGACATATATTTTTCTCTTAAAGGTTTCCCACTGTTGCAGCAGTAAGTGGAATGGTTTTGCCTGTGGCAAGCTCCTTCACAAGGCTGGTTGCTGTGTGGTCACCACAAGTGCCAGATGCTGGAGCTGGATACCAGTCCCTGCTGGGAAGTGCTGGGAGCACTCTCCAGATGAAGGGACAATGCTTGGGTGAATATGAAAAAGAAAAAAAAGAGTAAAAGAAAATAAAACTGTTTGAGGCCCAGGAAATGCAGCAGCAGATGTTGTTGCTGTAGTGTGTCTGTTAGATTTGTGGCATCTTTGGCATGTGACACCAACTTCTTAAAAATACAAGTGTTTGTTGAGCAGCTAAAGCCCAGTATTTCCAGTTAGGATGTTCCTAGACCCACACCCAAAGCTCTCTCTACCCCACGAAAAGCTGCATCTTGCAGCTACTGATCTTTGTGTGGCTGTTTTTGTACTGCTTTCATTCTAGACATGTATCTTGAACTGTTGCAGAGCTGGTAGAAACAGGTCAGCAGAGAAGTGTGTGTGTTGGGGACTGTTTTCTGGTAAGCTGGTCACAGATCACATGTTAACCCATGACTGATAGCCATAACTTGCACATTTCTCCATGTGGAACATTTTTGGTCATGGATTCTCCAAGCTCTGCCTGGAGAAGACCCTGCATTTGTTAAAACATCTCATTTCTTTTCTGCAAAGAGGGAAAACTTATTTTCTTCAGAGCAAATGACAAAACTGGGATTTTGTGCAGAGGAGGCCAGCCTGGCCTTTAGCACTTCAGCAACACCAACCCCTGTCTTTCTGTGGTGTTGAGATTTGAGAGCTGTAAAAACTAAATCTTGGTTACAGAGTTCTTACATTCTTGGTTGAGGTTACCTTTGGTTGCAGATCCTCAATAACTCCTCCATTACTGTTTAAAAAAAAAAAAAATGCTCAGAATGNACCATTACTGTTAAAAAAAAAAAAGTTGGTTTTGGGCAGGCTGAGGTGGAGATGCTGAGTGAAGGAAAGCATGTTTCAAACAGCCAGGTCTGTGGTATTTTTTTAAATTATTAATTTAAATGTATTATTTATCAGCAGGAAGTTAAAAATTAAGATCAAGAACTGAATAGTGTATGCTCTTAGGACAAGTGAATTTTCATAGGGATTAGTAAATATTAAATTGAGTTACATCTCTGAAATCCTCTAATTACATGAAAGCTCCTGTCTCCAGAGGATTTCTGAATCACCATCCTTGTATCCTTGGCTTGTTTAAAGACACATGGAGAGTCACTTGAAGAAAGCTGTGGTTAACTGCAAGATTGTCTCTCTAAACTAGTTGTTAGTATTCACTTGAGTGTACAGTGTGACAGGATGTTTGTATAAAATATATTGCCATGCCATATGTATCTTAAATCCTAAAACATGACAAAGTTCATAGCCTTTACCACAGAGAGAAAAAAGCTTCTTGTCCTGGTAACCTGTGTTCAGCCTGGGTAAAGTGTAATCATGCTGGGATTAACTGACATTATAAATACATTGCTGCTGGTTGTCAGGGAGCATCTTGCATGCTCCCTGACAACCAGCAGCAATGTATTTATAATGTCAGTTACTTAAGAAGTACAGCACTCATTTCATAGCAGAATTTGGAGCTCAAGTCTGAAAAATAGGATTGACTTTGCATTAATTTGCAGGAGTGAACTCCTGTTCACTTTGGTGCAAAGCAGGGTGTGGGTTTTCTTTGTTTTCTCCTTCACTTTCTACCACTTTTTAAAAAAAAAAAAACATCTTCTTGGGGCTATTGTCTAGGAACTGTTTTGAAGTGTAGTGAACTGACTAAATATGACCTCCATGTAATTACCAGCCTGCCTGGGACAGTTGTTCTTGGAACTGGTGCCAGCAGCCTTGAACACAAGTTTGGAAAGTCTGGTGTTTGTGGGATGCAGACACTCAGCTGTTGGAGATCTGAAGTAGCCTGAGGCTGACATCAAATCCTCCAGGCTGTTTCAGGCATGTTTATCCTGGGAATACTCTTGAGCTGTGTTCCTGGAAAGAGCTGAGTCCTGTTTTGCTTGCAAGCTTTGCCCGAAGAATGCCGGCGTTCGGTGGAGGCTGCTTGAAACCCTTTTACTGTGAGTTGCTTGTATTTTCTGTAACAGTGGATGAGCTGTGAGTATGGTGATTTATTGGGTGATTTATTATCTTACTGCCTTCCCTGTGTGTTGGATTGCAGGGGTGTGGGCTGTGTGACTGTGGTACAATAAGGGTTTGGCCCTGGGAATTCTCTGGAAGTGCCTCTGCTCTGCAAGGCTCTTGGTAAGAACAGCTGGTATATTGAGATGTGGTTTGGTTTCTCTGGTGATCTGATGACTGGGGTAACCCCCCCATCTCTACAGGTTCTCTAAGTGCTTGGGCTGAGGGGGTGTAACCATACAGGCAGCTCTGGGAGGTGGCAGCATTAGCTGTGGAAGTAGCTAAGTCTGAAGCAAACTGATTTGTCTCTTTAGGTGACTAGTGAGGGGGTCTCCCACTGTTGAGGATGTTAGCAGCTATATGGAGAAAATCACAGCAAGTGCTTCTTTCTGCTAACTCTTGTCTGCTTTGATATTTGGAGAGTTGTGGCTGCTGCAACGTTGCCCTTATTGATGTGCCTTCATGCTTCCTCATACCCAATTCATGGTGTGTTCTTGAGACCTCTCTTTAAAATGCTGCTGATACCACCCCACACACCCCTTACTCATGTAAATGTGTGTATATATGTTAATTTTAATACTTGCCTCCTTTTTGGATAAGGGGTGGAGGGTACAGGAGATAGAGGAGACAAGAAAACAGAAGGACAAATTAGTTTAAATGTACTGTGACTACCAGTCATTGGAAAAAGACTTCAAGGTTTTTTCCAAAGTACTAAATAAGACTTTATGTTCTACTAACATAAAACTGTTAGTAGAACTTATTATCCAAGGATTGATAGTTGGGTGCAGATTAGTGATGTGAGGTATACTATTTTCCACTCAGTTGTTAATTCCTGAGCAATATTTTATATTAACAGCATTTTTTTTCTCTTTTAGTTAGTTCTAGCAAATGGTTGTATATTTACTACAAATAAGACTCATGTTATGTGTATATATTTGTGTGAAACCATTTGTGTACCTATGTTCATACATGTATATACATTTATAAATGTTTACACATGTATTTACATAGATCTTTATATAAAGAAAAAACTTACCTTGCCAGCAGTTGAGAAGTTGTGTTGCTTGCTGTACCTCACTGGGTCATATGCTGTGGACATGTGTGTGTAGTAAATGCCAAGCACAGTTAAAATGGGCTCACCCATCTTAAGCTTTGTTGTTCTGGGCAGATATTTGGTCTCCTGGTGAAATTGAGACCTGTCAAGAAAATGGAGTTGGTGTTTAGTGATGTTACACCTGGAGTTAGTTTGTTGTTGTTTGTATGTAGCTGGTGTGCCTATAGAGCAATGTATGCAATGAGCAGTAAGCTCACTCAGGAGGGAAGGTTCTGATTCTGAGCTTAAAGGAATTCTTTGTTTGTAGCATTTGGGCAGTCAGGGACCTCATTTTGGGGTGCTTATTTCTCTCCAGAAACTTAATTATTATTAACTTAATTGGTGAAGGGAGACAGAGGGAGAGAAGATAATGTTTTAACTCTAATCCACAGAAGTGCTGAGCTTAGATATGGATAGGATGTCTCTGGATGCTGAGGAAAAGTGCAGCTGTCTTTGAGTTAATCACAGACTGGTCTGGGTTGGAAGGGACCCCAAGGATCATCGAGTTCCAACCCCCCTGCCACAGTCAGGGCCACCAACCTCCAGGCCTGCAGCTGGACAAGGTTGCTCATGGCCCCATCCAACCTGACCTTGAACCCCTCCAGGCTTGGGGCAGAACATTACAGCTCTAAATCCCTGGAAAAAAAAAGAGCTGGTTTCAGACAGACTTTTGCCTGATATATGGGTGTTTGGCTAATTACCTCTGGGTCTTCCATAAAGATGTTGTGCATATTTGTGCATATTTGGTGACATCTGTGATTTGATTTTACATGAGCCAGCAGCAAACTCATGGAAGTTGTCATGGAGGAAAATTTTGGTCTGTATTTCATCTGGTGTTAAGCATCAGTAAAGAAGATGAAAACCTTGTCTGCAACGTTAGGGTTTCCTGACATATTTACTCTTTTGTTTCTTTACTGTTTGTGGTTCTCTGCTTTGTTTCAGTGATTTTTACCAGTTTGCAGAACTCAAAGTAGGTTATAGAAGAAACAGATGGTATGCATGCATCTTTTAGAGTGTCTACTAGCCTTTTGCAAAGTCAAAGCTAATCATGCTGGTCTAGGATAAGGGTTTTACTGAATATGCCACTTTGGTGCATGAAATTTAGGTTAGATCTTAGGAAGAACTTGGGTCCTGAGAGAGCCCTCAAGCATTGGGACAGGCTGCCCAGGGAGGGGGTTGAGTCCCCATCCCGGGAGGGGTTTAACAGACGGGGAGATGCGGTGCTTGAGGACATGGTCTAAGGGTAGACTTGGTGGCGGTGGGTTAATGGTTGGACTGGATGATCTTAGGGGTCATTTCCAGCCTTAACAATTCTATGATTCTATGAAGTCACTGAATTTAAGGCATCTCCCATGTTATGCAGGAAAAACTAAGTTCTTCCTGGGTGAAAAGCCATCTTCCATTTGTTTTAATACCGATAGAGTTTAAGTGCTATGTGGCTATTGATAATTTTTGACATGAATAGCTAAAGCAATGGATTCATATGAACACCAAGACATTTTTAGAATAAAGAATCTTGATCCTGTGAAGTATTCAGAGCAGAGAGCTTGAGAGAACCTGAGGAAGGGCAGTAAGTCTTACTGACCCTAATTTTTACCCCCCCTCCCAAGAAGTGACTGAAGCATGAGGGTTTTTCACTCCGTGGTTGACACAGAGTCAAAACCCCTCATGCTTCAGTCACTTCTGACCATGACATGACCATGGCCTTCTCAGATTCATTTTATCTGCTGAGCCACATCCTGGTAGTTGTGTTTTTCACGTTTGGTCAGGCTGTAGAATATCCAAATGAAAAACCTATTGGCAACCAGCCTGTGTCAGATCATAGCTGCTGTGTCATCCTAACATCACATTACTGCTCATGGGGCTGCTCTTTCAGCCAAGTGCTGTTTTCTGAATGGGGATTTGCCACCCCCGTTCATCCTTTCCTGGTCTTTGGTCAGCAGAAATGGCAAAGAAACCCAAGTGGTTGCCTCTTGGGAGTAATGTCTGTGACACTATGAAATGTCATAGGTACTTGGGAGGTTGATTTTCCCTTCCTTTCCTTAGTCCCCTGTCGTGGTTGTGGAGAAGGAGAATGAGACACACACTCTCATGGAGAGCAAAAGCATCTCCTTTATTCTCCTAAGGTTGCTCTTTTATATGATTCTTTCAGGAAATACTTATGCTCTAAAATTGGAGGATTGGATACAAGGTTTACAAGATACACTTGGATTGGATACAAAGTTTACTAGATATACTTGGACTAACATGATTGGTTACATACTAACATTTATCTCTCAGTTGACAACTCTCATTGTTTCTGCTCTCCAGATGGCTGAGCTCTTTGTTCTTGTTCATTCTTCTGAGTTTTATGGTCTTGCTTATCCAGAGAGATCTTGGCCAAGGACACAGTGTCCTTGGGAACTCACTTCTTGTATATGGGTTGAAGCGCTGTGGCTCCCGTGAGGCCTGTGACAGTCCCCCAGTACTGCTGAAGTGATGAAGGTTCACGGGTTACATTGGGAAGAGCTTGGTCTTTCCACCTGTGTTATTTAGATGGCAGCACTTCTGGAGCACGTGAAGCAGTAAGCATAGGTGTCAAGATAATCAGCTCATGAAATTTAACCAGGCCTCTGCTGTTAGAAGCTGATGGAATGCACAAACCTGGTAACGTTGCTGTAGTTCACTAATCTTCCAGGAATGCATGAAAACTGCATCAGCTTCTTTTTTGGTTTTGTTTTGATGTAAATTCATTTATTTTTATATATATGCACACACACACACTTCAGTTTGGCCAGATCTCCAGTAGAAAACTGATGTAAAAATAATGGAAGGGAGAATTCCCCTACCCTTTTACTCATACTTTTTTTTTTATTTGCTTTTTTAGTTTGCAAGTATGCCTGCCACAGGAAATGTGAAGAAAAGGTAAGCATGTTACTTTCATTCCTTTCTTCTTGTCGGTCTACCTGTGTTTGAAGTTGAGACTACAAAAGCTGTCTTAATGAATTAAGAATAAGTTGATAATTAAATCAGATCCCTAGCTGTCAAAAATGACTTTGTTTCTCCCCTAGGGTATTTCTTTTTGCCATTAATTAAAAAAAAGTCCAAACATATCCCTCTGTAGTCAAAACATCTGCACCAGTGGTTGAGTTTGTCACCCCTGTGTGTAGAGGTGTATGTGTATGTATGGATAAAGATCTGAGTGAATACAGTATATATACAGTGTGTGTATATATACACACTGTATTCACTCAGACTTTTTTTTTTCTGGTAGAGCTGTGTGGTTTCTATTTCACTTTCTGAACTTGCTGTTTTCAACTTGAAAGATGTCATCTTCTTGTCTGAGAAGTGGCATTGTTACCCACTGGACTCCTCCTGCAAGAGGAGGGACAAACTCGGGGTTTTTTTTTTTCCTTCTTCACTAACAGATGTTTAAAGACAAATTTTGGCATTGCAATATAAGCATAGTTATTTTTGGTGTCTACTGTAGATCACACACAATCACAGAATGTCAGGAGCTGGAGGAGACCTCAAAAGATCACTCAGTCCAACCCCCCTGCCCGAGCAGGATCATCTAGAGGAGATCACCCAGGAACGTGTCCAGATGGGTCTGGAATGTCTCCAGAGAAGGAGACTCCACAACCTCTCTGGGCAGCCTGTTCTCCAATCGAATTATCTCTTGTAATATTGCACTTCAGAAAAATTGGAGCCACTCCTGTCTTAGAGTGAAAGGTGTTGCCTTACTTGTTGGATGGAAGAATGGAAGCTGAGTTATATCATGAACAACAAATTTGTAGAATCCCAGAACAGAAGAGTGCAAGTGTTGTTTCTTGAGGCTTATGAGCTCCAGCCAGAAGTAGTTCTGACTGCTTTGTATCAGCAAGTCAGAACGTTCAAGCATTGTTAAAACTTCCTTTTACTACTTCTGTGTGATAACATACAGTATTTTGCTAGAAACTATATTTAAAAGGCTGCTTCTTTTCTTCTGTCTTGCTGAAGAAAGTATTTAGAGTACCTCCCACAGTTAAAGCATAATAAAGCAAGTTCAGTCTCAGTGAAAACCATCCATTTGGCAGAGGTAGTTTTGATTATTAAAACATATGTGTTTATGCCATTAGGAGAGAATTTTGTACTCTTTTGTTGCCTTATCATGCCTGAAGAGCTGGAAAAGTGAGGATATATTTGGAATATATGTGTTTAAGACTTTCTTTTAAAATATCAAGAGGAGGAAAGTTTTTAAAATTACTGTGAAATCAGGATTGTGATAGAAGAAAGTCAGAAATAATGTAACAAAACTCATGTGCTTCCAGAGCCTTCATGTGTCTGGATTTGTGTGGTAAGGTTCTGGTAGTGGTGGTGGGGCTGCAGCGATGGCTTCTGCAGGAAGCTGATAGAAGGTTCCAGTAGGTCTGACAGAGCCAATACCAGCTAGGCTGAAGGCCAGACCCATTGCTGAGCAAGCCCAAGACAATCAGCAAGTGTGATAGTGCTTCTGGCATCACACAGTTAAGAAGGGGAAAAAAAAAACCCAACCCAAAACAAACAACAAACCCAAAACCACTAAACCCCAACCCCCCACCAGCAAAAGCCAACAGCAACTGAGAATGGAGGAGAATGTGGAGAGTGTCTCCATTCTCCACATTCTCCAAGAGAAGGACACTCTCTTCTCCAGAGACCAAGTGCTGGATAAAGCTCCTGGCAGGGAGAGCTTATGGAGTGAGGGGCCCATGCCACAGCAGGTTTGCTGGCAGGACTTGTGACTCAGTGGAGGACTGTGGTGGAGCAGTCTGTTCCTGAAGGTCCTCATGGAAGCTCTGTTGGGGCAGTCTGTGAAGCACTGAAGCCCTGTGGGAAGGGCTGGAGGCTGTCCTGGAGGAGTGTCTCCCTTGAGAGGGAACCCATGCTGGTCCCCTCAGGGAAGAGGGGGAGGAGTCCTTGCCCTGAAGATGAGGGATGGGCAGAAACAACTAGTGGTGAACTGGGCACAACCCTCATCCCCTGCTCCCCGTGTCCACTGGTGTGAGGAGTGAGAGAAATCATGACTCAAGTTGAGCCTGGCAGGGAGGATGAGGGGGTATGTGTTTTAAGATTTGGTTTTACTTCTCATTATCTTACTCTGGTTTTCTTGCATAATAAATTAGATTCCTTTTATTCCTAGTTGAGCCTGCTTTGCCTGTGATGTTAATGGCTGAATGATCTCTTCTTGTCCTCACTGACATACAAGCCTTTAATGAAAGGCTTATTTATATATTTTCCCCTGTCCAGCTCAGGAGGGGGTCAATGTAATGGCTAGGTAAGTCTGACATGTGACTTCTGCCTTCATATCCTTCTGTGGTGTTGAGTAGAGACTGGCATTGCAGCCTTCTGGAGTCATCCTCCTCCACCATGTTTCCTCCTGCTCTGTAGGATGTGTTAAGAAAAAAAAATAATCAATACTTCTCTATTTTAAGCAAAGTTTGTTGTTGAAATATTGCTTTCCTGTTCCCTAGTGTGCTTTCATTTGATGGACATCTGGCTCTCCCAGGTGTTAGAGGCCCACTGGAAGCAGTGAAGTTGGCTTAGCAGTGACTTCTGCAGGTTTTTGTGACAAATCTCCTGTCTCCTCCTGCTAAACCTTCAGATCCCTTCAGATAGAGTCTTGTGTGACCACAAACCACAATACCTATAGCTCTGGTCACCACTGCTTGGGTGTTGAAAGGAGACTGAATCCTTGAGAGTCAAGCCAAGATACATGTTAAAGGTCTGGAATTCTGCACATGTATCTTGAGCAGCAACAAGCTGCTTGTTGCTGCTGAAGAAGATCCAATCCCTGCTGGTAGCTTGTTCCTGTGAGAGAGGAAAACATCTATGGAACCCCATCCCACATGCTTGCTAGGGCCCTCCCTGTCTGGTAATGTTGCAGGATTGTTTGCTGCTGCAGATGAAGCATGCTTTCTCATGGGTCTATACCATAATAAATAGGCCTGTAATCCTGAAAGCATAATATAGTTCCCTGAGGAATTTGTACCTAATTAAGCTTGGAGAGGTCAGATCTGATACAAAGACAGCAGAAATCAGGTCTCTAAGATGTATGTAACTGCCAAAATTAGGAGTTTTTTTAAACTGTTCTTTAAAGCAGTGGCAAAATGAGGCATTTTGAGCAAAGATACTATGTTTTCACACTCATTCAGCATTCAGCTAACCTTAGAATCCGTGGTTAAACCAGTTAATTCAGGAGGAGCAGTAGCTAGCACTCCATTCAGATTGTCAGGCTGAACCACAGGGCAGAGGACCAGCACCAAGTCCAGTAAAAATGTAGTTGCAGGAGCTTGGCTTCTGTTGGTTTAACTCCTGTTAGCTGCACCCAAGTTCTGAGTTCCTTGTCCTTTGCTTCTGAGCTCTTCTGGAGCAAACCTAGTGATCTGGTAAAGGACTTTAGGATCTGTAGTTGCAGGTTTTTGGTTACCAGGGGAAACTCGTCCATTTTTTTAATGCTGGAATCTTCAGTAGCAAGTGCCTTGTCCTGTCTGTGTGTGTTTGGAGAGCTGGTGAGCCGCTGTTGTGACATAGGGCAGGACTGTCACTTTTCAGGATCAAATATCACAGCATGGAAGAAAGCCAGGCTTTGTGATGGTGTAGAAATGTTCAACTATCTTGGGATAACTGCATTCCTGGCTATTTGTGAAAGGTGACTTTGTTTGAAACAACTCTGTTGCTTGGTCTTGGAAAATGGGGATTTCTATGTCTATAAACATGCTAAATTTTGAAATCTCTCCTAAAGGTACATAACTTTCCATTTCAGGTGCTAATTTCAGACTGTTTTTTTAAAAGGCATAATATCAAAGTTGTCAGAAAGGAGCTGTAGATGGGTCAGGAATGTAGAAACATACCTTAAATATTGCAGTACTCAGTTACTCCTATTTTTTTTTTCCCAAGAAACTCCTGGAGTCTCAAACTTAAGCTGATCCTCTTGATGAAGTGGGTACATGTAGTGTTAGTATTATTTCATAAAATAAGAAGAAACACTGCAGCTGAGAAATTAATAAAATGGCACAAAAATATCACCTGGGTTTTGATTTTTTAATTCAGAGAGCTCCTGGCTGTGTGTGTTCAAATTGTGTTGCTGCTTCATCACAGAACCAGGTGACAGGAAAAAAATGTGATGTCTTAGGGAGCTTTGCTGATGTTACTTGGCTGCTTTTTAGCTGTGTGATAGCATAATATATGAGTAATTATTTGCACTTTCTGGAGAAGTATGAGCCAGTCACTTTAACAGTTTGTCAACTGTTTTTGCAATTTATAATGCAATTTGTTTCGTTCCACGGTGGTTGTAATTATTAATTAGGTGAGCATGTAATCTTAGTTTAACTCTGCTCTTCTACTGTGCTACCCAGCTGGCAAACTCCTTTGGGGTTGTCATTATTTCTCTATTTTCATCCTAGTACAGGCAGTGAGAGGAATGTAATTGTTGAAGTGTCAGCTTTTACCTATTTTAACTTTGCTAATGAGAACAATAGCAAGTGCTGATCTACTGCTCATTAAGACCTTGGACTTGGAAGCCCCCTGAGAAGACAGAGGGTGCAGCAGACAAACCTTAAGGGTTCATCTGTGTCCTGTTTTCCTTTAGGGATAATGTGGAGACTACGAGGAGGGTGGGGGTTGGAAATAAGTATTTTACTTATCATTGTATTCTTTTTAGAAGTACTTAGTGACTGAAGTGTTGAGAATCAAAGATGCAAATTTTTCACAAGCAGCTATGGGATCAGATGCCATCTCTTCCATGCTAATGGTTAAAAGCTCTTCCTGGGAATTAAAGCTCCAGTGGGTTGTCCTAGTGTGGTTAGGTCTGTCTGATGCCTGTGGCAGTGAACATGCCTGATGACTTACTGGAGCTCAACCATGCAGTGAAGTCTGGTTGCCTGCTGGGACCAGAGAGAAGCTAACACTTATCACATAATCAGAGTTAATATCACAAATCACAGAATGACTAGGTTGGACCTTTAAGGTCCTTGAGTCCAGCCATACCTGTCCTCTCCTAAACCATATGCCTAAGCACCTCATCTGTCTTTTAAATACACCCAGGGATGGTGACTCAGCCACCTCCACATCGTGTTCCACATCACAACAAATCTTTTAGTGAAGAACTTCTTCCTAACATCTAATCTGAACTTGCCCTGGTGCATCTTAAGGTCTTTTTCCCTTGTCCTATCACCTGTCCTATCAGCCTGGTTGCCCTTCTCTGAACATGTTCCAGGACCTTGATGTCCTCCTTCTAGTGTGAGGTACAGAACTGGACACAGCACTCGGGGTGTGACCTTGCCAGGGGCACAGTCCCCTCCCCAGACCTGCTGGCCATACTGTTTCTGATAGAAGCCAGGATGATTCTGGCATTCTTGGCCACCTGGGCACACTGCTGGCTCGTAGTCACNTAATGCTTTTCCTGGCTTTCCTTGTGTTGTGAGATTGAATATTCAGACGAGGCTTTGGGGTTTGGTTTGGTTTTTGGTGTGATGCATCAGAACATGTTCTCCATGGGAAATGAGTTAGCTTGGGGCCAAGCCTCTGAAATAATTGGAGCCCACAGAGTGTCTGTTCTGCTTGCTCTGTTCAGCCTACAACCTATTGTAAAAATCCAGAACAAGGACAGAGTATTGGGAGCTGCCCAAGTTCTAGATTACTTGAAGAGAATACTTACTAAAACTGAGATGGAATTAGAAAAATGTTGCAAAGGGTGGTGGTGGTAGTGGGGAAAACACCCCATGAGCCCTGAGGGAGAGCAGCTCTCCAACCTCTTTTACTGAGTACAGCATGTGAGTTAGCACTTACTTACTGCTTACTCCTCAGGGAGCTGGGAGTAAGGCAGCTGAGAGCAGCTGTGCACTCCCAGATCCTGCACCAGGTCTGCTTGCTGCCCCTTGGACCCTGCCTGCATTTCACTACACTTGAGGTAATTGGGTCACCTCCAGAGGAAGTATCTTTTTGCCTCATTTTATTATGTTTTTATTGCAGGTGGTGACACCCTGCTTGTTCCCAGGCAGCTGCAAACTGGTAAGTATTTTTGGAACTACTATAATCTCTTGGTATTTCAGTGCTGTGTCATCACCTTTGCCTTGTGAGGCCTTGGCAAATCAAAGGTCTATTCCTGGAGCTTGTTACTGTATCCTAGGACAGGCTGAGAGAGTTGGGGCTGTTGAGCCTGGAGAAGAGGAGGCTCCGGGGAGACCTTCTAGCGCTCTGCCAGGACCTCAAGGGGGCCTACAAGAAAGATGGGGAGAGGCTGTTCAGTAGGGCCTGTTGTGACAGGACAAGGGGTGGTGGTTTTAAACTAGAGGGAATTAGATTGGATATTAGAAAAAAGTTCTTTGCTGTGAGAGTGGTGGAGCACTGGAACAGGTTGCCCAGGGAGGTGGTGGATGCCCCTGGATCCCTGGAGACGTTCAAGGCCAGGTTGGATGAGGCCCTGAGCAACCTGATCTAGTTGGGGGTGTCCCTGCTTCTTGCAGGGGGTTGGACTGGATGACCTCTGGGAGTCCCTTCCAACTCCAGCTAGTCTATGATTCTATGATCCTGCTCTGTGCAGGAATCTGGTGGTTGTGTTGAGCATTTTGCAAGGTGAAGGATTCACTGTTTTTGCAGCAGGGATTCTTTAACTGTGCTGGGAGACCTGGCTGTGATGCAGAAACCACCTGCAGTTGTCCATATTACATGATCTGCTCTTATTTGTGTAAAAATGCAAGAATTGTTTCCATATACTGATGTCTCATGACAGCTGTGAAGTACAACTGTTTTGTATTGATGGTGGAAGGAAGTTAACCCAGACTTCCTCAGGATAGGAGGGATCTGGAGACCAAAACTGGAGTGGCTGAGGGCACTGGGGCTGTTTAGTCTGGAAAAGAGCCTGAGGGGAGGCCTTATCACTGCCTATAATGAGAGGAGATGGTAGAGAGGTGAGTGATGGTCTCTTCAGCCAAGTGACAGGTGAGAGGACAAGGGGAAATGGCCTCAAGCTGCACCAGGGAAGGTTCAGATTAGATGTTAGGAAGAAATTCTTCCCTGAGAGCTGTTGGGATGTGGAACAGGCTGCCCAGGGAGGTGGTGGAGTCCCCATCCCTGGGTGTATTTGAAAGATGGACAGATGGCGTGCTTAGGGATATGGTTTAGGAGAGGACAGGTAGGGTTGGACTCAGTCATCTTAATGGTATTTTCTAACCTAGGGATTCTGTGAAATGATAACCCTTTGCTGTCTTGTGTGAGTGAGTTTGAGTATTTCAATTCCAAGGGTATGGTTCCTGGGGGGGTGGGGGGCAACAGTTATGATCTCCTGTCATTCCTAGGACTGAGGAGCCAACAGCTGATGCCCAGGTGTCAGCCAGAAGCTCTGTCTGTTACAAATCTGTGGTGAAGCTACTGGCAGTGAGGAATCCTGCATCTCACTGTACCTTGCTATGTGATTTGGAACACAACAGCAGTCAGTGATGTGTGTTACCAGTCACCACCACTGGAAATGCTGGTAGAGCTCCTGTTGGTGTGAACTGTCACCACAAAGCACTGCTGGCCCCCTGGCCTGAAGCTCTGCATCCTGCTGACAGTTAAAGGGTGCAGTTGATGTAGGCAGCCCCTGAACCAGACAGTAGCTTCAGGCAGAAGAAGGGGTGTAATTCTATTTAGGTTCTTGCAGGATTTACCTGTAGGTGAAGTATTTTCATGGTGTTGTGTGCAATGTGCCAAGAGGTGAGATTGGTTGTTTCAAAATGTGGTGATACCTTTAGATTAGGGGTCTGCCTCGTGCATAATTAAATTCTGTTTAGTGAAGAGCTTGGTTTTTGAAGGATGGTAATCTCTAGCCTCATTAGCTGTCAGCAGTTTATTTTACAAGTGTTTGGAGTGTAAGATACTGGGAAGCTGAAGAATGAGTAGTTGAGACCTGGATAATGGGGAGTGCAGCTCTCTGTTCCAACGAGCCCAAACTGTTTTGCATTGCAGTTTGCTTCTGAACCCTGGATCTGTCCCCATTCATGCCAGCCAAGACATTCCAAGATTTTAGCTCTTATATAAATAAATGATGAGGATGCCTGGTCTGAATTAGGGCTACATATATTTAGCCAATGTAATGGTTGCCTGGGTTGTTGT
>VXBZ01008967.1:42219-88986 GCA_013399135.1 Heliornis fulica
GGGAACAATGTTAGCACAGCTCTGCTAAATTAAATGTTTGGAGAAGTTGCTCTGTTCTGGTGCATTTAACTTTATTTCAGAAGAGGTAATGACTTATTTGTTGCAGTGGATTTTTGTTACAGAGATGTGTGACAGGACCCAAAGATTTTAAAGGGGGCAGGGGGAAGGGGTGGGGTTGTGTGTGGATAAATAGTGCCATGGTCAGTGGTTTTGTGGTTGTGTTTGGGTTTTTTTTTTCTAAGGGTTGGCTTAGCCTATGTGATGGTTTCCCTAGAATTAGATCAAACTCTGAACAGCCTTTTCCAGAATTGTGGGATCTTACTTTCAAAGACTGACAGTTACTCAGTTGATCTTTCTGTTTGGTTTTTTATCAACATTTTTAATTTAAAAAAAAGCTAAAAAGTACAAATTATTCTTAAATATTTAGTGCTTAAAAAAAAGAAAATACTTATGATCTAACCCTAAAGCTCAAAATAGCTTTAATTTCATATATAGCTTAACAAAGATAAAAATAAAATGAAAATCAATTGAAGAATATTATTTTTGAGCTAATTTTTAGATTCCATGAGGTATTCTAGGACAGTTTAAAATGCTTCAAGACAGCAGTAAGCTTGTCTCTTTCACTGATTTATTTTTTCCCCCACTTCTCATGATAGTGTGTCTTTGAAAAGAATAAAGGAAATTGTCTCCATTCCTCAGAGACCCCTCATATATCTCACCCACTGTCTTGTATGTAGTGCTCATGATGTGAAGGCCACATGGATTCCTATCTTAATTTCACTCTCTTGTCTGAATGGTCCCTGTCATTGAGTGACTTGTCAGTTTTAAGGCACAATTAAGTAGTGGTCTTTAGCAGAGAACTTTCTGATTTTCACTTTTATAACCTTTCTCCTTTTTTTTCACTTATTCCCTCTTCCTCCCTCCCTCCACTAATTCTTCATACCTGGCACTACAGGTATGGAGAATTAATGAATTATTTAGACATCACATTTCACAACACCCTGTCATACTCTGGAAAGATAAGTGGGTGCTTACCCACCTACTGATGGTTTATTGTGAGATAACTTCAAACTAAACTTTAACTCTTTTTGCTAACTTCAGAGTGAGTGGAAGCTTAATAATTTTGACAGAAACTGGGAAGGGGAGAAGGGTGGCAGTTCTTTGTTCTTTGTTGGTTAACTTTGTTTTCCTTAAGTACACAAACTCTGTTCTGTTTGTGAGGAGAAAAATCAGAAACTTTCACATTTGAGCCCTTTTTAGCAAACCCAACAGCTGATAAGCAGCGAGTCACATTGTGCTCTGGGCTGCCTCAGAAGAGAACAGAATAAAACATTGTGGGAGAAAAGAGTGGGTTTTTTTTTTGTGTGTAGGTGTTTTTGGGGATGTGATTTTCCTTTTTTTTCCTTTCAAAGGATGGGAGAACACTGCTGGAGAAGCAAGCAGTGGAGTCACAAAGGCCTCTTCCTAACAGCTGCTCTGATTTTTACCTGAAACATGTGATAACTATCATGTACCTTCACATAGCATTCTCCCAAGAAACAAACAGTTCATTTTTAAAATGCAGGGTCCTAGAAAGCAAAACAAAAATGAAAAAAAAAAAGCCCCAAATATATATGCAGAGAGGAAGAGACCAGAAAACCTTAAGGAAACACTGTAACAGTGTTAGAAAGAAAGGAGTCCTTGTCAATAAAAGATTTTAAAAGTTTATTTTTCTATGTGTCTGCTGATTGCACTCCTCCACAGATACTTTGGCTGGAAGAGATTTGTAGACAGGACAACATGTATTTTATTTATTCATGTGTTTACTTCAAAGATTCACCTTCCCAGGGAAGACACAAGGCTGAGGCAACCTGTTGTCCCCCTGAGGCACAGCCCATCTGGTTCCAGTGTCAGCCTGCACTGGGGCTTGCTGGGGAGAGCTGAAGCTTCTCAATGGTTTGGCTGTTGGGAGGGCCTGAGCAGGTAGAGGAAGGATTGCATTCTCTGGTTCCATCCTGAGTGGGACCTCAGGGCTGGAGGGTGTCAGATGGGGTTAATCAGGTGTTGGCAGCAGTGTGGTGGCACTGAGGACAGTGCTGCTGCTCTGCCAGCTACCAGTTTTGGTTTCCAGCTTGAAACAGTAAAAGCTTTGCTGGAAAATTCAATCAAGTAGGTTTAATTTGTGATACATTTCTGTGACTAATGCCTAATTTTTTTTCTGGCTCTTCCTTTTTATTCTTTCAAGCAATAGCATGGAAATCTTAGGGAAAAATAGCAAAATACTTAACATTGTGATTTACAGGGATTTTTTTTCCCCCCATATTTGCTGCATCCAAACTTTAGCTCACAGGACCTGTGAAATGTATATGAAGTAAGTGTTGTAGGCACATAACAAGGGTGGGTTGAGGGAGTTAAGGCACACAAAGTCTACCAGACCTCCCTGTCACAATGAACCTTCCTGCCTCCTGTCCCGAGGCTCTCCAGAGCCAGGGAGTCCTGCAGGCTGTAGCTGCCTGTCTTGCGAATGTCCCAGCACATCATGGGAAGGAAAACACAACAGGGCTGTGCTGTTCTCTGGTGTGTTTGCAAAGGGTGGGAATACCCAGTTGGAGGTTTGTATTTGCTTTTTCAGCTCTTGCTTGGTCACCATCCAGAACCAGAGTGCCCATGTCTCCATGTGAAGAAATGTGTGGGCCTTGGAGAAACCCATATGGAGATGATGTTTCTCCACTACTGGTTCATACAGCTTTCCTGAGCTGACAACAAAGTCAAGGTACTTGAAATGTGTTGGTTTTATTTTTAAAGTTAGCTCTTTTTTGATGGTGAGATTTGCTTTATTGAATTGAGGTGTGCTTTTTTCTTACTTTCCTTTTTTCCCAGCTTCATTAACCTATGATATCTCTACTTCTCTTGATTTCTTACTTTTGTTAGTGCCACATCCCCCCCCCAATTCTGCAAGATAGCAGAAACATGGATTGTTGAGACACCTTCTTGAAAAAACCCATGAACTGCTGCCTGAATTGAAACACTTGACACTATTATTTTTTCAAAATTTTTTGGATTTCCAGATGTCTGAAAGTGGTTGATGTCTGCCTCTAACACATTTCTACGGGGTCTGGGGTTTGTTTTTATGTTCCAAGTGTTTACTAGAGCAAGGCCATGGATCCCACAGATCTCCAGAGGAGGGATTATCAAATGCTATTTTAAGGTGCAGTTAATGCCTTGGTCTTAAATGCCTTGGACTTAACCATGAAAGGGAACAGAAAATCAAGCTGCATGAATATGGACACCTGGCTTCCTCAGGCCAGTGAGATGTGGTGGTATGAGCTGACCTATCCAATCTCTACTAAATTAAAAAGTCAGTCATTATATTTGCCAGGAGGGGAGAGCTCATGTAAGAAGAGTGAATATTAGAGAATTATAAGTTTTAATAACAGTTTAAATATGAAGTTCTGTTATAATTCACTACTTCCAGTCCCTGGTGCTCATCCAAAATGAAGTGACATCAGACTTTGAATAAAACCAACCTGCTGAGAGAGGTGATAGATGAGAAGGAAAGGTTTAGTAGTTTCCAGAGCCAGGTTTGCCTGCCTGTTTTCCTAACCTTTCCATGGAGTAGGGCACTGTTGTGGGGCAGGAGTGTCTGCTTTTCAGAAATGTGACACTGTTTGCTGTAGCAGGGAAATCTCCAGAAGCCTGATGATGTCTCAAGGTATAGTGTGCTGCTTTGTCTGAATTTAGAAGGGAAATTACCCTTGTTGCAGACTCCTCAGTATCATTAATTTTCAGTTGGCACAAACTTTTTATGTATGTTTGATTTTACTAAAGAGCAAGTGGACTTGTGTAGATTCTCCTTGATGACTGACATGGGAAATGGGAAATCCATGCTCCAGGGTGGGGTTTTTTTTCACCTTTTCTGTTGAATTTGCTGTTCTTTCATAGGTTATCCTGAGAGTGACAGATGTTATGTCCCATGCAAACCTGCTTTTAGTTAGTCTTTGAAAAGGCTTTCTTGATAGTGGAATGTGTAAAAGAAAAGAAGAGTATGATTCCAATCTCTGTAAAATGTACATGAGCCAATTACTTAAAACATCTAAAACAAACATCTAAAAGAAAATAAAATTACTGGAGCACTAAGTGTTACAGTGATACAGAAAAGTGCAACCTGTCTTTAGAAATGAAAAGATAATTTCTTTACATTTAATTTAAAAATCAGCTTTTATAGCCAGTATTCATTGTAATAAGTAGAGGTGGGCCCTTCCACACATGTGGACCCCTCTCCTAAGACAAAACTGAAAAGAAAATGTGATTCCTTAAGTTAAATCCTGATTTTTCATCTGACCTGTGTAATGGTGAAATCTGTTTGCTCAGAGCTTAACTAATCTGTAGTTTCTAGCATCTCAGTTGTACTTCACTGCCATTTCAGAAATCATACTGGTCTAATTTGCTTTAGTTTGATGTTTTGCACATTGGCTCAGAAATTTGGGGTTGCATATAAGTAACAGAGTGCACGTGGTAGAAGGGTGATGGAGGAACTTGCTTTTCATTCCTCTCAATGTCATTAAATGCTGAAGTGAGAGAGGTCAAAGCTCAGGTTTGGATTTTGGAAAATGTGAAAGCACTACCTAGTAGATTTGAGGGAGGAAGGGAAGCCTGAGTTCACTGGGTTTTGAGCAAGTGGAATCCTCATTTGGAGACTTTTCAGGGCAAGATAACCCTACTGATTAAACAAACAAGGGTGAATAAACTGTGTGTCTTGAATGAACAGAAGGGGATGGGGAAGAGTATCTCCTGTGGCATTTGTAGAAAGGAGTGATCATAGAATCATCAGATGGTTTGAGTTCCAAATCCTCTTCCAGATCCAGGCTGCCCAAAGCCCTGTCTCACCCTGTCCAGCCTGGCCTTGAATGCTCTCAGAGAGGGGGCAGCCACAGCTTCTGGGCAACCTCTTCCAGTGCCTCACCATGCTCACAGTGAAGAATGTTTTCCTCATATCTGATCTAAATCTACCCTCTTAGTTTAAACCCGTTACCCCATGTCACTAGACTCAGTGATAAACAATCCCTCTCCATCTTTCTTGTAGGGCTGCTGCTCTAAAGTCTCCCCAAAGTCTTTCTTCTCCAGGCTGAACAAGCCCAACTTTCTCAGCCTGCCTTCACAGGAGAGCTGCTCTAGCCCTCTGATGTATGTTCTTAAAGAAGCATTAATAAAGGAATTTTTAAATTTTGTTCAAGTAAGAGTGTCATTTTATCTTTAATGACTTTATTTTTTCTTCATCGAGGCTTTTTTAGGGAGCTGTTGGCAGGAATTTGTGATGGGTCGTTTTCCTGTGATGGCAGGAGGTGTAGGTAGAGCACTGTTAAAACAAAGTTTTTCCTCATTTTTTCCTCTTAATATAGGTCAGTTTCCCCATAGAGTATCTCTCTTCCTTTTACAGGCACCTCAGAAAGGAGGTGTTTTGGGATGCTGTGACATATAGTGATGTTCTCCATATGAGCTAGCAGGTCTTTTGCCTTAAGGCAGTGTGCCTTCCAGCTGGGAGAGAGTGTGGGAGAGAACTCAGTGAACATGAGGTCAGTAGGACTGATAATCCCTGTACAAGGAGGGAATGATGGGGGGAGTGTGTGTGTGGTTTGTGGTGGTTTGACCCTGGGTGGTGGCCAGACTTCCACCACAGTTGCTTTGTACCTCAAGGGGGCCTACAAGAAAGATGGGGAGAGGCTGTTCAGTAGGGCCTGTTGTGACAGGACAAGGGGTGATAAAGGGTTTAAAATAGAGGGNGGTTCTTCTCTCTCTCAGATGTGATTCCCAGAGGCCTGTGACCGGTGCTGACTGGCCCGGCCGGCCTTGTCAGCAACAGGGTTTGGGAGTTTGGCCTTG
Source organism: Heliornis fulica (assembly GCA_013399135.1). Classification (NCBI taxonomy): domain Eukaryota; kingdom Metazoa; phylum Chordata; class Aves; order Gruiformes; family Heliornithidae; genus Heliornis; species Heliornis fulica. The sequence continues at coordinate 48,079 of VXBZ01008967.1, forward strand.
GGAGCCCTGCTGGGATTTACTCTCTTAGACTTCAAGGAAGCTTCTAGCTGCTTCTTAAAGAAGCCACACTGCAAACCCACCAAACAATGGGGTTGGGTGGTGGGACGGGATGGTGGTAGTTGTGAGAGGGGCTCCACAGTGTTGTTATGGAGTTAGTAAGATCAGTAAAATTGTCTCTTCCATTTAGTATTTGGTGGTTTGTTTCAGTTTTTTTCACATGGATGTCCCAAATTATGTCAACCTGGGTTCTTTGCAATCTCCTTTTCTTCTTGCCTTGTAGGACTTATGAAGATTTAGTATTGCAAAGTTTTGTTTTAGAGTGGTCATCCAATGACAATGTAGAAAGGGATGATGAAGTCTCAAGAAAAATGTCATGCTTGCACTAAAACACTTAGAAATTTAAAATGTAGCTTTTTCATCTTAATGAGGCTGGTAGACTTGGTTAAGGTTTTTAGCTTGGATATTTGAATATGCTTTCATATTTCCCAGAAGCACCTCTCCCCACCCCTCCATATGATTACAGTCTAGTCTGAGATTTGAACCTGGATCTTCTACATCTCAAATGAATGTACCACCGTGGTTGTATTGCTGATTTCAATACTGGAGTTGATGAACAGGCAGAAGAGGCAACAGGGGTAGCAGTATTTGGTTTTGGGGACAGTCATTTTGAAGTCCTACAGGAAGCATATGGAAGCTGTACATCTTGAGGTGGTTCAGTTCTGAAAGAAAGGGCAGATGCTGAGGATCTGCTTACTGTGCATGTGTCTGTATATGCATACACATTCACAGACACTTGTATATAGAAACACATACATTTACCCAAGATGATATTTCCTTAAGTCAGAAGAAGGAGGGAACAGTGTGTACCTGCTGGCTGAGATAGTTCTGTCCACCCTCTGCACTGTGTTCTCTCCCTGTAGTAAGGTGGAGAGAACTTGCTTCAAGCGGAGTGAGAGAATGAGGCATCGTGACGTGCTCTGACTTGACTGGCCCCGTGGAGCCAGGAGTTGGACTTGATGATCTTCATGGGTCTCTTCCCACTCAGGATATTCTCTGATTCTGAGGGTTTTTTTACCCAGTTTTACTTCTGTGCTCTTCCCCATGACATTAACTTCATCTCACACTGGTTGTAGCTGAGTTGAAAAAGCATGTGGAGGTGGAAGGTTATGCTTCTGGTGATTCGTGTTAGATTTTCATAGTAATGGACAGACAGGCTGATCTATTTTAAACTCTTTATTTTAATCTTCCACAGATACAACTTAGCATGTTCTAAAGCCTTTACATAGCATGTAAAGAAAAACCTACACAGTTTATTTTATCAATACCCATGTGAGTGTCTGTTGGACCCTTAACAAGGGTCCAAGGATAAATAACCCTTTCTCAATCTCACACTTCATGAAAAAGCATGAAGTGTGAGATTGAGAAAAATTACAGAAGGGAAGATGTCTGTAACAGCATACATCTCCATGTATATTGTAATGTGGAATAAGTACACTCCAGAGCTAAATTCTGGCTTACAAGATGTGAATATACAGGATGATAATATAAAATCAGTTTTTCCANAAGCATTAATAAAGTTAATACTTTTTCCTTCTTTTTCAGGCCAATAGCTCTGAGGCTGTTAGAAATCATGTAACCAGAACTGTAAGTAATTCCCTTTCTATTTATTTATTTATTTCCTTTTCCTGAACTGCTTTATTTTCCTGTTTGTGGATATTTATTTTTATTACGTTTTTACAAAGCATTTATTGCTGGCCATTTTCAAAGCATGAGCTTTGGTTTCTATGTTGTGCTAAATTAGACGTTAATTAGGATTATTAGTGGGCTTTGTCTTCTATAGCTTATCCAGGAACAACAAAATAAACTGTGTGTTTCCTATTAACGAGGGAAGAAGTAAAGAGAAATATTAAAATCATCATTGACTGCATTCAGATTGGTTCAGAAATTCAAGAGATATTTTCTTTTTAGCAGGAAGAATATTCTTGTAGAGTTCATGCCTTGTGCTCAGTATGTTTATTTGCTGTGGTATTTACAAATCAAATGGAATGCACCTTGCCAAGCTCTGCTGTAGCACTACTGGTAGCTGTAATTGCTGGGGTTTGGGTGGCTGTAGTGCTCACAGGTCTCTTTTCCCTCTCTTTCCCGACGGCACTGCCTGTTTATTATCAAGCAGTATTTGGGCCTAGCACAGTGCAGTGAGTTGGGCAGCCCTGGGTCAGCTACAGCATTTACTTTCATGTTTTCTGTCCCTTTACCAGGTCCTGTTTGTGGGTGTTCCAAACCTCTGGGGGTGAGAAGTTCTCTGGGTACCTGCCCTTATTTTCCAACATGCAATACAACTCCTTAACTATTCAGTCCTGTGGTGGTATTAAGTAGTTGTTTCATCTTAAACAGAATCTGAACCACGTTCAGAAAGCCTAGTGTGGTGCTTTTGCTGGGTGGCTTCTTTAAGAAGCAGCTAGAAGCTTCTTTGAGGTCTGTCACAGTAAAAAGCAGCTGGACTCTCAAGGCCAAACTCTGCTGCTGACAAGGCCGGGCCAGTCGGCGCCACTCACAGGCCTCTGGGAATCATGTTTGAGAGAGAAAAATGCAAACAGCCACAGTTTGTCACTGAGGAAAGGAGTGAGAAGATCTAAGTAACTTTGCAGGCACCAAGGTCACTGAAGAAGGCTTCTGACTGTGGGGGACCAGGCTGGGCCCAGCAGTCTGGGACCGAGAGACATTCTGGGAGTTTCTAGCAGTGCCCCACGCTGGGGCAGCTGGGGAAGAGCTGAGGCTCTGTGGGAGAGGACTCATGTGGAGAAGGTCGTGGAGGACTGTCTGCCGTGGGGGGGACCCCACTCTGGAACAGGAAAAGAGTATGAGAAATGCTCCCCCAAAGAAGAACAACTCATGAGGAACTGACTGAAGGCTGAAGCCTCCATTCCCTTTTCCTCCTGCTTTTCCCCCATGCCATCCTGGGGAAGAGAAACACCATGAATAGAGTGAAGTCNAACAACTCATGAGGAACTGACTGAAGGCTGAAGCCTCCATTCCCTATTCCTCCTGCTTTTCCCCCTGTGCCATCCTGGGGAAGAGAAACACCATGAATAGAGTGAAGTCAAAGAAGGGAGGGGTGGGGGGTGGTGTTTTAAGAGCTGTTTGTACTTCTCATTATCCAACTCTGATTTCTTTGTGTGTGTAGTGTAGTATATTATGTTGTTTTCTTTCCTTTCTTCTGTGTTGAGTCTGTTTTGCCCATGACACTAATTGTGGAACGATCTCTCCCTGTCCTTATTTTGACTCCTAAGCCTCTCAATAACTATTTTCTCTCCTGTCCAGCTAAGAGGGCAGAGGTGGTAAACATCACTGCAGGGAGTACATACAGCAAATGCAGGCTTACATACCACAGCCAAAGAAAACACCACTGTGACCAGTGACTTTTTTAATATTACAGTGATTGCTTTTATCAATTTTTTATGGGATCAGGTCAGATCTGTTGTTATCCCAACCCTTCGAGTCCCTGCTTGGCCTTTGGTCAGTTTGGGTCACCTGTCCTGGCTGTGTCCGCTCCCAGCTTCATGGGTGTCCCCACCTTCTCACTAACAAGGCAGCATGAAGAGCTTGAAAAGTCTTTGACTGCTTGGCAACAACTGTGTTATGAGCACTGCTCTCATCCCAAAACACAGCACTACACCAGCTGCTAGGAAGAAAATTAACTCTATCCTAGCCAGGCCCAGGGCATCAGTGTACTAAATACATTTATTGAAGTGCAGTGGCACATAGTCTTCTGGGCAGGTAGAGATTTCTGCAGATGGGAAGTATTGCACATGTCAGTACTGACAGCATTTCAAAGATTCTTTTAGCATAATTCCTGTGATAGAAGACAAAGATACGTTTTTGAAGTCCTTTGCACTTGAATTTTATCAGAGATGCCAAATTTCTTTGATTTCTAAATCTGGGAGATGCTTACAGCTAACTGATAGTAAGCAACTGTGATGCAGGAGTTAGTTTCACTGCTATAGAGATGGACATGAAGTTAACTTTTTAAAAGGGGCAGAAGGAAGGACTTGAAAGATGCATACCCACTTCACCAGTTCATATAGAGAAGCTCTTTGCAATAACAAGCATCTATTTCACAGTGTTAGTCTTGTGCATGTTGCATTTTTTTCTGTGATGTGCAAGGTTTATTGCTGCAGGTTCTGCTGGTGCTGTTCTGTGCAGGATGTGAAGAGTTCTGATCCTTTTGACACATACAGTGATCATTCCCTTAGTCAGTCACCCAGCCCTGTGAGATGTCTGTAAAACCTTCAGAAAGGTCCATGACTTCAGGCTCTTGTTATCTCTGGGAGGGTGACCCTGGCTGGAGGCCAGGTGCCCGGTGAAGCTGCTCTGTTGCTCCCCTCCTCAGTTTGGCAGGGGAGAGAAGATAAAATGGAGCAGTTGTGGATCAAAATAAGGACAGAGAGAGATCATTCAGCAGTCACCATCATAGGCAAACCAGGCTCAACATAGGAAAAAAAAATCTAATTTATTAACAAGGAAAGCAAAGTAGAATAGTGAGAAATAAAACCACATCTTAAAGCACCTTCCCCACCCCTCTCTTTTCATGCTTTCTCTAACTCCTCCTCCCAGTGGCACATGAGGAGAGGGACCTGGGAATTCCAGCCAGTTTGTCACACTTCTTTCTCTGCCACTCCTTCCTCCTCACTCCCACTCTTCCCTGCTCCAGCATAGGGTGCTTCTCATGGGAGACAGCCCTCCAGGAACCTCTTCACCATGAGTTCCTCTCATAGGCTGCAGTTCTGCGTGAAGAGCTCCAGTGTGATGACACAGGGAACTGGTTTGGAGGAACCTGGCCTGTCTTGCCTGAAGTGTTATGGGGAAGAGTTGTGGGAGAAGCTTTGCCAGCAGGGAAGAGCCAGGGTAGATTTTGGCAGGGAGACAGCAAGTTGGAATTTATAACTTCAGCAGATACAGGGACACGTGTGTCTCTACTGAACAAGGAACAGATCAGTGTTTGTACAGAACCTGTACAGGATACAGAACAGAAATAAAATGTACAGCCAGGCAAGTAGTTGCTTGTGGTAGAAATGAGAAGTCTCTTCTGCAGAGTCAACTCTGACAATATTTTTTTTAATGAATATTTTAATATTTAATGCAGGGAAAGATACACAGTAACAGAGCCATGTGTATTCCAAGGCATGAATCTTTGTTTTCCCTATTGGGAATCATTCTGAAGCTACAGGCCAAAACATGATGCAAATTTTGTTTCTCATCCAGGCACGTGTTACACTGCAGCTGCCAAAAGCAACTGACTACTGTGTCAGTAGGAGTTCTCATGGTGTAGTCCAGTGTCACTGTAGTTCACTTTCCTGTCTTTTTGGCAGTACCCTTTAGTGTGTGGAATTGTTGCACTATGCCTTAGAGTAAGTAAGAGGGGAATGAAAATACCACTGATTTGGATAAAATGCATTCAGGTCCCCTGCTGATCAGTCTCACTGTTTGTATTCCTTTTTATGGCTGTTTGAATAGTGAACAATCATGTGGGGAAAAAGTTTCCTAGAGTAATTAGCAGTGTGGGAAAGGTATGTAATTTTATGGCCTTAATCAGGTTTTCTATGCTTGTACCAACATTAAAAATAGGCACAAGTAAAACATTTACATCCCAAATGGATCTGTGTCGTTAGTTCAAAATATGCCCTCATACCTTTAAGTCACAAATTACTCCTTGACTTACACTTCAGATAGTTGTAGTTTCTGCTCACTGATCCTTAGGCTTGCTAATGTTCCCATTCAAGAAAGCACAGGAGGAAAACAGGTCAGCTTCATGAATGGATGGAGCCATGGATCCTGGAGCTGTTAGTTTCCTCTAGTCCTGTCCCTCAGAGGAGCATGTGGTTGATGTACACCTGTGTGTGCTGTTTAAATCATCCTGATCAACAGTAGGTCTATCCTTTTGCTAAGATCCCTTGTAAGTAGATAATTTATTTTTTTATTGTAGTTCAGTGTCAAGATCTTTGAATTCAGGGCCTTAGGAAAGGCTACTGAATGATTTTCTTTCACTTGCCCTAGCTGGAACCAGGACATTATCCACCCCTTATTCCATGCCATTTACATCATGCCCAGATCCAATGATTCCCTATGGAATGAGCAGTCTGCTGGTTTAGACACACCTGCACACATACATATTGCATATGTACAGAGACCATTCCCTTGGTCTGTGGACCATCCTCTAAACTGTCTGCTGAGGTCATTTGGTCCATGGCTGTGGGTTCCATGTGTCATGACAGTCTCTTAGGGCAGGAGTTATGATGTGTGCTGCATCCAAGGCTCTCAGCTGGTGCACGCCTCCTGGCCCAGGCTTGTGCTTTGCACTTTGAAGGTATTGATTCTTTGTCCTTTTTCTTTTTTAAAGTTTCTGGGTGCTGTTTGCTGAGGTCAGTTCCAGTCCCATCATAACACTACTCCTTCAGTAATCTATGATTATTAATCTATGATTCTGATTCTCTCTTCTTTGTTCCAGAATTCCAGCAGTGCTTCCAAGAGCTTCTCTTTCAGCTCTGAGAAAGGACCACGGCAAGTACTCCTTTTGTATTTGTGTAGCAGCAACACACCATGCTGTGGTGAGCTCAGGTTCTGCTCTTTGGGGATGTGATTGCCAAGCTCAACCTGCTGCAAGACATTTGCTGCTACTGGGACATACTGGAAGGTGTTTTTGCAATCCTTGTCTGAGAAAACAACTGGAGATGTTTCCTTGTACTCTTAATCTGCTGGCTGTAATCCCCAGATTATTCTGTAAAGAAGGGCAGGGGACAGCTACACAGTGTGTAGCTACACAGTGTTTATCCTAACTACCTAACAAGTATCCTAACTACTATCCTAACTACCTCCTCTCCACACTGAGGGCACAGCTACACAGTGTGTAGCTGTGCCCTCAGTGTGGAGAGGGGGTAGTTAGGATAAATAGAATTCAAATCCACCTTGCAGTTTCTTCTCATTGAGACACTTTGTTTGTTCTTGGCTGCTTTGCTCCCAACTGCCACATCTACCTTGCCCACAGAAGCGAGGAAGACTTGGATCACATCATGGAGGAGAGCTACCAACTTGACCTCACGTACATCACAGAGCGCATCATCGCCGTGTCCTTCCCCGCCGGCTGTTCCGAGGAGACCTACGCCCACAACCTGCGAGACGTAACCCGAATGCTCAAATCCAAACACGGCAACAATTACTTGGTATGTGCACAGAGGCTGTGGGATACAGCACCTTCTGCATGAGGACCACGTGTGGTGGACCCACCACACGTGGTCCTCATGCAGAAGGTGCTGTATGCACCATTAGAAACTAAAAGCCATTGCCCTGAAGCTTCTGCTTGGTCCACCTGTACAGTTCTGCAAGGAAGAGCAAGAGTTTCAGAGGTGTTTTAAGCTGTTGGGCAAGGACAGGAGAGGGTCCAGAGGAGGCCACAAAGATGATAAAGGGGCTGGAGCACCTTTCCTACGAGGACAGGCTGAGAGAGTTGGGGCTGTTGAGCCTGGAGAAGAGGAGGCTCTGGGGAGACCTTCTAGTGCTCTGCCAGGACCTCAAGGGGGCCTACAAGAAAGATGGGGAGAGGCTGTTCAGTAGGGCCTGTTGTGACAGGACAAGGGCTGATAAAGGGTTTAAAATAGAGGGAGGGAGATTTAGATTGGAGATTAGGAAAAAGTTCTTTGCTGTGAGAGTGGTGGAGCACTGGAACAGGTTGCCCAGGGAGGTGGTGGATGCCCCTGGATCCCTGGAGACGTTCAAGGCCAGGTTGGATGAGGCCCTGAGCAACATGATCTAGTTGGGGGTGTCCCTGCTTCTTGCAGGGGGGGTGGACTGGATGACCTCTGGGGGTCACTTCTAACCCAAATCATTCTATGATTCTGTGACAGATAGCAGGAGCACTTTGCTGCTGGTGACACTGCAGTCTCTATTCTGACAGCACATAGTCAGATGCTTTAGGATAATTGCAGTGACTGTTTTCATTGCTCAAATCATACTTTTAAAAAGAGAAAGACCCTGTAGTGTGAAGTACATTCTTTTTTTTTTCCAACAGTCAGCTCAATCCAGATCACCAGGTGGGTATGTAGGGGTCTGGTCACGTGCTCTCTAGATTGTGAAACATCTGAGAAGTAGGGGTCCTATTTGTGTGTTTTGTCCAGATCTTTTTCATTATCCTGGTTCAGATGCACTATTTCCTTCTGGTTAGTTTTCTGTAGGAAATTCAGTTGTAAACAAATCTATGATGAGCTCCATCTGCAGAACTTGGTTTTTCTGAGACAGTAGAAGCCAAATTCTGTGGCTTCTACTGTCTCAGCTTGCTCTGTGAAGGTAAATTTAAAACAGGGCCAAATATTTTAATTTTCCTTTTTTTCTTCCACTGTTTTTTTGTTGTGATTCTGCATGACAGGGTTCTGGTGGAGGAGGTGGGGACTACAGGGGGGGGGCTTTTGCAAGCAGGAGCTGGAAGCTTTCCCTAGGCCTGCCAGGGTAAATACCAGTTGGGCCTAAGGACAGACCCACTGCTGACTGAGGCTGAGCCACTCAGGAGCACGTGTAGTGCCTCTGTGAGTCACCTTTGATCGACTTCAGCAGCAGAGTGTTTGCTTTGCTCTTTCCACTAGGTTTGCCATGCCTTGCATTTGTGGGAGAGGAATAATTGTTCAGCTGTTTCGAGCTTTTAACAAAAAAAAAAATCCATTATAAACTCATCTGTGTACTTCCCTGATTTTACTCACTTTCCTAAAACTGAATGTTTTGGTATTTGAACAGGTAAATACATATATGGGGTTTTTTCAGTACCTCTAACAGGGTTTTTGTAATGTTTATTACTTCTGGTTCTCAAAGTAGTTCACTTGAGGTGGATTTAGATTAGTGATGAGAAAGTTACTGTATTTCTGTCTTCTGCTGTATTAGTGTGCTGCAGTTAACATTTTTGTAACTGAAAGATAATTAGGTTTTATGAGGAGTATTTGTTTCTATTCTTTGGCACGAGATTTTTGCATTTCTAGTCATCATATTAAAGAGCAAACAACATCTAAGGCCCTTTGGTACCTTCATGATGGCCTGTTCTCCAGCTAAAAGGTCTCCTTATTTTTGTTCTATGGCATTGCTGAGTGCTCAGCAGAGAAAATTATCTTAATAGTACAAGTTCCTTCCCAGTTCAGGATTAAATATGTGAAGTGGGACAGGGATACTTTATTGTTGCATGTGAAATGTTGGTTTGTGTATTTTCTGATCTCTACCCTGCACTGAGTGAACTCTTGGAGTATCTCTGTTTAATCTTTATAGCTTGATAAGGATTTAGGTACTTTGGCTTCTTTGGGTTTGGCTTCTGATCCAGCAGTGACAATTACCCATCATGAACAGGGCCATATCATGACACACAGGAATTTTAAATGTACCTGACATATAAATACAACAAGAAAGGTGAATGAAAAATGTTCTTACCAAATAGTACTTTTCTCTTTTTTTTTTTTCTTGTGGAAAATGTTACTTGATCTCTAAAGATATCTTCAACACCAATCTAAAGAATTCTGTACTGAGAAACACAACTCTCCATTAAACTGTTTTGCAAATATTGAGATTCATGGAAAATTACAGATTATTTTTTTTTTGTGAGTCATTTGTATGAGATACTTGTGGTTTTGTTCCTTTTAAATGACAGTTGGTATTTCTGGAAGGATCTTCCTCATTCAAAATAAAATGGGCAGTGCACATAAAAATATGTGATTACATTTATCTCTTCTTAAATGGAAAAAGTGTATTCAAATACAGACCATGTTCCTCATCACATAAAGATCTTTTTATGTTGAGGGGTTGAGGTCAGTGAGTGGTGTATATACCCTTTATGGTCAATGTCATAGGTGACTCCAGAACCTTGTGCAGCTGAAGATCCAAGCTCTTCTCTTAGGTACCCTTGTGGTTTTGCAGGTCAGGGTTCTGGTGGGAAGGGCAGGGGACTGCAGGTGTGTTTGCTGTAGGAAGCAGCTCAAAACTTTCCCAAGGCCCAAGAGAGTAAATACCAGCTGGACTCACTGCTGACCAAGGTCCAGCCAATCAGTGACAGCCATAGTGCCCTGTGAATCACATTTCAGAGAAAAAAAATGCAAGCAGCCACCAGAGAAGATGTAAGGTCAGGGAAGAAGCCAGGGAGGAGGTGCTCCAGGTGCCAGGCAGAGAGATTCCCTGCAGCCCATGGAAGAGGACAAGGAGCAGAGACCCCACCTAGAGCCCATGGAGAGGCTTCATGTTGGAGCAGGTGGAGACACATGGAAGACACCACGACCCACGTTGGAGCAAGCTCCTGGTAAAACCTGCAGCCCATGGAGAGAGGGACCCACACTGGAGCAGGTTTGCTGCAGGGGGAAGCTTGTGACTCCATGGGGGACCAGACTGGAGCAGTCTGGGCCTTAGAGACTGAGAGACATTCTGTGACTGCAACCCCTAGAAGTGATCCACACTGGGGCATTTGGTGAAGAGATGAAGCCCTGTGGGAAAGGACTCATGCTGGAGAAGTTTGTGGAGAGCTGCCTGCCATGGGTAAGACCCCATGCTGGAGCAGGGACAGAGTGTGAGGAATGTCCCTCCTCTGTGCTAAGAAGCAAAACAAGTTGTGAGGAAGCAGCTGAAGCCTCCATTACTCATCCCCCCAAACACTGCCCCGTGCACCCTGGGGAGGGGAAGGGAGAGAAATCATGAATGAAGCTAAGTCTGCAAAGAAGGGAGGGGTGGGAGGAGGTGGTTGAAGATGTGGTTGTGCTTCTCATGGTCTGACTTTGGTTTCTGTCTGTGTTTTGTTTCCTTTCCTCTGTACTGAGTCTGTTTTGCCCATGACACTAATTGCAGAATGATCTCTCCCTGTCCTTATCTCACTCCAAAGCCTCTCAACATGTATTTTCTCCCCTGTCCAGCTGAAAAGGGGAGCATTTTGTGTTTCAAATCCAGTTGTGTGCTACATAGATTAGGAAATCTTGATTGTTGATTTTTGTTTTCTTTCTTTCTGGACAGGTTTTAAACCTCTCTGAGAAGAGGTACGACCTCGCGAAGCTTAACCCAAAGGTACAGTTGGCTTCCATGACGTGCCCCTCTCTGCTGGTAGAAACAATTTACATGGCCTGGTGAGCCCTGTAGTGGGGGGTTGATAGGCAAATGTTGATAGGCAACAAGAACAACTTTTGGAGGATGATAAAAAGCCCCAGTGGATTCCCCTGTTCCCACCCCACCACCCCAAAGGTCTGTTTTGTGTGTTAGCTCTGTGCTTTAAGTAGCTGCTCCTGTGATGTTGTTAGACTTTGCACAGAGGTGCTGAAGCCCTTTGTGACTATGGAAAAATTAATTTTCCTCTGAGTACACTTTGTGCAGTCACAGAGTGCTGTAATGTATGTCCCTTGTTCCTCCTCGAGAAGGAACAAGCTTCATCTTCAGTAGCTGTTACAAGGCCACAAGACTAGAGTGTATTTATAGCAGTAGATTCACAGGGACATGCACTACCTGAGGAAAATACTAAAAGAACTCTTAGTCTTGATGAGCATGAAGGATTTACATTGCTCATGGTCACTGGCTTTGTTAAGAGTTAAATATACTTGTAATAATAGGTTGAGTAAACAGAACTGCACAGTGGCTAAAGTTGAATAGGAAATATGAACAGAGTTTTGAGAGGTCACATCTGTTGCACATGGGGGAATTAAATTGCAAATGAAATTTTTAAAGTCACAAAACACTGTGCTAGGTGAGTTAATGTTCTGTGTTCTAATTTTGATCTTCTAATTATTTTGCTGTTATAAAATACCCAAATTTGTAATTGAAATTTTTTTAAGAAATCAGACTGTTCAGAATGTCAGTTTTGAGTGATTGGTGGGCATGGGAGTGACACATCCTCCCTTACCCTCGAGAGACCTGTCAGCATTCTTCAGTGACATCGTGGCATTCGAATGACATAATTACCTGGGGTTGGTGAAAACATGGAGATTCTTCACCATCACAGCTACCTAAAGCCATGTTTGTAACATGTAGAATTAGGGTCAAGGTGTCTCTTGTTTAATTTCAGATTATGGATGTGGGCTGGCCTGATCTCCACGCTCCTCCTCTCGATAAGGTGTGCACCATCTGCAAGGTTATGGAGTCATGGCTGAACAGCGATCCCCAGCACGTGGTGGTGATCCATTGCCGAGTGAGTTTTGTGCAGGACACTCTGCCCATCACTTTGTACCCATTTGCAAAAATCCTGTTCTTTAACACAAAAGTTTGAGCTGTTTTCAGGGTTGGAAATAGCAGGCCACATCTTCAGTTAATTTAAGTAAACTTAAATCCAGAGACCTTGCCTGTTAAGTGAGGTTCTAGCTTCTGCTCTCTGTATAGCATGCAGTGATGTTAGTTCTCTTCCTTCAGAGGTCAGGATGCTTCTGTGAGCCTGTTAGTAGCTCGAGGTTTTTTCTGCTCAGCACTAAATTCTTGAGAAGCTCTTCATGTCCTGTGGTACTCATTGATTTTGTTGCACAATAATGACTGGCAGCATATCCCAGGTCATCCCTTTAGACTTTAGGGAAATACAGACATGGAGTATCTCCTGGGTACTTCTGAGGGGTTCCAACTGCCAACATCACTGTGATGCCTTACAGCCAAGCTGTTGTGCAGCCTTACTTGCTCACAACAAAGAGAAACCTTAATAAAGAAAGACAAAACTAATTCAGAACTGAGTTGGTAGCTGTGCTGGTGAACCTCAAGGCAGACCAGGCTCTCTGGCAGGTGTTACTCAAACAGAATGAGAATGATGGGTCCAAAACCTATCTTGAAGGCAGGTTGTATAGCTCCCAGTCCTGAGCATGCTTGCAGGCAGTGCCATGATCATGTGAAGCAGTAATCAATTCTGGTTGCAGGACTGCAGCTAGGAGAATAACCCACACATGATGTAGAAGAGAAGGGGGCAAAGTATTCCTGGCTGGTTTGTATACACATGGGTAGTGCATAGTGTCAATCAGTGTGTTTTGGTAATGACTTTAAAGCCTTCATCCCTGAAGGTTGGTACAGCTACATGTGTCACCTGGGGGGCTGATGCTGTTTTGAAATCTGTGGGAATGCCTGCTTTGAAGATTGGGCTGAATTTGTCATGTAAATGATTCACTAAGATTTTGGAACATGTTACTTATAGAAAAATAAGTGGTAATTGTTAGAAATCTCAGGTGCTGGGGAGGTAAAAAGGCCCAAACCTGCTGGAAACTCATATGCAGTCCAAAATGGTATTTATAGTATTTCATGCCAGAAATTGCATCATTTCCTAGACTTGTCTTGAATAATCTCTGGGAAAAGTACTATAAAATTAGGATAGTTAATACAATGTTTCTACTACTGGTAAAGTTGGGATTTGTTTATGTCTTGTTTTGTTTAAAAGTAATTACCCCTCAGTGGGTAAGACCTGACAGACATGCTCATGGAAATCCAGAGGAGTGGTTTGTATTTCACTGGTCAGCTTGCATAGAGAGACACACTGCTGCCCAGCATTCCTGCCTTTCCAAGAGCCCAGGAGATGTGTGAACAGAGGAATCTTTGAATCTCCTCCATTAAAATTGTGTTTGGTATGGGTCTTAAACAGAATAGTGCCCAAAAAATAAATTTTCATTCCCTTTTTCCTAATACAGGGAGGAAAAGGAAGGATAGGTGTAGTCATATCATCATATATGCACTTCACCAATGTTTCTGCAAGGTAAGTTGTGAATAATACATACTGTGTCTATTTTACAATATAGAAAACCTCAGAAAAAGATGCCTTTTTTATTGTATTCCTGTTTGTCAGTTAAGGTTTGTCAGGTTTTCTTCTCCAAGAGTCTTGGAGCATGTCTTAGAAGAGCCTGCTTTCAGGATGGAGTTTTCTTGTGGTCCTGCTTTCACCAGGACTAGGTGACACCCTGAGGTCCCTTTTAATCTGGGGCATTCAGTGATTCTATGGGAAGAGGCTCTGAAGACTTCTGAGTTGAATGAGGAAATGTGCAAGAAATAATTTTTAAATAATAATACCATGTTTATTCTATGAAATACATAATTTTCAGCATTCATAAAATTGTCTCTTTTGAATCAGTGAGGAACTATTCATAATATACTTAAGGAAAATANCTTACAGTTTGTCAGTTAAGGTTTGTCAGTTTGTTTCATAATATACTTAAGGAAAATATTTAGTAGAGTCTGAAATAAATATTTGTATAGGGAATACCTAGATGCTGATCTAAGTGCAGAATGCAGTTTAAGAAGTTATCTAGACTTTGTCTTGTAGTCAGGTCAGACAATGGGGGTTTGATTACTTGGTTTTACTTGTTTCATTTAGAGTGCAAGATTAGGAAATTAAAATTGGCAACAAGGAGATGCCAACAAAGATAAAATGAATGGTCTCAAAATACTAAATGTGTTTTGATTTGGATTTTTGTTTCGTTTTAGTAATTTTTTTCCCTTGGTCTCTTACATAAATATGTTAAGATGAAATTGCACTGTGAAGGCCATGGTTAAATCAGATTTGGTTCTGAATTCAGACCAGCCAGTAATAGATTTGATCTGCTACTGTAGTGGCTGAAGTCCTTAATCAGTGTAGGCCAGTGGCAAATTCCTGATGGATTTCAGTAATACCAGCATCTCATAAAGCAGCTGGTGTCCACTCTGGTAAGCCTGATCAACAGGCAATTGTAGACTAAGAAATTGAGTGCTTTGTACACACCAAGAGGTGCTGAAAAAATAACCACATGTATCTTCAAGAAGTAACTGAGACAGTGATTGACAGGTGACAGTGATTCTGTGATATCTTACAGGTATTGTGAACAACCAGATCTGTCAGGTGAAGATAGTACAGTCCTGTATTGTGATCTCAGTGTTGCAGTATTGTGTCATCCTTAAAATGTATAAACTCACTGTAGTAGTGCCAGGAGAAAACACCACCCAGATGTGATTGTAATACATAGTGATGAAAGATACTCTCCTTTACCCCCAACAAACTCAGGAATCCTCGTGTGAGATTGCAGGAGACATGAGTTTGGAAACCTTCCTTTCAGCTTTTGGACTATGTCAGCTCTGGTCCAAAACTTTTCTGTGCAAGAGGGAGGTTGGGGAAGTTTCCCAGTTAGTTTTTGTATAATGAACCATCAAATTTAATGAGGACACAAAGGTCTTTGTAGTAGTTGGTAAACTCTGTTTTTATAAGTAAAGTACCAGCAGTCTTTGGCCAGTTTCAAGTGAGTGTCCTAAATTCTGGGCAGAAGTGTGGGTGAAGATATGTGAAGATGTGTGATGGGTTGGGTGATGAAGAGAAGTTCTGGGTCAAGGATACTGTAAGCACACACTATGTAATCTTTAACATCTGTGAAGACATGGCTTTACAGCCTGGTTTGGCACCCTGTCAAGACAATCATTAGCTTCCCATTATTTTTTGGAAAAAATATAAGTTCCATTTTTAGCTTGCTGTATGTATTTGCACTCTGCACAGGTTTATTTTCCTCTGAATTCATTTAGCTTGAAGCAGACGTGGAATTTTAAATTTGAAATCCTATAGTCTAATTATTTGAAACTTAACGATTCTTTTGATATCCTGGTGTTGATTAACACTGTCAACTACATCTGTTAAAAGACACATTATTTTTATCTGGCATAGATACAGAGAATCAGCATAGCATATTACTTGGAATATGGGATTAACAGCATTTTTACTGATTTTTGCCATTTCTATTTCTTTTCCCTATATTCTTTTGATGTCTCCCACACAGATGCAAAAGACTTGAATGAGAGCCATTCCAGATAGCAGAAGAAAATATATTTTTCCAAATATGTTGCATTTGAAATGTTTTGGTTCTCTGAGGCACAACATTTCATTTTCAGATGACACATTAATTTAAACATTCTCCTCCTTGATAGCTCAGGGCAGAGGAGACAAAGCCTGTTTGAATTATTTGATGGCTTAAATGGTCTTCTAGTCCTCCTTTGCACCTCATGTACTGTACTGCAGTCAGTGCTAGGCAGTAGTTTTCATCTCCATAATGTTGCTGCTGCTTTTTAAAAAAAAAAGAGAATAAATTTGTATTTCACAGAGACCTCCCGAGCAGCAATCTGAGGACATGATGGCAGGTATCCCTCTTTTCCAGTCTGAGCTGCTTGGCTTTCCTGAAATTTGTTGCATTATGACTTTAACACATATCCATGGTGGAAGCATGCAATCCAGTGAGTTGAATGAGGGAGTAGGTGCTTTGCCACAAGAGGGAAACTGGGTGAAGGTGTGGGTGAGAAGGTATCAGTGGCATAAACATTCTTGAGTTGCCAGTTAGGAGTTTCTTTTCCCTTGAGTGCATTTTGGTATATTTCAAGCAGTAACCTGCTGCATTTCCAAGATAACCCAGAACTGGAATAACCTGGTATCTGTGTCTCTGTTTTGACAGTGCTGATCAGGCTCTGGACAGATTTGCTATGAAGAAATTCTTTGATGATAAAGTTTCAGCTTTAATGCAGCCATCCCAAAGAAGGTATTTGCTTCTGATTAATACCAATAAGATATGTCATCATTATCTTCTGCCCCATCCCTTAGTGCCTCCCCTGCTGTGAGAAGGTTATTTCCACAAGATTCTCCAGTGATTCATGAACTCCCAGCACTTTATCTTATATTAATATTCCTTGATGGATGAGATCTCTCTGTTCCTGCACAGAGCCAAAGATAGATGAGACCTTTTGTACCACAGCTGCAATCTCCATGTTTCCTTACTGCAATTGTTTGTTAACATAAGCAGATGTCACAATCTGTTTCTTGATTGATAGAGAATTGTGAACCACAATTCAGCAAAAGGAAGTAAATGTTGTTAGTCTTCTCATCAAGAATCCTTATGCTGAAGGCATTTTTTTCCATGAGAGCTGGGAATCAGGGCAGCTTTTTACAGTGCTGTTGACAGGAAGCTTCAGTAGGTGCTAATTTACATTATGTGTATGTGAGCCCTAAAGCTAGAGATTAGATAAGTGTAAATTGTGGCATCTAGGTTTCCTACCCTCTTCATGGACAATTCCTTAAGTCTTCTGGGGAATGGGGAAGAGAAATCTCTGAGAGACTTAGTTCTCCTCCTAACTGATGGAATTAGAATCTTTGCTTAGCAGTCCTTTACTTGAGCTGCCCTTACCATCTTCCAGGCACAGGTACTTTGCAGTGTCACTCCCCAGGAGCAAAAAGGATGTTCTCCAAACCACTTGTCAGAACCATTCTCCTCTTGAACCTGACCTTTGCCTTGCCTAGCAAGAGCTGCTAATCCCTTTGCAGAGAAAGGAAAACCCAATGTGCAATGCTTAGGGGTACTTGTACAACAGTTCTTGATCCATTAGGGCCCTGAATCCACCTTTTTAATGTGCCTTTTTATTTGAAACCAATCTTGGATAATTAATTGGTGATGTCCTTGTTAAATTCCAGTTAATGTGTAGACAGGTATAGTTTAGGTGAATATCAAAAAGACAGAATTTGAAAAGATATCCATTATTAATGGGATCTTTGTGGAAAGGGTAAAAAGACATGATTTTCTCTATATTCCTGAGAATGAAGTTAAATTTCAGGCAATGTCATGGGCATAGAGGAAAATGGGAATCAAAGCCAGTAGAGAATTAATGGAGACTGATTTCTATTGCTTATTAAGGAGATAGGAGGAATTTAGCACGTGCTGCAGTTGTGCTGACTTGCATGTGCTTGCTCACAAGCTTGTGACTGAACCAGGTATTCAAAAATAGAAATACAATGATTTTTTCACATTGCTGTAGTAGTTTTCCTTTAGTGCTGAGTAAATCACTTCTCATTATGAAGATGTTACCAGCCTGCATTGCCTTAATGCTCGGGTTTCTGACAAGGGCTCTAATGGTTTAGAAATATGAATGTGCAAATTAAGTATGTCCTTGATATAGTTGGCTCACTGTTTTTATTTAATTCAGATAAATCTTGCATTTTTTAGATATGTGCAATTCTTGAGTGACCTCCTGTCTGGATCTGTGAAAATGAATGCAAGCCCACTTTTCCTGCACTATGTTGTCCTTCATGGCATTCCAAGCTTTGGTGCTGGGGGAGGTAAATTACCCAACTCTTCCTGTGTATTACCCAACTCTTCCTTTGTAGGCTCAAAGTCTTGTTTCATTTTGGAGCTTTTTAGAAAGGTTGGATGAATCTCAAAATACAGTTGATGCTCCTTGATAGCAGCCCAGGTATTCCCAGTAAAAGAACCAGAAGAGAAATAAAACCAACCTAAAAATTACATTAGGAGAGATAAAATAGTCATTTGTTAAATGAAGAGTTGGTGCTGTTCATGCCTGCCTAGTTTCTGAGCAGTTGTGATCCCAGTCCCTTCAAAAGAGTTGAGAATCTGCTCAGGTTTCACAGTCATTTCTACATTGTTTAGGAAAAACATAACTGCAAATAGAATCTCTTGTCTATTTTGAGACTGGATTTTTTTTGTGGGAAAGCCATGTGGATAGGGTATGCTCCTAAGGTGCCCTGCTATAATAAGTGGCTTTAAGGTTAAATGCTAAGACAGGATGCTGTGCTAGGGTGTAATGCAGGGATACTGCTCTGCCTTTTTATCACCTGAGAGCACCTCTCTTCTGAAGAGTCCTCAGCAGGAGTTTGCAGTGCTCCACTGTCATTGTTGTCTGGCTTTATTTTTAAGATAACTATTTCAATGAAGACAAGGTATGGATTCTCATAGGAAGAAATTTAAAGGACTTACTAGTTTGGATACAAAACTAGATCAAACACTTGGTTTAATTTTTAAAACACTTTGTATTTTGTTTTGGGCTTTAGTATGGGGATGGTTTTGTTTTGGCCATCCCTTTCTTCCCTTATTACACTTGTTTTCCTGCAGAGGAAGTGGGAAGGCAGACATTTAATAAGGAGCAAAGTAATCTCTCTTTCTTTGCCACAGCCTTTTAAAATCCCCTCCTTCCCAGTTCAGAGCTAGTCTGAAAATCAAGAAAAAGTGAGTTATAAAGTCATAAAATGCTTTTTTTTTAGCAAAAATTAATCTGCTAAAATGAATTTTACTTTGAAGGATATTTTGACACTGTGACACTTGTGGCCCACTTTGCTCAATCTGGGTGTTCATGAAGCTGCCTAATTATAATATTCAGATAAAGAGAAAATAATGACACAAGTCTTTTCTGTTGACTTCTCTTCAGCTTGCCGGCCTTTTCTGAAGTTGTACCAGGCCATGCAGCCAGTTTTTACATCTGGAATCTAGTAAGTCATAAGCACTTTTCTTACCTGCATCCAGGTTTTAATTTTCATAGTTGCAGAACTACACAGCCTTATGTTTTTTTTTTTTCTTTAAATGATAAATTTTATTTTTCTTTTCTCTCCTGTTAAGTAGTGTAGGGCAAGAAAACGAAAGCCGAATCTGCATTGCTATAGACCCTGCCCAGCTTTTGAAGGGAGATGTTATGGTAAGTTGATTGTGTGGAATGAAAATCTAGTACTGGGACATTTAGTTTACAGCCTCTGATTTGTTTTGTCTTCTTGTAAAAATAAAAAACCAAACAAAAACCAACCAACCAAAAAACCCCTCCAAATGGTTTCAGATATACTGCACAATATATTAAGTTAATTTTGTCATCTTCCCTGAATTTTGTAGGAATCCAGATTCCTAATTCTCATCCCTACTCCAACTGCCCTCCTCTCCTGCCACTACCCCAAACCCCCCTTAGAGTTGCTGGGCATGGTAGAGAACGAGCATTTATTTGTTCTTGAATGAAGCCATCTCACAGTTTCTCCTACCTTGTATTTCAGTGATTTATGAGACTGACTTTCAACCATAGTTCTAGTGAAATGATGCAGGTAGTTGTGTGGGATTAAAAGGAAATAGATCCCTTCAGTACACAGAGGATTGTGCACTGTGTTAGTTTTAGTGGGTGTAAAGCAGTAGTTAAAATAAGAAACAAATAATATTTTGCCTGGTATTACTACTATGCTGTAGGGAAGTCCCTTTAAAAGACAAAGAAACAACCCACCCCAAATCCTTACTTTCAGGTGAAATAGTGCTTACTTGCATAGAGTTTCACAGCCTTTATAGAAGGTTAGGACTGTATGGTTTGCTTAGAGAATACTTCTGGGTGGGGTGTGGAAATCACCACTGATTAACTTTGGTAATTTAAGGCACCACAGGGTTACTATAATGAAGAGTAGAGCAACAGATTATGTTATATTTTAAAAATCCTACAATGAGAATTTCATAACTGTTTTAATCTCAACTTTAAGCACCATCCCTCTTAGCCCCTGTGGGGTTTTTTTGTATCATCTCACTTTGAATAACTGGTCTTCTGTTATTCAGTATTTTCTATCTACAACACTTTTCTCAGTCTGCCTGTAAAAAGGGTGATTTATGTTGGCTTTTAATGCATTTCATAACACCTGATTTATCATAAGATACTGAATTCATTGGTATAGTACCATAAAATTTTCAGTCCTAGGACTCAGGTTATAAATGAATTTATGTTTTTATGAATTCCTGTAAGAATGCTGGGTGGCTTTGTATTACAGTTACTCATAGAATCAATAGGTAAACTGTCCATAGGTCCAGTGTAAGTGAAGACATCGTTAGAGAGTAGGTGTATTGTGTTCTCCTTCAGCTGATGAAATTTGTCCTAGCTGACATTTTTAGAGTTCTATATTGTTGTACCAAAGGTGTCAAAATTACACAAACTTCCCACAGATTAAACAAGATCCTATCATCATCACTGCAGTGGGTTTAAGTCCTAAAATAGATGTAATCATCTTGCAGGATTGCTTCTAAACACCCTGTGTGTGCTTCAGTTCCTTTCAAATGGGTGTGGTACATTCATTTGGCACTGTGGAGAAGGATGGGCACGAGCTGGCATTCCAGCATGGTGCTGACAAATGGCTCTGAATCATAATCTGCTGGTTGGTGACAGATACTGGTTATTTTCACACATCCAGAACTATCTTGCCTTGGGACCTGTATAATTTCAGAGGAATGTATAGCATATACCCTGCTTGTTGCAACATCGGAGGGATCTGCAGTAGGTTGTGCTGTGGCACTTTACTTAGCTACTAATACACACACAAAGGAATTGTCTGTTCAGATTTGTAAAAAATTGCTTCCTGACCTTTTTTCCTCTCCCTAGCTAAAGTGCTATCACAAAAACTACTGGTCAGCTACTCGTGATGTCGTTTTTCGCCTGCAGTTCCACACCGCAGCTGTTCAAGGACACAGCCTGGTGTTTGGCAAGGAGGATCTGGACAGTGCCAGCAAAGGTGCCTTCCATATCCCTGTGGGGTTTCATGTGTGTGCCTGTCTGTTTGATGATCATCCTCAGGACCTGCTTTCACAAGGATTCTTGAGGGTTTTTCCATCCCTGTTTCTAGGAAAAGGGAGACTGATTTGTGTTAGTTAACTTGGAGTGTGTAACACAGGCAGACTCCTAGTGGAAGAACAGCTCTTTGTGTGAGTTAACTGGTCAGAATAATTCAGATACTCCTACACAGTTCTTACTGTCTTCTGTCACTTTTGTGAAAATAACATATATTTGTGGTGAACAGTGACAGAAACAAGCTGATCCCTTTTTTTTGGTTTGACACTCTGTGTGTCACTGCTGTGGGTTTGCTGAGTATGGAGATCTTCCAGAGTATCCACAAGTGGAGGCAGATTTTCTTTGGATACATGTGAAAATATGTGGTGCTAGTCTTTTCATTTTCCAAATTATGACAGTTTTATTTTTATGTTTATATACAGGATTGTAACTCACTAACCTCCCATTCCTGAAATCAAACATGTTTTTCTGCAGCATATGGGTGCACAACAATCTTGTCACCAAGTACTGCACTCTGGCCAATAGAGAGAGCGGTTCTAGCTTTCTCCTGGTTGTGTTTTCCTTTAAAAGCCAAAGCCAGCCCTGCCTGTCTGGAGAGAGGTTTGGGAGCTTTACATCTCTTCTGCTTTTAACTGGTCTTGGAAAGAAATAGAGATCAACCTGACACTGATGGGATAATTTGTGGAGAATGTGTGGGCAAAGGATGTGGCTCTTGTAGAAGCAGATCACTAAACTGCAAGTGAGAAGGGAAGAATGACACAGGCATGTGAATTAATAGCTCTAGATAATACTGGTTCCAGAGTGCCTTGGAAGTGCTCTTCTGGGAGATATCTTGCTGAAATACCATCCCTTGTTTTCAGATGACCGTTTCCCTGACTATGGCAAAGTGGAATTAGTGTTTTCAGCAACTCCTGAGAAAATCCAGGGTGAGTATACAGAAAAAGAAATATGTTAATTGAAACCACAAAGCAATCTATATTGAAATGAATATATTTAAACAAAACCCCCATTTTTCCCTCTTTTATTCCACTTCTTTTGTAGAAGATCTGAAATTCAATGTTACTGTTAATGTAAATATGATGTATG
Organism: Heliornis fulica; assembly: GCA_013399135.1. NCBI lineage: Eukaryota > Metazoa > Chordata > Aves > Gruiformes > Heliornithidae > Heliornis > Heliornis fulica. The sequence goes on from VXBZ01008967.1 coordinate 70,480, forward strand.
CATAGTTTAGTTACTGGTTTAAATTTGCTAAAAGTAATGAAGACTGGATTTACATCACCATAGGAGTGAAGGTAATGTGTGAAGTATTTGGAAGTTTGTATTCAGTTGCTGTCTAAGGGATAAACTGCCTAGGAAGAGTTCACTTTCATTTTTCAGATATTGTAAATAAATATTTCACTTTTCCACATCTGAGAACATTACAGAATCACAGAGTAACTGCAGGGTATCTCCAGCCCATCCTCCTGCTGAAAGAAGGGTCATCTAAGGTCAGACCATTTTCCCAGAGCTTTAGCCCAGTCAAATCTTGAAAATCTCCAGGGATGGAGACTTCACAACCTCTTCTAATGTGTCCTCTCAGTGGATTTAATTTTTCCTTATGCCAACTTGTTGACCTTCCACTTTGCTCCCACCTGGCTGGGTCTCCTCCACGGCCTTTGAGGGGCTGCTTTAAGTTTTATCTGTCCATCCCCAAGACCATCTCATATCCACATTGAAAACGTTGTCCCTCAGCCTCTCCTCACAGGACAAGTCTGTCAGATCTGACCACCCTGGTCTCCCTCCCCTGAACTTGCTTCATTTTATTCATCTCTTTCTTGTGTTGCTTAGCCCTAAACTCTACACAGTGTTCTAGAGAATGACCTACACCGGTGACTTTCACCCCAACCTACCCTGGTCCCTGGGGTTGTTCCTCCCCAGATCCAATACCCTCCACTTGCCCTGGTTCAATCTCAAAAACTACCCCACAAATAACTGCTGCAAATTCCAGGTCCATTTGGCAAGAGGTACTTAAGCACAGCCAAACACACTGAAGACAACCCACCCCAGCTCAGGTCCTTCCAGGAGGCTGGACAGAGCACAGTTAGCACCTTGGGGAAACTGGGAGGGGCTTGCAGTGGGGTTTTTCAGCTCTCCCTACTGGTCTTTAGTGACAGGTTGCTCTGGCATCTGAATGGTAATTGTACAATGCTTTATTTGATAATTTCTTTAGTAGAATCTCTTTCTAGGTACCTGTGGCTTGGTTCTGAAGAGCTGTTTTGTTTTGTCTGCCTATAGGTAGCCTCAACACACAGCTCATACACAGATACTCACACAGACCATCTGTGATCTCATTTATCAGAGCCCCAGGAGCCACAATCCAGATGATAAAATTCTTCCCTTGAGCCTTATGGAATGAAACATAAATGAAGCTTTTCTTAGGTGGTTTATATAACCTCCCTCCCCCTGTTGCAGCTTGTCTGGGTTTCAGAATAGGGTGTTGCAGCTTGGGGGACACGCTTCTGCTGGAAGGTGACACACCAGTGGCTTTGTGTCTTGTTACAAGTGAGGCTGTGGTAGTTCTCTGTCTCAAACTGATGTGTGTGTTTTAGGCTGTGAGCACCTGCAGAGTGACCATGGGGTGACAGTTGACTGCAGTACCTCAGACCCACTGGTACGCTGGGATTCGTACGAACACGTGAGCCCCGATGGGGAAGGTGAGTAACGGGGTCACTTGAGACCAAGGCAAAAAAAAGCCTTTGGCAACTCTGCAAGAGATTTGACAGGGAGGAAGAAGAGCTCATTTCCTTGAACCTAATGCCACTTCACTGATGTGTGAAGTGACAGCCTGCCCTTCCCTGTTTAGTTCTAATGGTTCTAATGGAAAGAGCTGATGGAAGGAAAGCTTTTTGTTGAAGAGAGATTATTGTTAATCTAGTGAATTGGAAGGAGGCACAACTGGTTGGGATGAGTTAGTATATTGTTTGTAAATTTGCTTGGTTGGTTTGGTTTTGGCTTTGTTCTGAAGCTTCTAGTTGTAATCCTAATAAAGAATTGTAAGACCAACAAAATGTTGTGGTGAGGTAGTAGCCTTCAGGACTTACTGTCAGCTGTGGTATTGTGGGAGGTGCACTAGGATGTAAAATAAAACACAAAAGTAAACAAACAGCAGAGGTAGTGCAGATTTGCATATTTACATTTGCCCTCTTCAATTTACTTGTTTCTGAGTTGCCCTTCAGAATTGTTCTTCTGTAGTCTGCTGAAGCATGCAGAGGATGACAGCCTCTAGTAGCAGCCTTCAGATTCTGAGTCCAGTGAACATTGTGCTTTTATTGAGGCAGTTTTCCTGTACAGACTCACAATGTAAAGCCTCTGTACACCCCAGTACACATGGCAGCAGGTATTCTTTACTGCAGTGCTGGGTTCACAGGGGATTGCTCCTCTTGGTGGGCACCATAAAGGGTTGATTACACAGCTTATGAACAAGACATCCATGCATATTCATAGGGTTTCCAATAAATTACTAGTTTTTCCATTATGAGAGCTAATAAAGATACTTGGTGGTTGTTTACCTCATTTACTCCTCTTCATTACATGTCCTCTTAGTTTTTGTCTTGCTAACAAGTCCAGGAGTTGGTAGACAGCTGCATCAGTACAGGGAATTGAAAGCAGAGATAAATGTGCAGGCAGCACATTGTTGGAGGTCCAGTCCTGTGTGATGCTCATGTCTTGGAGCAGACTTGATCACAGACAGTTCACAAGTACAATTAGCTTGTTTCCTGATGTTCAGAAGCCATGTGTGCCACTTAATTGGCTTTTATGTGGAACTTGTGTGCATGATATATTTTAATTACCTGGGATACAATGTCAATATGATGTGCTACCATGGATACTGAGTTTGGAGCAAGTCCAGAGGAGGCCACAAAGCTGATCACCTCTCCTACAGAGACAGGCTGAGAGAGTTGGAGTTGCTCAGCCTGGGAGAAGAGAAGGCTCCGGGGAGACCTTACTGCAGCTTTCCAGGACCTCAAAAGGGGCCTACAGGAAAGTGGGAGAGGGACTGTTTATCAGGGAGTGTAGTGATAGGACAAGGTGTGGTGGCTTTAAACTGGAAGAGGGCAGGTTTAGGTAGAAGGAGAAGGCATTCCCTGGGAGGGTGGTGATGCAGTGGAAGGGGTTGCCTAGTTAAGGTGTGGAAGCCCCCTCTGTGCTCCATTGAGGTTGGATGAGGCTTTGGGCAGCCTGGCCTGGTTAAAGGTGTTGCTGCCCCTGGCAGGGGTTTTGGAACTAGATGATCTTTCAGGTTCCCTCCAACCCAAATTTTATATTCAGATCCTCTGGATTCCTTGGGAAGTGTTTATTCTGCATTGAACTGATTGTCCTTCATAGTAGACTGAAGACTTTTTCCATTTCCTAGTTCTAGGTGTGAATGGGTTCACAACCAGTTGCTCATTTGGTGTAAAACAGGACGTTGACCACAAAGATACAAGCTGTGCCCACAGCTGAGGAGCATTTTCTGTTATTTCAGATTTAAATGTGTCCCAATTCCTCTTGGAATCATGCTTTTCATTTTATGGCTTGGATATTGCAGCTCATAAATTTTAAGCCATACTTCACTGTCTGTCTTTTAGGTGCTAAGATCATATGTATTTCCTTTTTATTGACTCTGATCTGACTGTTGGGATTCTTCATAGCAATATTATGGGAGTAGTTTGAAGTGAAGTCATAGCCTGAACTAGTGTGGACTTCATGGCTGCTGTTGTAATTAAAAACTAATGAGAGCAAGTACTGGTTGTGATTATGGCCTTAGGGGCAGGAGAGGGGGAGAAGTGACAAACAAGGATGAAGTATTTGCTGTGGGAACAGAAAAGTGAAAGAAACAAGCAACCCCTTCCCCCTCACCGAAGAACATTTCCTGTGCTTTGCACTTAACTATTATTTCTCTCCCTCAAATACCAGATGAGAACTAGATTTTAGAAAAGCTCCCCCTGACTGGAGGGAAGAGGCAGCATTCTTTGAAGTAAATAGAGGTGAAAAGGTGTCCTGCAACAATTTCACCTTTTTCTGTTTGACAATGAAAATAGAAACATCTATAGAAACCAGAAAAACTGTATAAAATGCTGCTAGCTTGAAACAGCATCTGAAGTGCCTTGGAGTGTCTGCTTGGAACTGATTCTTTCAGAGGAGACCTGTGTGTTCTATTTCTTGAAGTTTTGTATGTTCTTTTGACATACTTTATGTCAGTGGGGCCAGATGGGATCCATCTGAGGGTATTGAGGGAGCTGGTGGACATGTTGCTAAACCCCTTTCCATCATCTCCCAGCAGTCCTGGCTGACTGGGGAAGTTCCACTCAGCTGGAGGTTGGCTGATGTTACACTGAGGCATAGCTGGTTTGGGCAGAGCCCTGCTGGTCCAATGTGCTGATTGGCAAACCCAGCAGGCCTGAGCAGGAAAGGGTGTACTTGGGTGTTAGGGTGGAGCTTTGTGGGTGCTCACAGTGGCTCAACTGAGGAGCCACTGAGGTGCTCACAGCGTGGTCCAACTGAGGAGCCACTGAGGTGCTCACAGCGTGGTCCAACTGAGGAGCCACTGAGGTGCTCACAGAGTGGTCCAATTGAGGAGTCACTGAGGTGCTCACAGAGTGGTCCAATTGAGGAGCCACTGAGGTGTTCACAGAGTGGCTCAGCTGAGGAGCCACTGAGGTGCTCACAGAGTGGTCCAACTGAGGAGGCACTGAGGTGTTCATGGATTGGTCCAACTGAGGAGTCACTGAGGTGTTCACAGAGTGTTTCCTGAAATACATCACGAGAGTTGTGTTAGAGGCACGTTTGTCTGGTGGTGATGCCTGGATACTTTCTAGAAACACTGAAAGCAGAGATACAGCTGTTAGTCAACCAATGGCTCCCTGCCCACAGCTTGAGCTGATTCATTCCAGGCAGGGAAGGAGGCAAAACCTGCTGCCATTTGGGAGCTTATAAGCAGCAGATGCTATATAAAAATAAGAGTTATTGCTTCAGGACTTCCAGGAATCTTTTCTTGCCTGAGAACTCCAATGATGTACAGATGTGGCTGACAGTGGCTGACCTGATTGTTCAGTGGGGAAGAACATTTTCTAAAGGTTGTTTTAGGAAAAAGACATGAAAATCAAGTAATCAGAAGTGTGTGGCTAAATGATCTGGACTCACTTGGCTTCATGTGGACATCGAAACAGGCTGAGAAAAGAACCATAGTAAGGAAATAGCCTGCAGACTAAATCACCTTTCCAGCCAACACATCCTTCTCCTCCTTGGCTCCAAGAGCTTGGATTTCATTGAACCTGATTGTTCCTTGAGCAACACCATTTACCTCCAGAAGCAGGAGCAGCAGCTTTGTCCTGAAGAGCAGGAGTAGAGACCTTTCTTAGTTCTTTAAACTCCTGTACTCTGCCTAGCTGTGACTTTCTTCTGTGCAAGGCTTTGTGTAGCCAGTATTAGTTGATCCATTGCAGAGTGTTCCCAGTATGCCCAGTGAAGAGGTAAGAAGCTTTGTCGTGGTTCCTGAGCTGGAAATACAAACCATGTGTGTTTCTGTATGGATTTTAGAGGAGTGGTATGAGAAGAGTTTGCAAGGAATGAGGAGGGCCTGTGCTTCTCAGGGAGGGGGAAAGGAAAAGACAAGCACACTTGGGTTTTGAAGGAATGCAGCTCTGGACTTGTCCAGGTTTGTCCAAAGGTAGAAATATCTATGTGTGAAGTTGAAAAATAAATAGTTCAGACCTCCTGTAATGTTTCCTGTTGCAACATGAACAAGGGTACAACGTGCAGGAGTTTGTGTGTGTGTTTGCAACCACCTTCTTTTTGTTCAGGTGGGATGGGTCTGGAGAGCTCTTGGAATTTGTGGGGTGAGTGTTTTCCCAGCTGGCTTGCATCTGTGTGTGTCCTCATGAGTGATGGGTGGACAGGGCAGAGCTGTGGGGTGAAAGATTGAAACCTCTGTTTGAACTCCCAAACCTGCCTTTGGGTGTTTGGACTTCAGGGAGGGAAGTGCCAGGAAACAGGCTTGGAAGGAAGCCACTGGATTTGGTGTGTGTTGGTATTTCAGCTCCTAATTTTTATATAAGTTGCTCTTTGTGTATTAGGTATGGGAGTGAAAAGACACAGCTACCCTTTGCTCTGAGCTTTCATTTGGAAGAGTCCCTGTTTTGTGTGTGTAATTCAGATTCAGTGTGGGAATTGTGTCAGACTTGAGCCTGGGCAGTTGAGGGAGTTGGAACAGTCCCTGGAAAAGCGAGGTTGGGCTAAAGGTGGGTCCCTTCAGATTGGTTAGCTGAGTTCCAGCATGACTGAGGTCTTCACTGTTGGGAACAGCCCCTGTTTTTTGACAGTTTGTGTTCCTTCTGCATTTTAGAGAGTGTTGCTTCCTTGGAAAAAATGAGAGTGGGAAGGGAGTAATTTTTTGAGATGAGGTAGTGAATGCACCTGGCCTCTGCAGTACCACTGCTTAGCAAAGTGCACAGGATAAAGCTGTGCATTGCTAGTATATTTTCTCATTTTCTTCTGAAAAAGATGTCCCCTGCCTTTATGCATAGCTTCCCTTTGGCAGTTGAGTTGGCTTAGCCCATTTTGGGGGAAAACAGGGGTGAAGACCAGAGGAAAGTGAAGTCCAGAAGTCTCAGTGCAGAGGTATTCCAGCATTATGCTTTAGAAGAAGCCAGAATGTGAAAGGAAGGTTTTATGCAGTAACAACACCTTCAAAGCTTTGTATTTTGCAGGTTTATGGTATTTGACTAGTTTATTTGTCCTGCTTTTATGAATAAATGTTACATGTAGAAATTTACATATATAATTTAATTGATTTTACATGCAGGTTTATCCACATATAGTTCCTAGAGAACACACATATATAAATAATACACATACATGGTTTTGTATGTATGTACACACAAAAATCTAAACCTTGTGTTTCTTTTTATTGTTTCCATATGATATCATTGACCCTTTGTAGATAGATTTATGGTCATTATTTCCATTTAAAATAAGCCATAGCTAAGTATTCTCTGGTTACACTGCTTCAGAAACATATTTCAGGCTGCCCACTCTAACATTTGGGTAAAGCCACTGGCATGTGTGTGTGCTCTATAAATGATGACTGTGTTAACAGAGTCTGACACTATGTATGGAATTCACCCTTTGGCAGAAATAATGTATTTTAAAATAAAACTGGTTTTTGCCTCCTACCATAGAATCATAGAATTATTAAGGCTGGAAATGACCCCTAAGATCATCCAGTCCAACCATTAACCTACCACCACCAAGTCTACCCATATTTCATATTCCTTTTAAAACAATTCAAGAGGGAAAAAAAAACCCCAACAGGTAGGGTAGACCTTTTCTACCTCAAATAAGTTGTGTTTTTTCCACTGGACTTGCAGTGACAAATCTTACAGGAGTTTGAGATAAAACTGAACTCAATGCTATTTAGCATCACACACCAGGATTATTGTTTTTTAATCCTTGCTGGATAATTACATGCAAATGCTGGTCAAAATTGAATTAAACCCATGACAAATTAATCTAAGAATGCTGTTCTACAACTGTGTAAATTTAACAAGAATTTAAATTTCTTATTTGCAATATCCATTTGATTTTCATGATGGGGGCTGCAAGTTCAAATACCCAGATTCCTCGGGAGCATCTGGAGTTGTACTGAGCTGTGAGTCTCATTCTTTCTCATTTGTTTGTAATGTAGAGTGGCAGATTTTTGTTGTGACTGTTTTAGATTTCTAAAAGGACAGCTGCCTACAAGAGCAAAATGGTGTAGTTGGAGAAGAGGAGGCTCTGGGGAGACCTTCTAGCGCTCTGCCAGGATCTCAAGGGGGCCTACAAGAAAGATGGGGAGAGGCTGTTCTGTAGGGCCTGTTGTGACAGGACAAGGGGTGATAAAGGGTTTAAAATAGAGGGAGGGAGATTTAGATTGGAGATTAGGAAAAAGATCTTTGCTGTGAGAGTGGTGGAGCACTGGAACAGGTTGCCCAGGGAGGTGGTGGATGCCCCTGGATCCCTGGAGACGTTCAAGGCCAGGTTGGATGAGGCCCTGAGCAACGTGATCTAGTTGGGTGTGTCCCTGCTTCTTGCAGGGTGGTTGGACTGGATGACCTCTGGGAGTCCCTTCCAACTCGAGCCAGTCTGTGATTCTAAATGTCATAGTCTAACATTTCCTTGTGCATGCCCTTGTGATGAGGCCTTACATACATTCCAGGTCTGATGGATGGACTCTTTTTAACTTCTTTGTACCACCACAAAAAGGAGTAAATGACTCTTTGTAGTGTAGTTAGACCATCAAGTGAACACAGACAGTGTGGTGATTGCATGATTTATGTTCAAGGCAAGCCTCTGTGATAGGTTCCTCCCACTTGCTTTGAGTGGAATGCATAGCAGTTGCCTCTCAAATTTCCAGCAGGGTGTTGGTGTTAAGTTCTCAAATCAGTATGAAGAGCTTTTGGAACCATAAGAAGATAAACCTGTATTTTGTCTTGAGCATCTTGCATTCCCATCAGGCAAACTGTTGTAAGTTGAAATGCAGTATAGAAGAAGGCAATGCCATCAGCTGATGCTGTGTTTGTAGAGGCAGTTTAGTGTGAGCAGAACTTGTCTCACGTGGTGTGGAACCAGTCCCAGCCCTATATAATGGCTTTTCTTTTTCTCTCCCTTGCCTTGTGCTTGTCTCTCCACAGTGCTGCACACCCAAGGCCCCATTGATGGCAGTCTGTATGCCAAAGTGAGGAAGAAGAGCTCCTCAGACAGCAGCATCCCCGGTGTCGCTCAGGGTGTTCCTGCCACTGGCAGTCCTGATCACAGTGACCATACCTTGTCTGTCAGCAGTGACTCAGGACACTCTACAGCTTCCATCAGGACAGACAAGACCGAGGAGCGCCTTGTGCCGGGAGCCAGGCGGGGTTTGAGCCCAGAGGAGAAGGCAGAGCTGGACCAGCTCCTGAGTGGCTTTGGTCTGGAGGATTCCATCAACACCACTAAGGATGTGACTGATGCCCGAAGCAAGTACAGTGGGACTTGCCGCGTGGTGCCAGCTCAAGTTCATATGAGCAGAGACATCAAGCTGAAGGACAGGGAGACTGATATTCTGGATGATGAAATGCCTAACCATGACCTTCACAGCGTGGACAGCATCGGGACTTTGTCTTCCTCGGAGGGGCAGCACTCTGGCCACATGGGGAACTTCAGTTGCCACAAGAGCAGTCAGAATTCACTCCTCTCAGATGGCTTTGGAAGTAACACTGGGGAAGAGCATCACAATGCTTTTGCTCCAGACCAGGGAGTTGGTGTGGATCACCTCTATGAGAGATCATTTAGAAGCACTGAACCCAAGTCAACCCAGAGATTGCAACAGAATGCTCCTGTCTCACCCAAGCCTCCAGTCTATGGCCCAAGTAACTACTCCACAGGGACCTGGGTACGGCAGCAGCAGCTGGTCACTGCTCACCAGTACAGCTTTGCCCCAGAGAGTGAAATCAGAGTTGCCATCAGTAACTCTGCAGAGAGCTTGGGCAGTGCCCAGAGGCAGTTCCAGGCCCTGGACACCCCAGCACGGGCCTTCAGCAGCAGAGATGCTGTGCAGAGAGCACTAGGGAGTGTGCCAGGTGCTGCTGAAGCTGCAGAACACCCTGGTGCTGAGAGCTTTAAAACAAGGCCAGTGCCTCAGAGGGATACAAATGGCCTGGATCTAGGACAGAACACAGAGGACTTGCCAGCTTCTCCAACTTTGGATATTGATCAGTCCATTGAACAACTGAACAGGCTGATCCTGGAGTTGGACCCTGCATTTGAGCCTATCCCGACCCGCATTAACACTTTGTCCAGGGACAGAAATCAAAGAAATGGCTTCACCAGCCCTGATGTACATGTGGAAGGACTTGGCAGGAGTCCTGGCTTCCATGACCAGTTAGAGGTCACAAACAGGAGTCTCTCCCACTGTGGTAAGCTGGTGTAATACTTTCTGAATATAATGCTTTTCCTGGCACTTGTGTGTTGTAGATATGGTGTAGCAGGACCTCAGGTCATGACTTGCAGGGATGATTATAGATTTTAAAGGGGTATTTCCAATATGCTCTTAACATAACTATGCAAGGAATTATGGAATCACACTGATAGGAGATTTTTGCCAGTACTTGGTTTCTTGCTTGAAAAGCAATTTACTGTTCAGCAAATTCCTCCTACATGTTACAGAGTAGCAAAACATCCCAAGTGTTGATCTAAGTTTTTGTGATAAGGGAGCAGAATTCCCACAATTCTGACATCAGGACATTTTTTAGAAGGCATCTGTAGTGAAAAACACTTTCTGAAATGTTTTTCTGTTTAAAACTTCCGAAGTTCTAGTTCTTGATTGTTATCTCTGGCCCTGGCATGATGGCAGAATTAAATATGCAACACTTCCTATTTCCTATAGAATGCTACTAGAATTAGCTGCTTGGTAAAAGGAACAGTAATCTGTCCACTGAAATCCTTATTTAATGCTTTAGCTAAAACTTGTGACAAGCTCTTGCTGGTTTTACTGTCCTTTGTCAGAACTCATCCCTGTCCCATCCTTCCCCTTCCTCATCTTCCTCTTCCTCCAGTCTTGATGGAAGGAAATATTAGCTGTGTCTCTGGGATTTGATTCAGTATGAGCCAGCATGAGTTGGATCAGGTCAAGCCCATACAGTTGGATGTGCCAGGTCATTTGATGGTGACCACACTTGGCTGGTGTGTAGTTTCCATTAGTGTTCAGGTCTGTGTGATTAATGATGGTGATTGTTGTGGAGAAAGTGAAATGACAACTTCATGGCTAGTTGGGTAACTGAGGACTAAAGAAGTCCAGAAGTCCACCATGAATATATGTGAACAGCTTCACTGTTTTTAATACATGGTATTCATTTTGTGGCTCTTACAGGATTAAATTAATTTGCTCATAATTCTCTTGTATCTTCCCAAATGATTAGTGAATGAACAAATTAAAAATGAGGTTTTCCCAGAAGAGAACTCTTTGGTGTGTAGTAATTGTAGTAATTAAATAGTAATTTATTGAAGGGGATAAAAGGCTCATTTAGAATAAGTAATCTTTTACAATTCTGTGTTTAAGGATATGAATATGAAAAGAGATATTTGAACTTTTCTCACAGATTCTGATTGTTTCTCAGAGGAAGTGGGAGTCAATTCCCTTCCATTTGTACAGCCGGGTAAAGCAGGGGAAACTTCTGCCCTAATAAAGACTGGTAAGAATACAAGTCCTTTGGGGCATGTTCTGGAAGAGGACTTGTTTGAAAGATAGTGAAGAATTTGGAATTTAATGTGAATATACAGACAGCATTTGGAATCCTGCTCTTTCTGTTGTTTGTTTTTGTAGAGCAATGAAGCATAGTATGAAAGGGGAAGGGGTTTAGGGGTCAGAAAACTCCTTCAGTGGTCCTCATGCCCTTGCCTTTGACAAGGCATTTCTCTCTCCTTTGCCAGTCTTTTATTTATTTAGAATTTAATATAAATTTCTATTATGTAATGAAATAATGAAATACCAAATAATGAATATGATGTTTTACTTCCGCATACGAGGCAAAAAGACCAATTATTTAAGGGAGAGTCAGGGATTGAATTAATTGGTATTTGGGTCTTTAAGTATTTTCTTGTTGCTTGGTGGAAGAACTTCAGGCTTTTACTGTCCTGAAGTCAGATTCTGTTATGTTTTCACAAAACCCTTCATTGACATTAGAGGCTTGAGGAGGAAGGTGGTAAGTAAAGGCTTATTCTTGCATTTTTAGGGCCCAAAATAAATGAATGAACTATCTAGTTTAAGTACTGCAGAGAGCTGAAAATGTGTGGAATCCAGATATAGGATGCAAAACTGGAATCTTATGCTGGCCACTACTCCTGGCTTATATCATCAAGATTTATGGGGCTCATTCTAGTCATATTTATAGTGACTTAAGATATTTATGTTTAGTAAAATTTAAATTAAAGGTTTAACCCTTAAAATTACCTTAATTTTGCCTTCAGTTTGTCGTGGTCTTATACTGCCAGTGTTTTTAGGTTGGTCAGCATCTTCTGGCCTCAGCAGTCCTTTTGTAAGAGTGTGCTAGTGTAAAACAGTGCTGGATATTCTTGTGACAAGCTCTTGCTGGTTTTACTGTCCTTTGTCAGAACTCATCCCTGTCCCATCCTTCCCCTTCCTCATCTTCCTCTTCCTCCAGTCTTGATGGAAGGAAATATTAGCTGTGTCTCTGGGATTGAACTATAACCTCTCAACAAGGCCACCACAGAGTTCTCTGTGGATGTGTGTTGAGTCCCTTGAGCCCACTGAGTATGTTCATTGTGATTAACAGAGAGAGTGTCTCTCTAATGCAGTTGAAAGGCAGCAGTGTTGCCAGGAGAGTGGCCTTCCACTCCCTCCCTGATCCCTGGACATGCATTACCCCATTTATCTCTGCATCACATCTGATAACTGCAGTGGTGATTGGAGTATTTTGCTAATTTAATAGTTTGAAAGGGTTTTTTTTTAATGGGCTAATTCTCTGTCAGATCAAAGAGTTAAACTTGCAGTGTGGACAGGTAATCACTAAACGCTCTGTGGTGAGGGCACAGCTGGAGGCAGTGGGCAAGCACAACTGGCAGCACTTTAGCAGCCTTTAAACCTCAGAACAGGTTTATCCTGAAACCACATACCTGCCAATTTGTGCTAGGACCTTGTGGTTTAACCTGGCCAGCCAGTAAAACAACCACACAGCTGTTCACAGCTGTCCTCCTCCCAGGAGGATGGGGGAGAGAAGAATAAAAGGGCAGTTGAGTGGCTTGAAGTAATATTCAGATCTTAAAAGGTGACTGTACCTCTTCACAGAATCACAGAATATCAGGAGCTGGAAGAGACCTCCAAAGATCATCTAGTCCACCCCCCCTGCCCGAGCAGGATCATCTAGAGGAGATCACACAGGAATGTGTCCAGATGGGTCTGGAATGTCTCCAGAGAAGGAGACTCCACAACCTCTCTGGGCAGCCTGGTCCAGTGATCTGTCACCCTCACAGGGAAAAAGTTTTTCCTTATATTCAGATGGAACTTCCTCTGCTCCATCTTGGACCTATTTCCACTTGTCCTGTCACTGGCCATCCCTGAGAAGAGCCTGGCTCCATCCTTCTGACACTCCTTTTCTTGATTTCTTCATGCACAATCACAATGTGATTTAGATCCCTTTACAGAGGAGTAAAGAACAAGATGCTGAAACTTGCAGATTTCTTATTAACTTTGTTTTATAATTATCTGTTGTAAGTTTGACTGTAATTTGCAGTTGGTTGTGATACAGTCTAGGTGGAAGTCAAGTCTTCAGTGGACTATGCTGCATTCTGGAAAAGACAGCTTGATTTTGAAGTTATAGTGACTTCTATAATTGGTAGAAGGGTTATCAGTCCAACCTCCACCAGAAATGTTACTCCCAGAGAGTCCTGACACCCTGTGCTTGCCCCACTCGCACATAAAGCTGGTTTTAAGGCTAACCCACAAGCCTTGTAGAAACATGTAAGCATAATCCTAGTAGTTGTCATGGTAGTTGAAGGTAAAAGAGGACTTTTTTAATGCTCTGTGTCCTGCAGTCATTAAACACAAAGGTGTAACACTTGAAGATTGAGCTTAACAGCATTTGAAGTGTAGCCAGAGTAAATACTAGTGTGTGGGATAGAGCACTGTGGATAACAAGCCACTGCACACAAGAGTTTTAGCTGAGAGATATTTTCATTCTAGTAGTTATAAATACCTCTCAGTAGGACTCCAGGAAAACTATGCAGATGAAGAAACCAAACAAAAAGTAACCTGTAACTACTGGCCATGCCTCTGTTATCTGTACTGTTGGCACAGTGACAACCACCCGGCAAGGGGAGTGCTATTTGGTGGCACTGGAGCACGAGGCCTGTGAGGAGGCTGAGGGAGCTGGGGAAGGGTCTGGAGAACAGGCCCTACGAGGAGGCTGAGGGAGCTGGGGAAGGGTCTGGAGAACAGGCCCTACGAGGAGGCTGAGGGAGCTGGGGAAGGGTCTGGAGCACAAGTCCTGTGAGGAGCGGCTGAGGGAGCTGGGGNTGGTTGCAGAGTTGTGGGTGTTGGTCTCTTCTCTTAGGAAACAAGCGATAGGATGAGAGGAAATGGTTACACACTGCACCAGGGGAGATCTAGGTCAGGCATCAGGAAAAATGTGTTTACTGACAGGGTTGTCAGGCATTGGAACAGGCTGCCCAGGGCAGTGTTGGAGTCACCATCCCTGGAGGGATTTGAAAGGCAAAGAGATGATGTGGTGAAGGATGTGATCTAGAGGTGGACTAGGTAGGGTTCAGCTGTGCTTGGACTCAATGGTCCTAAAGGTCTCTTCCACCCCAAGTGATTCTGTGGTTCTGTGTAATGCAGTGAACCTCTTGTGCTGTTCCTGGCCCCCATTGCTTCCTGCCGAGGAGAAGCCATGGGAGTGGGAGAGCCTGGTTACAGATGGTCCCTCAAAGGCTGAGATTCTGCCCAGTGATTCACATTTATTTTTATTTTTGGGGCAAATAAAGAAAAAAGAAAAAAAGATTTTGAATGCAAAAATTTGGAAAATTCTAGACTACAATGAACTCTTGTTTACATTCCAGGGTGTCTTCAATTTCAATGGAATCTTCAGGACTACTTACCATCATTTAATAGTTTTGAAGATACTTTGATTTCATGTCCTTTTCTAGCCTTGATGTGTTTGTTGCAGCTCCTTTGCTTATAGTTTCTTCAGAAGATACTGAGAGGCCACACATGAAGTTTCTAGTCAGGGGAAATAAATGTTTAAAATAAGGGTGCTTAAAAAATATTTTAGTTTTCAAGGTTGTGCCATAAAACCAGAATCTAAGCAGTGTCTTTTTGAAGATGTGCTTGATATATTGACTTGATAAAATAACTGACTGAATTTTGACCTCGACTCTTTTAAGGGAATTTTCAAAAGTGATAATCAGCATTTTATTATTTATTTCCTTTAGTTGTTACTGTCACACTGGCTTTGCTGATAGCAGAGGTGGTTTTTTATAAGTGTCTTAATTCTGTAGTTTTAGGAGAAATGTATTAATTTTCCTAGAAGTCAGTGTGTGCCAGCAAGATACTCTGGCTGATAACATGTATGTCAAGACAGACTCATTGAAGTACCATGGATTTCAATCTGAAATCCCTGTCTGTATTTTAATCTTGAATAGAATCTGTTCATTTATCCAGAAACCTATTTGTACATTGATGCTCTGTGACCATGCTGTGTAATCAAGGGGAAATCTCTGCAATGCAGGGAACTACAGTGTATGCCAGGTGTTACACCTTGGCTTCTGGCAGGTATTTATTAGAGAATGGATGTGTGGGGAATATGTGTGCTGTTGTCTTTTTCTGGCAGTGTATGGTTCAGCCCTCCTGCTGGTTCACATGCAGGGCATGCTTTGAATTCCTGCAGTGGCTCCGTGATCAGGGTGTGTAGGAGATAAGGCTTAATCAACACATAGTTACAGTTGGGAATTATTATAACAGTTTAAACAGCAAAAAGCCATGAAAAGGAGTTCTTACAGAAATCCTCAAATCTTTTAAGAGTAATAGCTAATTCTCAAAGTTTTTTCTTTTAATATACACTTAATAACACCTAACAGAGGAGTATATAATGTTGCTATACATCCAGTTATTTAGGTACGTTGGGTGACTACAGTAATGAATACTTTAGATCCTTATTGTTAATTGATTCTTGCAAAGAAGGGAGGATATCTAAGTTATAGAATAATAGAAAGTATTGGTTTGGAAGGGACCTTTTAAGGTCATCTAGTCCTGCAGTAAGCAGGACATCTTTACTACATCTTTACAAGCTGCTCAGAGCCCCATGAAGCCTGACCTTGAATATCTTCAGAGATGGGGCCTCAACCACCACCTCTCTGGGCAGCCTGTTCCAGTGATCTACCACCCTCATCTTGAAGAACTTTTTTCCCAATATCCAACCTAAATCTCCCCTTTTCTAGTTTAAAACCATTACTGCTTGTCCTGTTGCTACATGCCCTTGTGAGCAGTTCTTCCCCAGCTTTCTTGCAGGCACCTTCCAGTACTGGAAGGCTGCTATCAGGGGTCGCTGGAGCCTTCTCCAAGTTCTCTCAGCCTTCACAGGAGAGGTGTTCCAGCCCTCTGGTCATTTTTGTGGTCCTCCTCTGGACACTTTCCAACTGGTACATGTCCTCCTTGTGCTGAGGACTCCAGAGCTGGACACAGTATTCCAGGTGAGGTGTCACCTCTCTTGATCTGCTGGCCACACTTCTTGTGTGGTAGCCCAGGATGCGGTTGGCTTCTGGGCTTCTGGGCTGCAGGTGCACATTGGTGGTTCATGTCCAGCTTTTCATCCAAGAGAACACCCAAGTCCTCTTCCTCAGGGCTTCTTTCCAGCATGGCATCTCCTAAGCTGTATGGGTAATGAGGATTATTCCTAGCCAGGTGCACTTGGCTTTGTTGTTCACGTGGGCCCGGTTCTCCAGCCTGTCCAGGTCTCTCTGGATGGCATCCCGTCCCTCTGGCATGTTAACCTCACCACTCAGCTGAGTGTCATCAGCAACCTTGCTGAGGGTGCACTCAGTCCCTCTGTCAATATCATTAATAACGATATTAAACAGCACCAGTCCCAGTACAGATCACTGAGGAAAACTGCTTGGCACTGTCTTCCACCTGGACCTCCAGCCATTGACCACCACCCTCTGGATGTGACCATCCAGCCAATTCCTTATCCACCAAACAGTGCAGCCATTAAATACATCTCTCTCCCTCTCACTCCATTGCTGCAGGAATATTCCAGAAATTCTTACTGGTGGGAGTGAATGATTAAGTCCTACTCATCATAACTGACTTTGGCAACCAGTAGAGCTTTGTGCCCTCGAGTATCCTGGGTTGTTCTTCTGGCTCAGCTCACTCCTGCGCTCTGTTCCTCAGACTCCACCCCATGACAGCTCCCTCACGCATCTAACACCATTTTGGGGTGATTCAGTGTAATTTGTGGGCTAAGAGGAGCATAGTGAGCTGGGCTGGTAAGGACCATGGTCTGTGCTGAGGTGGGGCTTCCATGCCCCATGCTCTTCCATAAGCATTCTTCAACACAATTACTGAGGAGTCACCCACCAGCAGAGTCTCTCTGACAGCTCTAACTCAAAAAAAAAAGGAGACAGAATTGGTTTATGAGCCCCTTTTCTGGTTTGTTTTCAGCAACAGGTCTGAGAGATGATGGTGCCCCAGGAGGAAGGCTCAGAAAGCTGAGTGTTGGGCAGTACGACAATGATGGCCCTGGGCAGCTACCGTATAACAAGTGTGGATGGATGAAACCTCCTGCTGCTGACCAGGCTGTAAATCCAGGATCACCAGTTCCTCTCGGGGAGACTGAGGAGGTAAACAGGGAAGAATTTTTCAGGGCAGTGTTTATTGAGGCAAATGCTTCATTGAAGGAGCCTTGTGGTCATATCTGGCATCCAGAATCAGTGTGAAGCCACCAGGAGGCTGTGTCATAGCAGTAAGAAGAGCAGATGATCATTAGGATGACCAATTCTGGTCTCTGTGCATGTTTTCAGTGTTCCACCATCTGTCTGCTGGAGTGGTGGATCAGATTATATGAAGCTTTCTGTAATCTTAAGAAGAACAACCCAATGTCTTGTAGGGTTAAGTGGCAATTTGCACACTGTAGTTTTGCTTTTTTGTGTCTTTTTTAGATGGCTCTTCCATGTTACCGAGATGGAATAGATGGAGGAATCTTCTCCCCAACAAAAAATGGAAATGAAAGTGTCCCATCCACACTGGCTTCTCCCCTGTCACCAGAGACATCATATGGTAAGGAAGTGTCTTATGCCTTCTTATTTGTTCATTTTAAAAGCACTATTAACACTTTAGCTGTTACTGAATAGGCACTGCACCTCTCCTTCTCTCCTAGAGCAAACACCTCCACTCTACCATCAATGGATTCTCTCCAGCCAAGAGGTCAGGGGTCTCTCTGAACTACACAGAACCAGACCTGGTAAGATACCCCTCCTTTTAAATAATTTCCAACTGGATTGTGTGTAGAGGCAACTGACACAACAGGCATTATTTCCTTGTAAACAGGACCTACAGCTGGTGACTTCAGAAACAGGCCTGTTGGAGCAGTAGAATCTAGCAGTACTGTTTTAATCATATAAAAATTGTGCAGAGTAGAGAATGACCCAAGAAAGACCATCAGCTGTCAACAGGAAGTGTCCTGTTAATGTTCCCTGTCCAGAGTTGGTGTGGAACAATGAGGCAGAGGTCAGGGCAGTAAGAGGAAATGCAGGTCACTGTCCTGCCTGTTCTCTGCCTGGGTTTGGATGGGTTTGGTGTCCTGTGATCTCTCTGTTTGGCCAGGCTGGAGAGCTGGGCAGTGAGGAACCAGCTGAGGGTCAACAACGGCCAGTGCAGGGTCTGGCACCTGGGAAGGAACAACCCCAGGTATCAGGACAGGCTGGGGGTGACCTGCTGGAGAGGAGCTCTGTGGAGAAGGACCTGGGGGTCCTGGTGGGTGACAGGTTGGCCATGAGCCAGCAGTGTGCCCTGGTGGCCAAGGAGGCCAGTGGGATCCTGGGTGGCATTAAGAGGAGCGTGGCCAGCAGGTGGAAGGAGGTGACCCTCCCCCTCTGCTCTGCCCTGGTCTCACCACAGGCCTCACCTGGAGTCCTGTGTCCAGTTCTGGGCTCCCCGGGACAAACCAGACAGGGATCTCCTGGAGA
>VXBZ01008967.1:89040-101982 GCA_013399135.1 Heliornis fulica
TCTCCACTGTGAGGAAAGGCTGAGGGAGCTGGGGCTGTTCAGCCTGGAGAAGAGAAGCCTGAGAGGGGATCTCATCCATGTTTATCAATATCTGAAGTGTGGGAGACAAAGGGAGATGGCCCCATCCTCTTCTCAGTGTCCTGTGGGGACAGGACACAGGGCAAGGGCCACCAGATGGAGCACAGGAAGTTCCACAGCAACATGGGAAAGAACTCCTATGGTATTTGTTATCAGAACAGCACTCTCAGGAGACCATGTCCTGGTGATCTTTAACGGCTTTTCCTCCCTCTGAGGAGGAAGGGCTGATGGCTGTGATGCCATCTTGCCTGGCAACTGAAGCTGACAGTAGAGCTTGGCAGTAGCTGTACTTGTGTCAAGGAGATCCTTAATGAATGTTCTGGAAGCTTTTTTCCAAATGCAGGTTACAGATCTGCAGGCATGGAAAAGGAGTTGGTAGTAGATGATCACGTCATTAAATTGATAGAGCTGTGAGTAAAGGATTCTCCTTTGAGTCCTGACACTGCTGGCTGCTAAAAATAGCAACAGCACTGTTGTACCCTGTCACTTTTTCTGTGTAAAAATATTTTAAAATAATTAGTTTGTCTTAAAAAAAGTATTTCATGTGAGTGCATCAGAAGGTGCTGGACACAGGAAGCCACATCATTTATTTAAAACCTGAATAAACCCCCACATTAATTTACACAGTGTGCACTCAGGTGATAATTCAGGTGTGTATGTAATGTCATTGCTTAGGCTGTAACTGTCTTCTCAGGCAGGATCTTGATGGTAGAGTTTCCCATCAATTTGACTGTGATGAAGAGACAACACTATAACTATTATTGCAATTTGGAAAAGCCAAACCCCAAACCAAAAACCCAACAACAACCTTCCCGTCTAATTTGTCTCATTGAATAATTAGCAAAGGCAGATGCTGCTCTGACTTGGCTGGTCCTGTGTGGAGGAAAAGCAAACAACATACTCAAGCAGATTTTCATATACAAACAGGAAGTAAAAAAATCCATGTGAGCTAAAAATACTGCTGTGAGAATAATCTCCTCCATGTTATTTCAGCACTACTAACACTGGCACAAAACCCCAACACACTGAGTGCAGCAGTGTCCTTTGGGAACATGGCATTTTAATTCATCTCAGTTTATCCAAAGCATCTTTCTCTCTCCATCCTCTCTCTCTCTCAGAGCTTTTTAGTTCTCTCCTTGACATTACAGAGGAAAGAGAAGAAACGGGAGGCACGTTCTTACAGTGGTTTAACAGACTTGTTTGTCCAATTGCCACGTGCATCCCACGGGTTAGACCAAGCCAAGGTAGAGTATGGACTCTTATCCAGGTCTGAAAGCGAAGACAGTCACATCTGTTTGGTGTGAAAGGCTTCAGGAGTAAATACTTCTACTGTCCATCTGACCAAGCAAGTGAAGGGAATGGTTCCACTCTCAAAGGATTCCATGCTCATTCACCAAAGCATTCATATTAAGCAGAAGTTTCTGAATAACTTTTCATGCCCTTAGTTTGAAAACTGTTCAGGAGTAAGAACATCAGACCATTACAATTTAGGAACCAGGTTTGGTCAACAGTAACCAGCAGCTTAGTCTCCATCTGTGACAGTTCCAGGGTCGAGAGAGCCACAGAGCCACCACTGCATGTCAACATCAACTCCATCACCCATTTTCAACACACACTACAACAGCATTGTGATTGTGAAGCTTCTGAGCTAGGAAGCTTCTCTGGGAAACACATTCTAGACAAAAACATTGTTCAGGAGAAGTACCCACAATGGCAATGAATCCATTGGTGTATAATGGCAAGAAAATATGGCCAAATGGACAGTTTCTCATCCCCTTGCATGCTGTGATTTCTCACAGGCTCTCACTACTGCTAGCACAATGCTGCTTCATGTGCAATTACTTCATGCAGTTACCATAACAAATTGAAAAATAAAATAAAATCCAAGAGCCAGCACGAACAGTAACCGTCAGGTGATGGCTGAGGTGGTTTGGGTTTTTTTCTGTGTGCTTAGTTTTGAGTTTAAAAACCAGCCAAGAAAACACCACAAACAGACCCACAATCCCTCTGCTCTTTCTGCATGCAGAAAGTGGTTTGTCCCACCTAACGCAGACCCCTCTGAAAGTGAAGCTGTTTAATAACTGAGCTGTGCTGTGCTCAGCCCCTTCTCTGAGGACATGCTGTGCTTTACCACTTGGTCAGCCCTGCAGTCGCCTGCTCTGGCTCAAGGGGCTTGGACAGGACAGTATTGCGAGGCCCCTTCCAACTCTTGACTCCTGTGGTCCTGTGAAACAGCTTTGCCTTGAGTAGCTGAGTGTCCTGGCTGGAAACAGACTGGAAGGTCTGAACTGGAGTGTGGTTCAGTGGATCCAGGAGAGGAACACTCGAGGCATTAACAAGTCTTCCTGTCTGACTCTCCTGTTCCCAACACTAGGCACGGTGCTGTCAACCCAGAGTCACTTAGCTGTAAATCCCTCAAGCTCCTCCCAGCATGTGAAAGAGCACAACACAGCACACAGATTTGGTTTGCCACACAGAGCTGTTGAGTACAGAACCTGTTGAGTTTTCCAGTGCAGCCCTGGGAACGATGACAGCCCTGTGCATTTCCCTCCATCACCCCCTGTACCGTCACCCAGCGCCATCCCCCGGGTGCAGCAGCAGAGGACAGACAGGATGGACAGATGTCAGTGCACTGCTGGCCCAAGGGGGCACTCCCTGAGCTTCAGAATTAACCCTGCCCAGGGCTTCTGCCACTGACAGAAACTTATCCCATTGGTTCTGCTGTTGCCCAGAAAGCTGAGCAGCCACAGCCTGTTTGAGGGTCTCCCAGCTGTGATGTGTACAGCTTCTGTTAGGATGAGGAGACACCAGTGTAGCTGACTGGTTACTGGCAGCACCTCTACTTAAAATGATGCCATTTCATTTGGAAAAAACTGAACAGAAAAAACCACCAGACAAAGAAATAAAACCAAGAAACATACAGTCATGTAAGTGGATTTTAAATGCCAAGAAGTGTTCATGTCCCCTCTTTACATTTCTATTTGGAAAAAATGAGAGCCTTTTAGAAAGTTGGGGCTTTTTGTTTAAACATCTTTAAACAGCTTCAGCAAATCAATTACACCTTGCTAATGTTGGGTTCATCCACTGAACATTTTCTTCTTAACTAGTTTCCATTGCTTTTGCTAAGACTTAGGTTTAACCTTGGAAAGTTTTGTATCTTTTAGTGTATTTATTTTGCTGCTGATTCTTCTGCTTAATTTCAAAAGATGAGTTTTGATACTCACTTAATGGCACTGAAAATAATTACTCTATTAGTTATTTCTCCCACTGAGTGCCCCTTTTAAAACAATGCTTGAGGTATACTGAATGCTACAGGTTAAGTGATCAGCCTCCCTATGGCTTTGCTTTTAGCTGTAGACATAATGTACTGTGACACCAAGTTTAAAGGTATATGAGGTGAGTCAACTAGAAAATATGCAATACACCGTTAGTGAGCCCCTTTAAGAATGTTAGGTGCATGACTTTCCCACCAGTGCACAGAAACATCTGTTGCTAAAGGCAATAAATACTTTTTTTCTTCTCTGGTCTTTCCTTTCACTATTATGTTATGTTTGTTGCATGTATCTACAGTAAGTATTTACTCTATTTACTTGCTTTGTCTTAAGACTTCTTCAGGCAAGAAGAGAAGAAGGCATCTTCTCATTCCTGTAGCTACCAATTCCTAATTCATGAGCAGAGCATGGGCATTTTTTATGTGTTGCCTGAGGACAATAATCTGAATACAGACTTCTCTAATGCATATCTAACAAAGATCACACTTTGGAAAAATTCTTAGCCCAAATTTGGAGTACTTTCCTTTACAGCCTCGGTCTTCTTTTAAATGTTTTCATGTGTTGTATTTTGGCAGAAGCTCGGAAAGATACTGACTTCACCAGAGATTTTGAACAGATGGAGGCCTTTGGAGTCATGGACTCTAGGGTGTTAATTTCTGCCACTAAGATATTGCCCCTTTTGTCTCAGTCCAAATTACTATAGAATTCAAAATTGTTTTATTCTGCATTTCAGCTTTGATGCTTATATACATTCCAGGTTAGCAGTGAGGATGCTGTAACATCTAGCTACCTACTATCTATATATATTATTATCTTATTTCCTCACCAGATGGGAGAATTACTATGATTTTAGAAAAATATATACTTTAAAAGAACAGGACCTAGGTTTGTGTGTGCTGTATTCAAAAATTACAATGATATCCAATCTCAGTGTATGCAGAATGATAATATTTAAGTTTCTCTTATTTTAAAGTGTGTACTTTAACCTCTTTAATGCATTTAATTCTCATCCTTAAACCGTTGAAGTGAAAGGCACTATGCTCACTGACATCTGACAAAACCCTTCATAAAATGGTCCTTTGTTAGCCCTAGAAACTTTAATTTTCTTCCCAGACAAAACGACTTTGTTAGAGAAAGTGGGCCCAGTGGTGTTAGGTATCTGTCTTCCTTTCATTAGCTATGCCCTACATTTTTTTCTCCAGACCATTATTTTCAGATCCCCAGCCTGCACCAGCTAGAAAGAGCAGGATTCCTTCCCAGAGCTTTGTCCTTTCTCAGAGAGGAACAAGTGTAACCTCCCTCAGTCTGTGTTCAGGCATTCAGGCCTTTTTTTGTTAGTTCTTTGCCTCAGTGATCAACTGCTGCCATGGTTTCACTGCCCTTTCCCTCACTTCACACAGCTTGCAAGTTACACAGCAGCCGTGGAGTTCACTGGGAGTTATCTTTTGAAAGAGACCTTGTTTCTTAAGACAAACTTAAACAATCTATAAACTGGCTAACTTTATAAATGCTCCATGACAAAGCAGGCCCCAGATAGAATGCAGATACAGCTATCTGAGTAACACAGTAGCCATTTTATATCCCACAGCCCAAACATCAGTGAAGGAACAGAAACACTACTTGTAGACCATTTTGAGGCTTATAAAGACTCTCTTGTCTCAGACAGCACACAGCTAATTTAAGTCCATTTGTATATAGCTGTAACAAATAAAACCATAGCAAACTCTTTGCCAGAGGACTGAACTCGGCCTAACCACCCCTGCCACTCCACCCCTCAGGCTGGATGTGATGAGCTGCTCCTTCTTCAGCCCTGGCCAAAGGATAGGACGAGCTGTGCCAAAAATCCACACTCACAAACAGGCACTGTCTTGCAGCAGAGTGCAGGGATGTGTGAAACAAGGGAAAATTGTCTGTAAGCCTTTGTCCATGTAGTGACAAAGAGAAGACATGATGTCCTGGTTTTCCATCTTTTTTGAGCAGCTTAAGTAAGCTTGCATAGTTCAAGCTGAGCATGTGGTGGAATGATACTGCTGCTGCTGGTATGAGGAATCTCAGAGCCTTCAAGCATGTGTAAGGCCTTGCTTTTTCATATCCACCACGAAACTTAGCCTAGGTGCTGTCCTCAAAGCTTGTAATACACATACGAGCTCCACCTTTTCTAACACATGTCAAAGGCTCATCTTTTTTCCTCGTGCTGTATTGGAACTCTTCAAGACCAGGAAAGGGCATATTTCGACATTTTTTTTCTCATACAAACTGTTTTTACCTGACAATGACACTGTAATCCTAAATTCTCCGCATTGACCAACGTAAATTCACTCTTTATCACTTAGTAGAGTGATGAGTATTTCATAAATTTCTTGGAAGGCAAAACCATAACCTAATAGATGTCCTCATTAATGCAGCATTCTATTACTGATTATAATTTTATGCTGTTGTAACTTCATAGTTATTCAAGGATTGTAATTTCTTCGGGTCAGTGAGTGGCAAGGGAAATGAACTGTACTGCTTTGTTGTTCAATTAAAAAGGTCAAGCTTCTGAACTGAAAATATTTTCAGTGTTAGGAGGGCTTGTAGCGTAGGGAACTATGATACTAATTTGTGAGAGGGAAAAATTCCCAGTTTATGATGTGCAAAAACTTTCTGCACAGTATGAGGAAGTTTCATATAATATTTATTTACACCTGCCTTCCTCTTCTCCCTTAGCTGTGGATATAAAGTATATATGTAAAGCGAGAGATAGGCCTGGAACTTTTCCAGACATGTGGGATATTTGCTTAGAATGTCAGTGCATCCACTTCAGTGGGTGGTTATCGTAAGTGCTATCCTCACAGAAACAAAGGTGAATTTTAGTTTTTGTTGTTGTTGTGATTTGGGGTTTTTATGGGTTGTTTTGTTTTCTTTTGTTAGCTTTGAGGGTTTGTTTATTTATTTGAAACACTAAGGCTATTAAAAAGCAATAAAAATACATGTAAGCTCAAGAAATTTGTTTGCTACAAGGCAGATAGACAAGGCCTGACCTTGGGATATTTATCTTGTGGCTAAATATGATGTTCTCAACAAAATTTTTATAAATAAATGTTAAATGTTTCTTAATTATGATAAAATTGATCATACACATGAAGTTTCCATAGGCTTCAGGAGCTAGGAAAGGACTTGGTTCTCCTGTTTGGAATTCTACCAACAGCAATGTAGTCAAGTCTCCCAGAAAGAGCTTATGGAATACTCATAAATGCTCAGATGCCACTTCTTGGCTCTTTTAAACTTTGAAGTCAATAACATGTGCCATATTCTGTGTCACACTTTTTCCTCCCTTGATCATTGTTCATTTGACACATTTGGCTCGGTAGAAATAATCTTTATACAAACTTTTTATTGTGCAAAGTTTGGAGATGACTTGATGCATTTTCAAGTATTGTTGTCACTGCTCTGCCCTTTATTCTAACATATCCTTCAAATACAAACATGGAAATGTTGTATTCTGCCTGGCCTGCAGAGAAAGAAGCAATGTGTAAGAGCAGCTTCAGTCTGGTAATCCAAATTCACGGCAGAGGTAGTAATGTTCCATCTCACATGCTGAGTAGATTAATGCTTTCATTTAATTCACATCAGAGTGGTGGAAAATATGTTGTAACAGAATACTAAATTGATACTAAAAATAACTTGAAATATTTGTAGTCTACACCTGTGTTTAGTGAGTGATACTAACTAAAATACAGCTTAAGTCTTTAGCTGAGCTGTTTAGTAACCAGCTTTAATTTACCTTTTCCCCCTCCTAACCAGGCTTAAAATTTTCATGGGAGGTGCTTTTCCAGTGCACATTAATTAAGTTGCTAAAGCTTATTCTCTGCCTTAGAGATAAGAATGGAATGATTTAGAGATTAATCCATTTAGCTAAATATGGACTGTTTTTTGTTTATAGCCATGCTATGTGTTTCTACATAAAACTTTATAAATCTGTACATATTTTAGCCACTCATCACACATTCTAACATATTATTGATTTAGAGGAATACAAATACACATACCTGAATGTAAAGTTGACAAATCCATGGAATTTAGTATGTAATGCAGAAGCAGTGTGTCAATATAGATATGGTTTTCTTTAGCTGATAGGTTAAATCTGACAAAAGGTGCCATTCTTTTTCAGTTTGATAAAGTGTTCTGGAACTTTAATATAATTTGGTGTGTAGCCAGCATTGTATCTGATCACAGAATACTACACAGAATGTAGTATTTTTGAAACTTCAGGTTGAGTTGCCTTGAGAGGAAAAGCAGGTGAGAAAAACCTCATAGGTCACCAGAAGAAAATACCAAAGGGGTTTTTAGCACTCACTTTATGGTTGGAGGAATCCTTTTCCCATCACCCGGTGCTGAGGGCTGTCAGTTCAGTGGGGATCAGCATTGCAGCCACCAAAGTAGATGTTGACTTCAGTGCAGTGACACTACATGACAGCTCAGGTCTTGACAGTCGTGCTGTTAAAGACACTGTCATTACAAGTGTGATTGTCTTCTACATTTTCCACCAGCTGAAGATAAATCTTAGACATTTTCTAAAACATATTTAGAAGGAGGAGAAGCTTTTCCCATGCAAATTTGTGGCAATTATAGTATTCATGTGTCAGGGTAGAGGTCCAAGGTCATCTCTTTCTCCTCCATGAGTGTCAGCTGGACTTGAACCAGGCTTTCCTATACAAGTCTGAAAATCATGTTGCTTTTGAGCCAAATACCTTTTCCTTGCTTTACTATTTTACTATTTAATACAAGTTAGACTAATGGTAGAGCAGGCTTCCCACATGAAGAAAGCTTGAAATCAAATCTGTGGCGTGATAGAGTTCCTTTGTCGTGTTTTTTGGTTAGGACAGAGCTGATTTGCACAAAAAGCTGGGAGGGGACACA
This sequence comes from Heliornis fulica, assembly GCA_013399135.1. NCBI lineage: Eukaryota > Metazoa > Chordata > Aves > Gruiformes > Heliornithidae > Heliornis > Heliornis fulica. The sequence continues at coordinate 97,290 of VXBZ01008967.1, forward strand.
GCCAGGGACAGGTGACCCAGAAGAGTTGAAGGGTTGTTCAGTACTAGGAGATTATGCTCTGGATATAAGGGTTCAGCTGATGGCTGGGGCTAAACCATGACAGACCTTTTTGGAATCCAACATAGGGCATAAAGGGTTGAGATGACGACAATTCAGACCCGAGTGTGTTAAAACAAATTTGTTATGTGTATTTATTATATTAGTTAAATACTTGCTGATCACAGCAGTGTTCTGCTTGTTCACATGATGGTGTTATGTAAACCCTTACTTGCTGTCTGCATTCCCTGCAGTGCTGTATGTTACCTCTGGGAGAGGGGTCAGGATTCTCATTTTGTTGCACTGCATAATATTGATTTATGATATAACATCACTGGTCATGAGGTTAAGGTGCTATTTGTATGTGGCATTGATGTACCTTGGACAACATCTATTAGAACTGATTAATAATCACACCCAATCTATAGGGAAGTTGTGGGGATTCTTTCTCCTGCTCTTTCATCTTCTCATTTCCCTTCAGGCTGGATGCAGCAGCTTTTGAGAGATTTTAGTATCCTTGGACACAGGAAGTCAGCATGTTTCTATTGCCATGTCTCCTGAGTGTGTTTCTAGTCCTGTATAGGGTTATGAAAAATTGTTTTGAGAATACCACCTAGGTATTTGCTCTGAGGCTGGATGGGGTGGCATGGCATGTGGGAGAATATGGACAGGTATCTAGACAACTTTGAGTTTTGATGAAACAGAGCAAAGCACACTGATGAAAGAACTAGAACTATCTGCATCCAATGGTGCCCAGCAACTCTACTGAAATCAACATCTTCAGCCCACAGACCGTGGGCAAGGGCTGTGCCAGGTACACCAGCTGCAAGATGCAGCATGCAACAATCCAGCACTATGTACCATTTCCCCTGCCCTGAAAGGCTGTTAGGAGAGATGGAGCCTGAAGTCATGGATTAAATCAACTCCACAGGGATTACCCATAGACCAAGGGAATGACTTGGGCGTGTGTGTGTCTATATGTATGAAAGAGGAAAAGTGATGGTGATTAACTGGAAAGTGTGGGATTGGGGCATGGTGTAGATGGTGAAGAACAAGGGGTGGATGATGGCCTGGTTTTCAGTGAGGGTAGAGTTATTTTTCATGAGAAGCTGGGAGGGGACACAGGATAGCTGACTCAAACTAGACAAAGGGGTATTCCATGCCATGGGGTCATGCTCCAGACCTAAGGGAGGAGTCAGGGAGCTGCTGGGTGGTGCTTAGCTGCTCACTGGGGCTAAACCAGGACACCTCTTAATAGGATAGAGGATAAAGGGCTATCTCCATTAGACTACTTAACATCTGAAAGTGTATAACTTGTGTAGAACTATTCCTTTAGGCTGCAGTTGTCAGCTTTCTGGAGTTTAAAAACTCCTTTTTGCTGCGTTTACTACCAAGCCTTAGGTGACCACGTGAACATGGCTCTTCCAGAGTTTGTATTTCCCAAATCCAGGCTCGTTGCCTGGGGCTCTGAATTCCATCCAGAAGCAATACATCTGAAAGTTTAATTGTGCAGCTTCCACACTTCCTTTAGCTCTAGTTGAAAGAAAGCAGCAGTGTTAACCAGTACATATTTATTTGTTTATTTAAGGGAGTTTATATTTGCCATCACCTAAAATTTAGGTGATAATCCATGCAATTTCAAAGTTGTCAGTTGGAAGAAAATGGTGTTTACATAACCAAAGTATTGTACAGGGAAAAATGTGTTTATACAAGCCTTTTTGTTCTACCTTTTGATCACAGTCTCAAAGCAGATGTGCTTTCTCAGTTAAGCTTCATATACACCCTGATAATACACTAGTGTCTGTGGAGGGGGGTTTGTTTGTTGGTTTTTTTTTTTCTTTCTATAAGAACCCTTTAAATATTGCTGACTTGAGAGGTTTCTGAAGCAGAGTTTGGTTTCTAGTTTTCCCTTTCAGTGGGAAAAAGTCACATAAATCAGTCATTTGACCAATAACTATGTATCATTGAGGTATACATGAGTGTATGAGAAATACCTTAGACAAATATAAAAAAATAGAAGAATCTGAAGCTGAGAAGTCCACCACTCATTTTTCCTTGTTCTGAAGATGCAAGAGATGTTTGGAAGAAATATATGAGCAGTTTAACAGAAATACAGGATTGGGTATGCTGGCAGTGTGGCAATGTGGATTGTCTTTCCACATACTTGTTGATGCTAGTCAGCAGCACACGTGGGTAGCTTGCATTTTTTTTGAGATGCTACTAGTCCTTTTGTATGGAAAAGCTTGAATTAACAGAAATCCATAGGATCAACTACTTTCCCTTGTGCTGATGACATGAAACAAGCTTCTTCACATTTTCCAGGGTGAGGCCTCCCACTCTATGATGTGCCAGAGTAATGCATGCAGTTTGAGGGAAATCTGAGAGAGGAGATAATCTCCAAAAACTGAAGCACAGCTGCAGGAACACCTTTTCCAAACAAAGTTTTAACATGGTGCTGTGTTTGGGTGCTTGGGAAGGGTCTGTTCTGCTGCATTCACAAGTAAGAGATTCTGCAGAATTCCTGCAGGGTTTCATGTTGGAAAAAGGTGCAATTTCCATTCAATTCCTTCATTTTAAGCTACTTTGGATAGATCTTGCATTGGGGTGGATCTGATGAAATTTGGTATCTTGTGCACTTTACCTAGAACTGCACACAGACCTTGCTGTGCAGGTAAATCCTACCACCTGTCAAAAGATGGAGGACCTGACCCTTGTCTCTGTGCTGTGCCTGGAACAGTTAGGAAACCAGTTGTCCTTGCCAAACAAGATCTCATTTTGGGATGGAATTATCTCACAAACAGCACTCACCTAAACCCAACCCAGCCAACCCACACCCTCCTCCCCTTCCTAACTCTGGATTCTATGCTTTTGTATATGATAATTTTTCCATCTTGCTATTTATATCTCCTGGCTTTAGAGTTTCAGATTTCTCTTTATTTTTTTTTTCTCCCCTGGAACTAATCTCAGTTGGTTTAAATTTTGAACTTGTGACAGCAGGACAAACAAAAGGTGAGATTTTGTGTCAAGCACCTTTTATTTGTCATCAAAAGCATTCACATCATAGGCTTCATCGATAAACACCCCCCTCAGTATAACTCAGTGTGATTCTATTAGAAAGGTCCATGCAAAGTAAATTTTAACAAAGGATGAATTTGATAAAATGTTCACAAAACTCAAGTATATTAATTTCAGTCACCTGGTTTCTACTGAGGTTTGTACATTACTTTGGATTAATGCTTGTTCACTTAGTGCAGCCTCATGTGGTATCTCAGGCTTCTTGGTTAAGTGTTACTATTCTTGTTTGCTTCTACTTCAGCAAGCATAAATAGCAGAACAAGCAAAGCTTCCAAGACTTGAAAATCAGGAAGGAAATGGGACTTCCAAAGGTTTCCTGTGATTACAGTGCTTTTTATGCAGAGCCAGGAATGCTTTCTATGGAGAGCAATTTTCTCTAATAATTACTGTTTACTATTTGTAGGGGTTTGAAGATGGCATTCCACTGCATATGTCTCTGCCAGGGAGTGTCCAAGGGGAAGAGAAAGTGTGGTTGTATAATAAATTAATCACAGTGCCTGATGGCAGTCCTGGACTGCTGCATTAACAACCTGTTCTGCTCCTATGACCGAGGATACTCTTATTTTTTACCTGATAGTATGGTGTGTATCACAACTAATCCTCGCTGTTTAGGTCTCCTGAGTTGCAACCATTGTGAAACTATTTCATAGGAGCAGCTGCTGTGAAGAAAATCAGTGATAGGAATGAATATTTTTATAAAAGAATAGTTAGGTTTAGTTTACCTTTTGGTCTGTGGAAGAAAGCAAAATTCTAATTAGTTTACCAGCACTGATCTCTATAATCAAGCCAATTTTGCGTATTTTAAAGCTATGAAAAGAGTTTAGTAAACATGTTACCATTAGAAATTTGAAAGCAATTGAGTAATTCATTGCAGGAAAGCTGTAAAGGTTCATACAAAGCAAAATCTGGTGCCCTGGGACACTGAAGAACAATCTGTGGAGGAAATGTACTGGCCATGGTAGTGCTGCAGCATTTCCACTTACCTTCCTGACCCATAAATAAACCTGCTCTGAACAATGATATGTTGAATGCAGTTGTGAAAAAAAAAATATATTGGGAAGTGAATCAAACTTAATTCAGAGCTCCGGATGCTAAATTTATCAGGGAGTTTTGAGACACTTTGGCATTAAGAGCAGTTGGGATTTGGTCCACTTTGAAAAGCACTTAATGGTCAGTTCAGAGTTTCATGTCTTGTATCTTTGGAAAAAAAAACCAAAACTAATCAGTGAGGTCAAATAAAATAGGTGTAAACCAGTATAGGTTGGGGACTGGCCTGTTGGAGAGCAGCGCGGGTGAGAGGGACCTGGGGGGTCCTGGGGGACAGCAGGGTGACCATGAGCCAGCAGTGTGCCCTTGTGGCCAAGAAGGCCAATGGCATCCTGGGGTGTATTAGAAGGGGGGTGGCCAGTAGGTCAAGAGAGGTCCTTCTGCCCCTCTGCTGTGCCCTGGTGAGACCTCACCTGGAGTATTGTGTCCAGTTCTGGGCCCTCAGTTCCAGAAGGACACACAACTCCTGGAGAGAGTCCAGCACAGGGACACCAAGATGATGAAGGGAGTGGAACATCTTCCTTGTGAGGACAGG
>VXBZ01008967.1:103627-119610 GCA_013399135.1 Heliornis fulica
TCCTCCCCCGTGGTCGTTAACAGAGTGAGGTGGTGGGGGTGGGGGGTGCTGATGAGCCTGGCGAGGTTCACTCAGCCCGGGAAGGCTCCTGCCGGTGTGTGGTGGTGGGTTGGGTTTTTCAGAGAAGAACCGGGGAGTGTCTGGGACGTGTGTAATTACTGCGTTAAAAACTAAAATTGCCCAGGCTGGTTCTTTTTTCCTCCCCCGAGGAGGTGCTGGTAATGTTATAGCCAACATTCAGCTTCCTTTTAAAAGCATGAAAAATTAATTGATTTTGTAAACACAAGTCTTTTCCTGAATGAGGAGCATCACATGGTTTTCCTGTTTTCTTGCTTAATGAGAAAATTTGCACTGGCAGGGTGCAGATTCAGGCAGTACTTGTAAAATACTCTTTTTCTTATTCCAGAGTGGAAGTTTCCATCAGAATATAATGCAGTCTTAGAGCAGACAACTGTTGGAGGATGTGCCAGAGTACTTCTTAAGAGTCTGATTCCTACAGCCTTAATGCAAACAGTTTTCAGTCAGTAGTAGCAGACGTTTTTATAAGGACTGCAGCTCTACAAAGCAGCCCTCACTGTCAGTATTTGGGTTACAGTGAGCTCACAGCCATCTGTTCACAGAATCACAGAATGGGTTGGGTTGGAAGGGCCCTTGGAGATCATCCAGTTCCAAACACCCTGCCATAGGCAGCACCACCCTCCGTTAGACCAGGTTGCCCAAAGCTGCATCTAATCCGGCCTTAAACACTTCCAGGGATGGGGCTTCCACAAACTCTCTGGACAGCCTGTTCCAGTCACTCACCAGCCTCCTAGTAAAGAATTTCTTCCTAACATCTGATTTAAACCTGCCCTCTTTCAGCTTGAAGCCACTACTCCTTGTCCTGTCACTGCACTCCCTGGTGAACAGTCCCTCTCACATTTTCCTGTAGGGCTCCTTTAGGTACTGATAGGCCATAATTAGGTCTCCCCAGAGCCTCCTCTTCTCCAGGCTGAATAAACCCAACTCTCTCAGCCTGTCTTCACAGGAGAGGGGCTCCAGCCCCCGATCATCTTTGTGGCCCTCCTCGGACTCGCTCCAATAGTTCTATGTCTTCCCTGAAGGTGCTTGGTGTTTCAGGTCATTCTGCCTGAAAAAGTCTTACTATTAATTTTGAAGGTACCAGTGTTTGCTTTGGATTTCTAGAGGGTTTGTTCCCCTCTCTCCACCCAAACTATTGCAATTTAATTTTGCAATGTGATCATATTCAGCAATATGGTTTGAAATACCATTGTGAGATAAACCACAATGGAATTCAGGGTCTCTAAAGTCACTTAACTGATTTGCTGTGAGAACCTAGTGTAGGCATGTTTGTAATTACTTGCTAATTTGTTTTATTAGATTTTTGTTCATCACTGAATGATCTGCTGTGCTTAAAGGCAGCACAGTACTTGTTTATGTGCTATGGACTGGCAACACCTCTCTCTTTAATAAAGAGTGTTTTAATATGTCACATTTTTTGTTTGCACATGACCCAGATGACTTGAGGAGATGCCTCCACAGCTAATTTACATTCCTAAGATAGCAAAGCTATTCTTTAAGTGAATAGCACAACATCTGCACAATCTTTTAAAATACCTGAGAAGACTTGAAACTGATTGCTTTAGTCCCTGGGAAAGTTTGGGGTTGGTTTTTTTTTTAATTGTTATTTAGGAATATAAAAACAGAGTTAAAAAGTCCTCAGAAGGGTGTGATAAGAATTTGACTGCTTTGAAGGTGCTGTGTTGTGAATTCTGTTTAGCAAGTAGGAGTTACTGGTATTTTTGAATGAATGCATAATACAAACATCTGTGAAATTGTACAAGGGTCTGAAAGCAGAATGGCAATTTCCTCAGGAGAGAAGAATCTGGATAGTGAGATCTTCAGAGCAGAGACTGTGAGTGGAGAAAATTCAGGTCTGGTAAATCATCTCATACTTGTCCCTGTGCAGCCAGTGGCAGTGGGTAGGTGTAATAATTCCCTGATGGTAGAGTTGCCTGGAGATAAGCTGACCCCTGGCACGTCATCAGTGGCTGTGTTTGTTTGTTACTGAGAGGAGCCTCTGTGGGCCTTGATGGGAGCTGGAAGCTGCAGAGCACAGGAATGTCCCAGTGTGCACCCACTCTCCTCATCATCTTGCCAGCAGGCCAGAGTCTCCTGGTGAGATGGTGAGGTGCCAGCCCTGCTCACCCTGTGCTGCCTGGGGGGGGCTGCTGCCCCAAGGATAATTCCTAAAGGGGCAACATTCACCATTTAGACATAAGGCAAGAATGTTTGGGTTGTTTTAAATGCTAAATATATTTGAAAGGTTCCCAAACCACAATGAACACTTTCTAAATGCAGACAATAAATAATTAGATGAAGTTTGAAGCTGCCAGTAGTGCAGTGTAGCTTACCTTCAGTTACTAGCAGCTCAGGTTCTAACTGTGGGATGTGTTATTTCTTCCATCAACTAAATGGCTCTGAGAAAATACTTAACCACCTCTGCAGATCTGCTGTTTTATTTCCCAGGTTGTCAGCTACCACACCTTTCTGGTTTTTATAAAAGCCAAGCATGTAACACAAACATTCCCCTGGGATCATTCCCAGCACTGTCTGCTGAAGCACCTAGAAGGGGCCAGTTTTAGTGCAGATAGGTTAGTGTGTGGCATCCCCTGGGTTCTCCAGGGTCATCCCAAAGGGTATGGTTACTTGTTGATACACTCAAGCTGGCATTAGCACAATCTCCAAGCAGTAGTAACTTTGTATTTTCCTTCCCAAGCATGGAAAGAAACCTGTTTGCTACTAGTGTGGTTTTGAGAAGTGGGGGAGCTGCTGGTGCCTCGGGGATGGTGCATGATTTTGACTCCAGACATGTTCTCCTTCTGAAAGAACATGGGCAATTGCAAAGAAGAGTTTATGGATGTGCATAAAACCCAGTAGATTCCAGTCCAACAGAGAAACTGCCCCTGTTTCAGCCATTAAAAACCCCCACAAACCAACAAAACCCACAACACCAAAAAACCTCCCCTTAAAAACTCTTTGCACCTCTTCACTGCATGTCCTTTTTTTTTCTGTGTGTTAGACCAGTGGTCTCCAAACTGGTGGGAGGTGATGCACAGCATGGTCCATTGGGGTATGGGAAGAAAAAACTACAACTGCAATGGAACATGGGTACAATTCATAGATAATTCTGTGTATATCAACAGTTACTTACTGATGGGTTGTGCAACAAAATAGTTTGGAAATGACTGTGTTAGACTCCTGTACGTGAGTGTTAGAGTAGAAAGCCAGAAGTTATGTTTGGGAAGCACCTCAGAGGGTGTGTGCTCCAGCCTGTGACCCAGGAAAGGACTGTCTCAGGTACTGGATCCTTCTTTGAGTCAGGAAGACCACTCTGAATGGAGGTCTCACAAAAAAAGTGAGATAACAATTACAATCAGTATCTCAGTCTGCAAGTTTTTGTATGGAAAGTTTCTTAGCAGATATCTCTTTCCTGAAAAATACTCAGATTTCTGGGTGTGTGAAGATCATCAAGTGATTAGTTCCTTTTTAATGACAATGAGCAGGAAGTTTCTGTTGCTGTCTGGGGTTAGGGGTTTTGCTGCAGTGTGTATAGCTTAGATCAGTTTATGTATGTTTTAACTCTTCCCAGTTGAACTTACTGGTGGGAATTTAGGCCTGAATGAGAGGTGGAACAACTTGTATTGGAAAGGATAGCATGTGCTGTGCAAAAGAGTTAAAAAAATTATTCCCTTCCCTGGTAACTGAAATTATAAGATACAAGATTCTAAGCATCTTTGATTAATTTCCACATATTCCATGGGAAGGAATAGTGGGACCAAAGTTGATGGGTTTCATGAAGGGGAATAATTTGATTCCCTGTATTTTTGTGAAACTGAAAGCAGAATATAGCAAGTATAAAGAGTCAAATTTTCAGTGAAGTCAGTAGTTTTCAGTCTCCACCATACCTGGCCAGACAGGCAGTCTCTGTGATACTTGCATCAGCAAGAGCTGCTGCTTTCAGTAGGAATAAGGCCTGAAGTGTGGGTTTATGCAGCCAGTGTTTTCATGTTTTTCTGAGTGTTTTTGCACCAGTATGGGAATGAGTGTGACATAGCTGATGTGCCAGGTCCAGGTTCAGATTCCTCTAGCTCTTCCACAGCACACAGACTTGAGCAGTGTTCCCTTCAGGTTCACTTTTATGGCTGGCATGGCTCTAGTTAAAGCAATCAGTACAGTTAAAAGTGTTGACATTTTCTGCTGTTGCCCTCATCCAGTTGAGTGTTTGCTCTGGATAATTTGTGTGCTATGTGAGGAATGTCTTTTAAGTGCCCTGTGCAAATAGCAGCAGTGCCAAGCTGTATCACGAATTGAAGGGAGAAGAGAGTTGATTTAGACATGTTTCAGTGTCAGACAGAGGAAGAGTGAGAACCTTCCTCCTTCTTACAGCAGAAAGATTTCCTTAGTGAGGAGAGGCATTAGCCTGATCTGAATTCCTGTGGGACTGGGATGGTTCTGTAACTTTCTGGTGTTATTGTTTGCTTTTGAAGTGTATCTGCTCAGGAGACAGCAGCTCAAGTTTGTTTCATCTGGGATGATCTTAGTGGGTTCCAGTCCTTCAGGTGTTCAGGTCAATGGCCACTACTCAGGGCTATGAAGTCATTTCAGATACTCAGGCATGTGCAGTGTCTGTGGTAGAAAATAGTCCCTCTTTTCCCAGGGGTGCCCAGGGACAGGGCAAGAGCCACTGGGCATAAACTGGGATACAGGGAGATCCACCTAAGCATGAGGAGGAGCTTCTGTACTGTGAGAGTGTGGAGCACTGGAGCTGGCTATCCAGAGTCTCCTGCTGTGGAAGTGTTCCAAGCCCTCTGGCTGCTGTCCTGTGCAGCCTGCTCTAGGTGACCCTGCTGTGGCAGGGAGGTTGGACTTGATGATCTCCAGAGGTCCTTTCCTATCATGTTGTGAACTGGCTTATGTGAATACACATTGGCTTGCTTTAGACTGTACCAGGATAATGAAATTGAATCCTCAGTAGAGCTTCACTGATTATTAAAATGCACCTGTAAAGAAAGAGATTGAATTCCATTGAACTCATCCAAATGTCTTTTTTTTTAAATGATATCCTGTAGTATTTATGTCCAGTATACTTAAGTTGAACATAGTTCAGACTTAAATGAGATTAAAAACTGGAAAACCACTCTGATGTGGTTTGCAAGCTGTTGGATAACAAAAACTTGACTTTTTTTTTGTGTGTGGTGTGAACAAAGTCAGGCCTGAAGTCTGTAGCTCTACTGGTAACTAAACCCCATGCTGCTTCATCAGCTCAACCTCCTTTCAACCCCAGTTCTGTCCTTTCTCCTCCTGTGAGCAAAAGAGTGAGAGAAGACTGGCTCCCTCATCCTCATTCCCTCCCATCAACCCTGATGGGAGGGAATGAGGATGATAATATCATCACTTGATGATATATCAAGTGATGATCTATCCCTGAAGTGATGATCTATCCCTGAAGTGATGATCTATCCCTGAAGTGATGATCTATCCCTGAAGTTTCTTCCTTCTCAGACTGACAGTACGAGCTCTCTCAGGCCCAGCTCCTGGGCACAGTGCTGCAGCTCTGGTGATTCTCCAGGCCTTTTTTGTGGCCCTCAGCTGGACTTGCTCAAGCAAATCCATGTCTCTCTTGTATTGGGGAGCCTAGAAGTGAGCACAGAGCTCCAGATGTGGCTTTGGGAGTGCTGAACAGAGAGGAAGGATCATCACTCCCCCTGACCTGTTCACAACACTCATTCCTGCTGCAGCCCGGGATGCTCTTGACTCGCCTTCGCCGTGAGGTTGCACTGCTGGCTTATGGCTCCACAGGGCTTCCAGGTCCTTCTCTGCAGGGCTGTGTTCCACTCAGTCAGCTCCTAGCTTGGACTGGTGCCTTGGATTATTTCTCCTCAGGTGTAGCAGTTTGCATTTTCTCTTATTGGACTTCTTGAGATTCCTCTTGGCCCTTTTCTCTTACTTTTCAATGGCAGCACAACTGTTATATCAGTCACTCCTGGCAGTTCCCTGTTGGCTACACACTTCCTGATGAAACTGTATTGATCCAGGTTGTTAGTGAAGGTGTTGAACTCCACTGACCCTGATATCAACCCCTGGGGTGTAATACTAGTGACTTGCCTCCTAGTGGCCCAGCCAGTTTTCAGCCCAGCTCTGTGTCTGCTTACCCAACCCACACTTTCTCACCTTCTCCAGGAGTATTCTGTGGGAGGCAGTGATAAAAGTCTTACTAAAGGCAAGATAAGCCCTTACAGAGTCATTAAGGTAGTCAGTTCATTGAAGAAGGCTATCAGGGTGAATAAGTAGGTGGTGGAGTAGTTATCCCTGGAGGTGTTTAGGAGGTGGGTAGATGTGGTGCTTAGGGCATGGTTTAGTGGTGATTTGGGCAGGTTAGGTCGATGGTTGGACTTGATCTTAAAGTTCTAACCCTGACAATTCTGTGATTCTAAATCATCTTTTCCTCCATGTGTTTGGCAATGTTTTCAGGGTTAATTGTTCTATTACCTTCCCAAAGGCTGAGGTTACACTGGTGAAGATCTCATTTCCCCCCTTCATCCTGTGTGTCCTTGAAGATAGAATCACAGGATCACTTAGGTGGAGGAGACCTTTAAGATCAGAGTCAAATCACAGCCTAACCCTGCCTAGTCCACCTCTAGATCACATCTTTCAGCACATCATCTCTTTGCCTTTTAAATCCCTCCAGGGATGGTGACTCCACCACTGCCCTGGGCAACCTGCTCCAATGCCTGACAACCCTGTCAGTAAACACATTTTTCCTGATGTCTGACCTAGATCTCTCCAGCCACTCTGCCCCCAGCCTGTAGAGCTGCCTGGGGTTATTGTGACCAAAGCTCAGGACCCTGCACTTGGCCTTGTTGAACCCCATCAGTTTGGCCTCTGCCCANTCTGGGCCCGGCCATCCAGCCAGTTTGTAACCCAGTGTTCCCAGCCAATCCATGAGCAGATAGTTGCTCTAGGAGGATGCTGGGGGCGACAGTGTCAAAAACTTTACTCAAGTCCAGGTAGACACCATCCACACACAGCCTCATCCTCATCCTGCAGGTCACCTCGTCACAGGAGATCAGGTTGGTCAGACACAATCTGCCCTTCATAAACTAATGGTCCTCAGCAATGCAGGACAGCCAGGTGCTCACACCCTGTCAGCATGGCTGTATGAAGGACAGATCATGCTTGAGGAGTGATGTTTGCTCCCTTGGGGTCTTCAGCAGTATCCAAATCATTGTGGGCTTTGACAGAAAATCGAGAGTGTATCACTTTGGTGTTTCAGTGCACACTGATGGTGTGTCCAGTCACACAGGACACTTAACCAGGCCTCTCTGATCAACACTGTGGACTGTGGAATGTAAACCAGCTTGGAGCAGAGTCTGCTCTCCTCCTCTGAGCCAGAGAACAGAACCTGGAGAGCCCAGAGAGCAGTTTGAGTGGCACATTTCTGTAATGCTCATTCCCTTTGACACTTCTTGTGCTGGATGTTTACAGCAATCAGTGTGTTGTTGTGAAATAGAATGTTACTGCTTAAACAAATATAACCTTGTCTTTAGAGTCCTGTTAAGACAAAACCAGTCAATACAAGGTCTGTTAAAAACAGGGTTGTGTTTTAACTTGCCTTTTACTTTGTTTCCCTTGCTGCAGAATCTCGAAGTTACACAGAAGCTATTAACCACTCTTTGGCCATGTCTGACAGCACTGTGAACACTACCCCTGCTTTACTGAGGGCCAATATGCAGACAGATCCCTCCTTTCAGCACTGTTTTACATCTTCCTGTACTGTTTCAAGCAACAGTCCTATCCCAGGGGGAGAAAGGTAGGAAAAAGTTCTTGTACCTTAGTGTTTGGTTGTCATAACTACAGTTTCCAGCCAGTTATTGTACTTGCATCTTCATTGCAGAATATTTGTCTGAGGACTTGAGAGTTTGGTTGTGACATTTAATGATTCTATTGTCCCTCAGCTTGATTTTACCACACACAAAGATGTTACTGATGTGCCAGGGAGGCAGTTAGCTGTGAAGATAACCAGGAATCCAAATACAAACAGAAATGTATAGCTCAATTACTGTAGTATATGCTGTCACAGGCTCTTACATATTTTCATGTGTGCTTAACCAGCTTCTCTAATGCTTTGCTGAAAAACCTTTAACAGAATGTCACACTGGAGTAGGTTCTGTGTGAGTGAGAGGGAGCACTCTTGTCACTGCTGTGCATGCATTTCTAGTCAGAGATGTCACAAGAGCTTGTGGCAGTGCATAGCTATCCCCTCTCAACGGTGGCAGACTGAGAGATGTTCCTGTTGTGTAATTGTATTGTGGTAAAAACTATGTTGATACTTATTTATCTTTTATTTATCTTCCTGTCTAACTTATTTCATATTCAGTCAGTCCTTGGACTGTAGCAGTCTGTTTTCATGATGTGATTATGAATATGAGTCACACAGCTGAACAAAGTGTTTTAGCATCTGAGGAGGAGGAGGGAATGCAACATTTCATTAGACATTGGTATGAATGACAGGTTTATCCAGCAGTGCAGTCACTGTCAGCCTGACATTCCTCCTTCAGACTTTATCAGGAAAACTTTGTTCCCTTCTTTCTAAACATTTGTTCTGTCATTTTCCATTTCATCTAGGAGATGATAGCTACAGCTCTAGGGTCAGCACTTTTTGCTTGCAATGTCTTTGTCCATTTGCTTCCCTTGAATGTTTTGAATGTCTCTCCTACTTTGATCTGTTAAAATCTACTGATATCCTTCTCCACGGTTCTTTTTAATTAAAAATCCCTTCTTTTTTATCTGTATGTCAGCTATTTTCCCTTTGCATCTCACAGTGGGTTTATTCTGCCTGCATTTGATACTGCTGGTAATGTTTTCCAGCTTCAGCCCAAGGGCATTACACTTTGAAAGCGTGAAGCCAATTTAGATGTTAATCAGATGGTTTAATCAGAAGCTCAGTTTGTTTCATTTAGAAGGATATTTGTTGTTATTCTCTTGGACAGGCAGAATTGGTTCCCAGTAGAAAAATCTAATGTTTACTTTTGAAAGACCTAATTCTATCAATCAGAGTTATGTCATCAGCATATAATGAACCTGCCTCCCTTTTTAAATACAAACTGTGTTGAAAGGGACCTGGTCTAAGAGTCCTGGGTCTTGTGTCCTGTGTTCTTCTCATAGTTACTGATCTGTTTTGTCCAACTGATCATGGTGCACAACTACCTCCTTAGCCTCTTTCTTTTTGTTTGCTTGCTCATTTTTGTCTTTAAGGAGCATTCTTACTCTGCATGTAAGAACTGCTATGGCAGTGTCAGCTTTCTTCCATAAACCCTCTGCCTTTGGTGGCAGCTTTGGCTTAAGCAATTCTTGCCTCCTGTTGCTCTTTTCCAGGTAGTTCTTCAGCTCACCCTGTAGAGATTTCCAGGACCAGTGTATGTGAAGCAATGACAGCCTCACTGAATTGATTCACATTAAGAGTAACCCTCTCAAACAGAGTGGAGGAGGAGTATTTTTAACTGTGCTTAGTTAAATGGCCTGGTTTACAGTGCAAATTCCATCAGCATGGCTAGGTGGAGGGTGGATTAAGGCAGAAAGGAATGACCTGCACTGAAGACATGAGTGATCATCATGGTGCTGGAATCCCTAGTGGCATCACCAAATCCAGCATATTGCCAAAGAGCACCCTCAGGTATTGTCCTGGGTGAGGTCATTCCTTGCTTGCAGGGATTGCTGGAGCATGGGTTTCACAGTGCTGTTGTAAGGGAATGATTTGGCTGGTTTATTTTTAAAAACAGTTATTGTTTTGTTTTTGTTTTGGTCTGGTTTTTTTGACAGTTCCTCTGCATTAGAACATCTCTGGCTCGAGAGCAGCCCTAAAGCTTCCTCATCGCTCATGGGAAACAGCAGGCCACCAGGAGGTTACCTCGTGTCACCTGAGTTTTCCACTACCATGCAAGATGTCTCTCTCATGTCTCATTTCCAAACTCCAGGACTGCAAGTTGTCACCATCAGCAGCCTGGAGGATTCACCAGCAGAATCACAGCAAGAAGCCGCTGTCAGCAGCAACGCCCGGGGCTACCTCAGCTATGGTGGGGGCAGCAGCAGTACCTCCCCACGAGAGGAGAAGCAAACTCCATGCATAGCCCATACTAGCAGCTCTCCTAAACCTGTGAGCTCCTCAGTGGCAAGTGCTGAGGGCAGTGACTTTTTGACACAAAACTTTCTTCCAGTGGCCTCTGGTCACAACAGTCAGAACAACGTGGTTCAGCAGCACCACGGAGGGAACTTGCATTCTCAACCACCTCTTCCAGAGAAAAAAAGGTCATCTGAAGGGGACCATTCCTTTGCCTCTCTGTCACCTTCTTCAAGTGGCTTCTCTAGCCCAAACAGTGGAAGCACAATCAGCATCCCCTTCCCAAATGTCCTCCCAGATTTCTCAAAAATGCTAAGCACTTCTCCAGTGCCAGGTAGGTTCTACAGCAAAGAAATGCAAATACAACAGATTTCATATAAGTTGCTTTAAAGTATTTAGGATATTTTAAAGGTGGGGAGGGGGAAAGAAAAAAAAAAAAAAGCAATGGTATGAAAATGGCACACCAGGACTTGAATGTTTGCTCTAACTGGTGCCAGTTCACTGGCTTTGGGTGTATATTTCAGAGAACAAGGCCTTTGAACTCTTGCTGAGTTTCCCTAGATGCCAGCCAAGGGCAGCCTACCTTTAGAACTGCCAAACCATAAGTGAGCAGTGTGGAGTCTCTTAATAAGGGGCTTGCTTCTCCCTGCATCTTTCTGTACTTGTGTCAAAAACAGTTAAAAGTGTATATGTGTATTCACTGTACTCCTCTAAGGAGCTTTATATTTAATACAACTTTAGAAATACAAAGGGTTTTAATATTTTCTGTGCTTTGCAAAAATGAAACTTCAACAATGCTTTCAGAATCTTAGTGTATGGCATATCCTTAAATAGTTCAGAGTTTCTGGAAATTGTCTTTCTAATCATGATTTTTAAAAATAATTAAAGTGATTGAAAGTTGGAAAGTTAAAAATGCTTTTCTATTTAAAACAAATCTTGACTCTTTTCCCCTTTTATTTCACAGAAGACACAACTGTTAAACATGTGACTGTAAAATTTGTCCAGGACACATCCAAGTTCTGGTATAAGCCAGATATTTCAAGAGAACAAGGTATATCAGCTGATATGTGCTCTGGCATTCATGGAAAGGCTGCTTGATGAGTTCTCCTTAAAAATGTTTGATGAGATCTAAAAGCAATACCAAATGTTGTACATAGGAACTTCTACCTTGTCCCTGAAGCAATGGATATAAAGAAAGCAGGCTGGGTGCTTTGCAGATGTAGTTGGTCTGATGGCCCTTGTGTCTGTAGTGTAATATTCAGCTAGACTGAGCTGTGTGTGAGGAGTTACAGCAGGATTTGAAGCTGTGAGTCCTCAGATGCAGTTGTTAAAGAGGAAAAGTGACAAATGTGCACTGGAATGGAAGTTCACATGAAACTAAAATCACCCTCAGCTTTTAGGAGATGATGGATTGCTCTATCTAGTTCACAAAAATGGTGAGGTTGCCTTTTGTAAATATGAGCCCAGGAGAATAATGATCAAAGAAAATAGATCATGAATTCCTTTTCAGATGGTGTTTTACTGTTCCTTTCACTCCAGTCCAATTACCCTTGCTTGCTCCCTGCTCATATTGAGAATGGAGTTTTCAGATGTGAAAAAAAACCATAATTCCTGGCTTGATGTGAGCCTAGAGAGGGGAATTTAAACCTACCTGCTTGAGAAATGAAAAGAAAATCTTCCCAACCTTTTAGTATGCCTCTTTTTCCCCCCCCTACCAAGTAAAATTCCTTTTACAGAGTGTTTCAAGATACTCTTGTTGAGGAGGAGTGCTGGTTCTTTTTTCCTGAATGGCTCTTAGCACAGATGAGTACTGTGCCCCTGCAGGTTTAGAAGTGTTATGTGAGTACTGCTGAATTGCAGAGTTATTGTGAAAACCCACTGAACAAGGGAGCCAATCATGCCTGCATTTTTTTCTGATAATGCTGGTGCTACTTTTGTTTGCATGGGAGAGAAAAAAAAAGAGTTTGTTTCTGATGTAATCATTGTTCAGGCCTTGCAAACATGGCTTCATGCCCCATAAGCATAAATCCCATGTTCTGTATATACAGTTAAGGACTCCAGGGTCATATTTGGGCTTTTTCCAGGGTTTCTTTGAAGTCTTGCTGGTTGTTAGAATGTCTGGAAACGAATACAAGTATTTACAAGACATTTAAGCAAAATAATGTATTATTAGGATGAAATTCAAGTCAGTCATTGGATGAATGTTTAGTCTTTTTTTTTTTTAAATTGAGCTTAAGATTTTGGACTACTGGGTTTGATAGTCTGCAGCAAGATCAGTTTCTCTGGAAATGTTTCCTCTGGGGAAAGACTTCACATCACACTCCCAGAAGAGAGCAGAGTATAGATGTAAAATATTTAAATATTTATACAGTCAAAGAGGAAATAACTTAAATCCTTTCCCTCACATTAAAACCAGAACAGGATTGAGATTATTTGTAGGAACAGAAGCTTGGTAGTCAGTTGTTGAAGCTGCACAGGAGGATAGAAGAGTGCTGCTTAGTCAGCCTGGGACTTGGAGAGAGGCCTGCTCTGTCACACTCTGACAAGGTGACAGCTGTATGCAGGAATCAGCTGGCTGTCCTGCTGGTTGTAGGAATCCTGGTGGGGCCTGCAAGGACTCAGAATCAGGAGGGATCTGTACCTCAGGCTTCTCATGAAATGAGTATCTGTGGGATTCACACGAGGTGTTCACACTCTGCTCCCCCAGATGTGCTGGCTTGTATTCTGTTTTACAGCACTGGAGACCAAGAAAAAGGGTGGGATTTCCTTCAGTATCCTGTCTATATATTAAATTATTAATTATAGATTTGTACTTTTTGGGTATGCATTGTTCTGGAACTGGTTTTTCTCTCTCTTTTTCCTGGAAACTCTTGCAGCAGTTGCTGTTCTCAAGGACAAGGAACCTGGGGCATTCATTGTTCGAGACAGCCACTCTTTCCGGGGAGCCTACGGGCTAGCAATGAAAGTTGCTACACCACCTCCTTCTGTGCTGCAGTTAAACAGGAAAGGTACTGTATGTCTTCTCCCTCTTAATCAGCAGGCTGTACAGAGTAGGAAGGCCTTACTACTGGGTAGTAATAGCCCAAAGTCTCCCTGTTGTAGTCAGGGAGCTGCGGGTGCCCTGTGAAGTGAGACAGGGTGTTTGTTGTGCTTCAGTTTCATCATGGCTTCTCAGTGTGTTGTCACCATAACTGTGTCCTGTAACTGTGTTGTACCTTGTGAAGGTGATAAAACCCAGTGTTATCTCAGGAATAGGCTGTCCCTAGCAATCAGAAGTCTGCATTTGATCCACATAGCACCAGGTAAAGTGGCTCTTATCTGGCAGAGGGAATATCCTGGTTAGCCAGGATGTGGAGAAGGCCTGAGGTACTCAGTGAATTTTTTGCCTTCACCAGCAAGGGCTCTAGTCACACTCCCTGGTCACAGAAGGTACAGACAAGCACTGGGAGAATAAAGAACCACCTGCTCTTTGAGAAGATCAGGTTGGAGAACATCTGAGGAGCCAGAATGTGCACAAGACTTGACAAGTTTCATCTGTGAGTCCCGAGGAACCGGTGGATGGAGCAGCTCTGCCACTCTTCATTGTACCCGAGACACCGTGGAAGGCTGGTGAAGCTCCTACTGCCTGGAAAAGGGGAAACATAACCCCCATTCTTAAAAAGGGAAGAAATGAAGACCCAGGGAGCTAGAGACCAGTCACTCTCACCTCTGTGCCTGGCAGGATCATGGGGCACTCTGCAGGCAGCTGAGAGTAGTGTCCCAGTCACAGGCCCTGGTTCTGATGGGGGATTTGAACTCCCCAGATGTTGGCTGGAATGACGACACGGCCAGACAGTCGCAGCCCAGGAGGTTCNTGGCAGGGCTGACTTTGGCCTCTTCAAGCAGTTACTGGGGGAAACCCCATGGGACAGGGTACTGGGAGGAAAAGGGGACCAAGATAGTTGGTCCATATTCAAGGACAGCTTCCTCCAAGCTCAGGATCAGAGTATCCCAAGGAGGAAAAAATCAAGAAGAGGAGCCAGGAGACCTGTGAGGATAAACTACAGACCAGTCAGCCTCACTTCCATCCTGGGAAAGGTGATCCTTGGGGCTGTCTCCAGGCACATCAAGGACAAGAGGGGTGTGAGGAGCAGTCAGCATGGTTTGACCAAGGGGAGCTCATGTCTGACTGACCCAACAGCCTTCTACAAGGATAAAACTGGGTGGATTTATGGTGTTAGGGCAGTGGATGTGGTTTACCTTGACCTCAGTCAGGCATTTGACACTGTCTCCCAGGGCTTTATCCTGGTGGGGAAACTGAGGCAGTGTGGCCTGGAGGGCAGAGTAGTGAGGTGGATGGAGAGCTGGTTGAAAGGTGGTAGATTTAGATGAGGTATTAGGAAGAAATTCTTTGCTCTGAAGGTGGTGTGGGAGTGGAAGAGAGGTGGTGGATGCCCCCTCCCTGGCAGTGTTCAAGGCAGGATGGATGGAGCTTTGGGTAACCTGTTCTACATGTCTGAGACAGTCTTGGAGGTCGCTTCCAAGCCAGGCCATTGGATGATTCTGTGGGTTTTGACCCCAAGATACTGTTATGAGGTGGCTCTACATAGGTACAAATCTGAGAATGTCCCCTAAGGGAAGGTTATAGGTGTTTAAAGGAAGTGATGCAGTAAACCTACTCTCTGAGCTCCAGTGCCTCCAGGTAGAACTTCTGCCTTAGAGTTGTGAGAGGGAAAATGAGAAGAACATCTGGAAAGCATTATGCTGTGTATGGACATTGAGCAGCCAGTATGTACAGTGGTCTTAGATTCATTTGTACCAGCAGGGGTACTGGGATGCTTTTCAGTGCTGCTGGTTTCATGAAACTGTGCTCTTGTCTGCTTCTGGTTGGTTGACTGGTGGTTTGGGGTTTTAGTAAGATTTTGTGCTTACTCTGGGACAAGGTTAGCAGTTCACCTCTACTGCAGTAAAATTCTTTACACTTAATTTGGTATCTAGAGACAATTTCTAATAACAGTTTGCCATGTAAGCATTCCTTTTGTTCCCCAGAAACATCAGAACCAGGGCAGTGTCTCATTTAATGAAGACAACAAGGGTGCACTGAGGTTGTGATAGCAGCAAGAAGAAGGCAGAGAGTGGCTGTAGGTTTATTTAGTAATGGTTTTTGTATCATTAGACAAATGAAGTTCAGGAAGGCATGAAAATTCAAACTCTGCTGGTGTTTATATGCTTGTTGTACCACAGAGAAGAGGTAGAAAGAGGAAATGTGAGAGTGTAGCATTCTTTCACTCCTCATGCTGTGCTGTTTAGCTTGTTTGATTCTCACTATTTCATCCCTGAAGGCACAAATTTGTTTAATCTCCTGCAGGTTTTGTTGTTCCAGGCTTTCTCTTCCCACATGCTCCTGTAGTCCTTTATTTTTAATATGGAGAGAGCACAATGGCAAGCAGTAAGCTGTTTGGAAAGGTGTTCTTTGCCACATGGGCTTTCATGGACACTTCTGCTATCCACATGAATGTGTTCATCTGTATTAGCCTGAAAATCACCCCTTTGTGTCCTGTGTTTCCTGGAGTGTGTCTGAGAGATCACAGTCTAAGGGAGCATTTCTGTTTGTGGCCCTTCTGTTAAGGTTTGGGTGGGTTTGTCTCATTGCTATGAAATAATGCTTTAATCACTCCAAGAGAGGTCCAGTTTGAAGTCAGGTGGGAAATACTATGTACCAATCTTTGAGGAAATCATGGGTTTCTTAACTGTAAGCCTGTATATTTATATTTATATTTATATTTATATTTATATTTATATTTATATTTATATTTATATTTATATT
>VXBZ01008967.1:119678-133941 GCA_013399135.1 Heliornis fulica
TATTTATATTTATATTTATATTTATATGTTTAAAATTATGCTACTTCATACTTTTTTGCCTTTTACCTTGTCACATTGGTACAAGTTCTTCTAATGGGCAAGCACAACAAAGCACAACATATTCATGTTCCAGATTCCTCTCTGTAGCTGGGACCATGTGCTGCCACTTTGACACCAGTCACTTCATTTGGATGCTCAGTCACTTGGGATTGTAACACCTTTGTCTGTCTGGTTATTTAAAGTGAGCTATTTGCTAATTTTCTGCTGAGTGGCCTTCTTGCCACCACTTGGGACCTCGAAGCAGAGCAGCTCTGCTGGCTCTCTAGAAAATATTTGGTGGCAATGTGGAAAACTGCTTCCTAAAGACTTGCTAATCTGTGAGACTGTTGTCTGTTCATTGTTTCTCACCGTGGGCTTTCTTTTCCACCACAGCTGGAGATCTGGCCAATGAACTCGTCAGGCATTTCCTCATTGAGTGCACTCACAAGGGGGTGCGCTTGAAAGGGTGCCCAAATGAGCCCTATTTTGGTGAGTAGCAAACCAGAAACCAGAGCTGTTTCACAGGCTTGGGTGGAGTGCAACTGAAGGACTGCTTTGCTCAAGTCCTGCTGGTTCCTGTGGGAGCCCATTCTAAGGTTCTGAGAGCCTCACACACATTTACCTTTAGTGTATGTGCAGGGACTGTTTCCCATGACCCAGATTCAAGCAATCCAGCTTGTCTGCTGCTACTAATGCAGCCAGCTGAACCATAAGAGCTTCAGCTCCTCTGCCTGGTTTTGTCCTGTGTTTGTGCTGTGCTCATGCTGGTTGCTAGCTGGCTGAGGTGCTAGCAGAATGGGGCACTCCCAGTGCCCATCATGCTGTGCCAGCTTGCCTGCTGTAATGGGATGCACACACACTGTTGTGGCAAACAGCCAGACCCCTGCCCAGCTGCTCACTCAGGAGCCCTCATGGAACAGGAGGGCAACACTGCAGCAGAAAACTCATGTAAAGCCCACAGAAAGACAGGGAGGTTTCTAAAGTTACTGCTGTGGGCAAAAGAGCCTCAACTTGGGGAACATTGTATTTTTTTCCCCAGTTAAGATCATTGTTAAGGGGGTGAGAAACAAAGGCAAACACTAAAATAACACTTTCTCTTCCACATTTCTCAAGCTCAACTTCACTGCTTCCCCCCAGACTCTTCACACCTGCCACAGGCAGTGCAGGTGGGGGTGTGGGCCATATGGGTGTTACAGAAAAGTTCCTCTCTACTGCTGCATCCTTGTCCCACTTCTTCTCTCCCGAGGTGTGAGCTTTCCCTGTGGGCTGCCATCCTTAAGGAAAAAAATCTACTCCAGCCTGCAAGCTCTGTAGGCCACAATCCCTTCAGGAAATACCCTTCTGCTCCAGTGTGGGGTTCTCCACCTTGTGGAGAACCCCACACTGGCACCCAAGTTGACATCAACCAACCTACAGGGTGGTTGATGTCAACTTGGGTGCCTGGAGCACCACCTCCACTTCTTTCTCCCGTGACTGTGGTGTTCCCTGTCCTGTTTCATCCTTCTGGTTCCTTTTGTGTCTTTGTGTAACCCTTTCTTAGATACCTTTTCCCAGAGGCATCCCACTCATGGCTCAGTGGTACCCTGGAGTGGGTCTGTTGGAACCAGCAGTGTCCAGTGTGTGGGCAGAGCCAACCTCTCTTCCCACAGAGGTCACCCTTCGGCCCTCCCACCCCCTGGTACCAGCCTTGTCACATATATCAAATACACCCACAAAATAGTCCACTGCCATAAAATTAACAAATGTAAAATAACAAATCCTGTTTGAAATAAGGGTGCATTGAATTTTGTCAGTTTCATTTAAGATATTATTGACAGTCAGAGTTTCTAGCCCAGTCCTACCTTGATCTGGAAGCACCTGTTTATGATACTTCATATGTAAACATAAAAGTTATGTTTATATGCAGCCCTACAGATAAATTATTTTGAGCATCTCTTCATCTTTCAGTGTGTAAAGCCTCAAAATCACTTCACAGAGTGGGCATGTTCTGTCACACACATGTGGGTAGGACAAGGAAGGACTAAAATCATCGATGGGTCTCTGTGTTTCCCTTGCAGAATTGGGTCTTTTTTTTTTTCATTTTAAAGAAATTTTCAATGAACTGTAAAAATGAGTCTGGTTTAGATTGAACTATGGTGTTCCTCAAGCACATGATTAATAATAGTCACTGTTTGTTACTAAACAGGATCAAAGGATGACTAAAAGTTAATTATTTTAATTAGGTCAAGTCCACATGACAAAAGTGACTTTGAATAGAAACCAGAATAATTTAACACAGAACACTACATATATCACTGCTGCATTGAGGGAAGGAGTTATAACCTAGACCATCTTTTATACTATTAAAATCACAAAATAGAGGTGTGTGTAGACAAAGTACTGGACAGTGGAGACTGCAGAACTCACTTTCTCTTCATCCTCACATAGCATTAACCCCTTGTGTGCTTACCATCTTTTACTACATTGAATGTAGTAGAAGTTAAGAGCATTGAAAGGTATTTACTAGCTTACATTGGCTACTGGTTTTGCCCTTTTTGTGCTTTTCCCTTTGAAGCAGAACTCTTTAGGTTAGGATTTCAGCAGTGTGTTTAGGGAGGGAAAGGGGTTGTGGTTACTGAGGTCAGGTGTATCTTAGGACAGTGCTGGGAAACATGGGTACACTGAAACTGACTGAAGAAGGTTTTGGCTTAGGTACCAAGAGAAATTTTTAAAAGGGAAGGTGGGAAGGCCCCTTGGTCTGTAAGATACTTGAAAGCCAACCTCACTGTTCAGCATTCTTCTTGTCCACCAAGTTAACTGTGAATGTCTTGTTACTCTTCTACCACAGGGAGTTTGACAGCTCTGGTGTATCAACATTCCATCACTCCACTGGCATTGCCCTGCAAGCTCCTCATCCCAGACAGAGGTATGCTTGTTAAAGCACAGAGGAGATATACTCAGCCAAGCTCTTCTTCCAGGTGCCAGTGTCTGAAGGCAGGTGAACATGTCACAAGTTGAGATCTAAGCAAGAATGCACAGGGAAGGAAACTTTTCAAAGTGGCTCTTCAGTTCTGCTGACAGCTTTCATCCAAGCTGTAGCTGAGAGCAGACTACTGCTGGGATATTCAAGCCATGAATGTATGTGCATGATGGAGATAGGCACTGCCATCTGGCATGTAGGAAGACAAGTGCATTTCTCAGAGAAGAAGTTATACCCATATGTGGTTAGATGTAAGCACTCATTCAGGTTGGGGTGGCAGAAGGGCTTTATGGAAGGCAGGTAGGTAAAGAACAAGGTGTCCTCAGTGTGGCACTGGCAGGAAGGAGGTAGCAAGTTATACAGATCACAGTGTTAAGTGAATGATCAAAAATCCTGGGTGGCATCCCAGGACTTTAGTTCTGATTTTGGTTATGGTGATTTCATACATGTGTTGTAAGACAACAGCACAATGTCTGTCTGCCTGCCCCATGATCCAGTGGTCTGTTACTCTCCCCCAGGAAGTTAACAGCAGATGAGTTACTGAAATGTTAAACATTCTTGTGGCTTTCTACTGAACTCTTGGAGCTTTTGTTAAAAGGCCACGTGTCAGTGTTCAAACCTAACATTTAAGTTATGAAAATACATTAATGAAACCATTTTAGCATGAAAACATGCTGTGGTCAATGTGACCAGACATCTCTTTAGATGTTAAACTGGTGTGGTAGGTGGGTTTGTCCTCCTTGTCCTCACCTCAAATGGAAAGCTCCTCCTGTTCTGGCAGAGGTGCAGGACTAAAAGATTTGCCTTGTTCTGGGAAAAAAACCCAAACATACCACAATGAAATTTTATTGTGGATTTATTTTTGAATCCTATATGTTAATGCATTTTAAAATGATCTCCTGTGGTGGTTAATGATTCTGGACACATAATGGAATTAAAACATATGGATAGTTCTGGTGTCACTGCTCTCCTCCACATTTGAATATATTTAGAGACAGCATGCATCATTTCAATACAGCAGTGACTGGGATCTTTTTAAGTGTAAATAAATATATATAACTGAAATGTCATAGTTACTGATGAGCAGTTTTCTCACTAATTTTAACAAAAGATTGGCAGACTAACATTCTGCTGCTGTCTTAATAATTCAGATTCAGATACAAGATTGTTTAGTGTTTCTGACCAAGAGTTGTCCAGTCCATGAGATCACAGATACAGAAGACAAACTCATGTATGACCATGTGCTTTGATCTGTTGACTCAAGACCAAACAAGACATGACAGTGTTTTCTGTTTGCAGATCCCTTGGAGGAGATAGCAGAAAGTTCTCCACAGACTGCTGCAAACTCAGCAGCGGAGCTTCTCAAACAGGGTGCAGGTCTGTTAAACTTTTTCCTTGCATTTAATATCAACAAATTTTGTATATTACAGGCTGGGAGAAGCTGAAGGATGTTTAAAGGGTGCAGTTAAGAATGAAGAGTGCTGTGTAGAAGTGTAAAGGACACTGTGAGGATATATACCAATTTCTTTCTGTTTTCTGCAGCGAGCTCCTAAGTTGTACAAACCTGTGTTTGCTTTCCAATCATGTCTCCCATGAAAATATGAAGTACACAGAGGTTGATTCAAGCACAGCAATTTTTAAGTGGTGATATTGCTTCCATAACTGATGAGAAAATATTTCAACCTCTGTTTGCATCTGCTTCATGGACCTTGGTGTCTATAAAGTTTCTGACATACTCTCACTCCCTTCTGCTGGGGCAGGAGGCAGCTGCTTGCGTTTTTCTTCTTGCAAATGTGACTCACAGAGGTTCTAAGACATCACTGATTGTCTCAGCCTTGGGCAGTGGTGGAGTCTGGCCTTGAGCCTGGCTGATATTTGCTCTGTTGGGCCTAGGGGAAGCTTCTAGCTGCTTTTTGTAGGAGCCACCCTGCAGCCTTGCCTCCTACAGCAGAACCCCACCACACAAAACCACACCACTGTTAAATAAAATCTCTGGATCTCTTCTTTCATGGACAGACTCCAGAATTTCAAATGACTGTGCTGATCATCATACTGAAATCAAACTTCTGCAGACTTTAACTGTAAAATTGCTTGGCTGTTTTGAAAGTGCCAGTGTTCAGCTGTGTACTTTATGGAGGTAGTCACAGCAGAAAGCTTTAAGTCAGATGACAAAGCAGCCATATGAAAAGAGAAGCTATTAGATTTAATCTTTGCTTTCATATTAGAGTTGGCAAGCCAAGCAAAACAGCTAAATAAATGAAATATTAGCATGTTAATTTGCCTGTGTTAGCTGCTGGAGTTGTAAATTCTGCCCTGGATACCTACACAAATGTTTTTACAAAAACACAGATCTGTTGGTACCAGTGTTAATTGCAAATATCTTTAATTACTCTGCTTGAGCTGTATAAATTTGACTTTGATTTGGAACAAAATCCCAAAGTATTTAAATATGTAAATAATTCTATTCATGTTGTACTATTATTAATACTCTAAAATAATTATTATAACAACAATTATTAATACTGTATTAATGTAGTGATAATGTATTATGATTATTGATACAGTATTAATGCTGTATAATTATTAATACTGTGCTTACTATTAATACTGCATTATAGTCACTGCTATCATGTAGTACTATACAGTACTATATTGCTACTGTATAATGCTGTGTAGTATTAGTACTCCTGTTCCTAGTGCTTGCTGAAGATTTGATAAGAAATCAGGTAAAAAATTGTATTTAATAGCCATAGGAACTAATGAGCTTCTATTTTGTAAGGATACTTCAGAATGTCTATAGTAGGGAAACAGGGTCTTTTAAAATAAGTTCCTACTGAGGTAAAGAATAGACCTAACAATACCTTACTCAGTATTTTTTTTCCTCATTGTGGGAATTCTGCTTGCCCTAAATTCACTAATTACACAAAACACTGTAGAATTAATGAGAAATGAGCTTTGTAGCCACCCTCAATTCTCTACAGGGTGAAATCATTCCTGTCTTGCCAAGCAAATGACTCTTTTGTTTTGAATATAGCTTAAGCACCATTTGGAAGTGTGAATGGTGTGACCATATGCTGCAGTAATGTGTATTTTCTTACTGACTGCTGTAATTGAAGTTAAAAATACCCCTGTTCTGATAAATAGTCACTGGCCTAAATATGATGGCATTAAAAAGTCCAGACCTCCAAGATGATAGTTTTAAACCAGGAGGGTAGAAATGTCGGTAGTTTGCTGCTAGTCTTCTATCTTTGCTTGACAAAGGGGGAAAAAATCTGCATTTTGCTTGGCTGAGAAGGAAACTGTTTGATTGCTGTTGGGTAATGACCTCTCCAAGTCCCTCCTCTCTCCCCCTGCAGCCTGTAACGTTTGGTACCTGAACTCGGTGGAGATGGAGTCCCTGACGGGCCACCAGGCGGTGCAGAAAGCCTTGAGCCTGACGCTGACGCAGGAGCCGCCCCCCCTCTCGACCGTTGTCCACTTCAAGGTGTCTGCGCAGGGAATCACCCTCACAGACAACCAGAGGAAGTAAGCAAAGGGTGGGAGGACAATGTCCAGCCTTGTCCCCAGGCCTGGCCTGCTGGTGATGTGGTTTTCCTAGCTTAGTTCTCCAGTCTGTGTCTCAGAGGATGGTGGGGGTGTCAGTCCATGGCAGGTGGTGTAAATAATAGATAAATTCAATGTGAACCCCCAAGTCAGGCGGAAATGGCAGTGATGTAGATGGTGAGGAAGAAGAGAGTGATAATGTCCTGGTTACATCTAGGACACAGCTGGCTTGCCCAAGCAGACGGGTGAGTGAGTTGGCCTGTGCTGTTCCCCACACCAGGTGGAAACCATCACCCCTGCAAAAGGGACTGGTGAGAGAGGGGTGCTGGCCAGGGAGGAGGAGTGGTGGTGGTAGTAGTAGTAGTAGTAGAAGAGGTAGAGGAAGAGGTGGAGGTGGTGGTGGTGGAGGAGGTGGAGGTGAANTGTGCACCGTGTATAAGTGTGTTTTTACTGCCACAGGCTCTGTTGTTGGTCCCTTTCCCAGTGCTTGCCAGTCAACTGTTCTTACCCCAACCCCTGGGACCTTTCTTTGTTCCTCCTCCAGAGGATGGAGGAGACAGATGAACAGTTGGACTGGGTGATCTTCAGGGTCTCTTCCAACCTTCACAATTCCATGATTCCAGGAGGGGTGAGCAAGCAGTGCAGCTCAGCTGCTGCCTGCAGCTGATCCACAACAGCCTTAAGCTAGAGGAGGGCAGCTTTAGATTGGATATGAGGAAGAAATTCTTTACTCCCCGTGTGGTGAGGCAGTGGAAGGGGTGGTGTGGAGGTTATGTCCTCCCTGGCAGTGTTGGAGGCCAGGTTGGACGTGGCTCAGGGTAACCTGCTCTAGTGGAGGGTGTTCCAACCCATGGCAGGGGCTTTGGAACTCAGTGATCTTTGAGGTCACTTCTAACTCACACATTTTGATGATATTCTATGATTTTTGATCTTTTTATTAGCTTGAAGGTCAGTTTTCTTTTGATTCAGAAACTTGATGATCCCATTCTAAATATGGAGTTATTAGGTTGGAACAAAGTCACTGGGAGATAGCTTAAAAAAATCCATCATCATTATTTAATTTAGATTAAAAATAATTTTCTTTTAAAATTTTGTTCATTATTTGAAATTTTAAGTATCTTCATTATTCTTAAAACTTACTTTATTTTTTTTTCCTATGTCGGCTCTTTTTTCGGCGCCATTATCCAGTCAACACTGTTATTTTCTGTGCTCTGGATCCACAGGACAGAAAGTAAGGGAGACATATTTCTAGCATGTCATTTGTATTGCTGATCACTAAAGCCAAAAACCTAATACAGATTTTGTTTTTTATTTCTCCATTCCTCCTTTTATTTGTGTTTTAAACTGCTTTCTTAATGGACAAGATGGATGAGAGATGGCCTTTCTGCAAAGTAAGTAGATATATGTCTGAGTCTTCTTTAACTGAATGTTTTAACAGTGTGATTAGTCAGTCTCTTAGGCTTTTTAATTATCTTTGTTCCAGATGTAGAATGGAAAGCAGCTTTTCAGAGACTAAAGTCTCTCTGCCCACTGTAATTAGACTTCCTTTTTTTTTCATCTGCAAGTAAGGGTGTAATTAAGAGATGGTGCAATGTATGGAGCCAGGTCTAGCATGGTTTATTTAGGTTGCAGGTCTGTGATGTGACTACAGTTCCAGAACACCTGTTTCCTACTCAGTTTTGTATTCTGACACATTAACACAAGTTTACTTATCTCACTTAGACTGAGAGATATTTTTAAAAAATAAAAATACCTCACAGTGCATAGATGAGAACACTCCCAGTAATGCTGTTGTGTTGCATAAATATATGATGACAAGGGGATTGCAGAGTTTTTTAATGAAGGCAGACATTATTGGCACACTTTTACTGGAAGAAAAAACTCTTAACAGAGAGAGCTCAGGCACTGGTTGTTGGAAAGGAATGGAAATAAATGGCTTAAATCCCATTTCTGGTACTCCATCATTGAGATGTTGGCTCTCAAAACCTCTCTTGAGGCAGTTCCTAGTGCATCACACACTACTGGAGACAGGTAAGAGAACAGTAGTTGTCAGATTAAACATATCCCCAGGGTCAGCAGTGTGTCAGTGACAGTCAGACAGTGCAGGATGCAATATAGATGGAGTAGAAGGAAGGGGACAGTCTCCTTCCCTGATTCTGGCCCTTTGGAGCCCCTGAGGAGCTTTCTGAGCTGGCTGGTGCATCCAGCCCACCATGTTCAGCTGTCAGACAGGCCCTTGTCCATCAGAACAGGTGAAGTGTGATTTGCACTGTGGGCTTCTGCAATTACTTTTTTAATTGTGAAGCAAGGCAATGCTTGGCTTGTCCTTTGATATGCTGTGCCTGTTGCCTCTGCAGACTGTTTGGGTTCATTGCCAGGAAGCAAGGCAGTGCCACAGACAACATATGCCACCTATTTGCAGAGCATGATCCAGAGCAACCTGCCAGTGCCATCGTGAACTTTGTATCAAAGGTCATGATTGGATCCCAGAAGAAGATCTGATGCCTTTCCATTCTTGCCTCAGAGCTCTTCACTGGAGGAAAACACCACAACAAGCAGCAAAACCTAAACCTTGTCCTTGCCAAGGAGGAAGGTAGAGGATGATCTATCTGTATCGTGTTTGCAAGACTCTGTTTTCCTTGAAGATGCCTCTGACTTAACAAAGCATTACTTTATTTTTATATCAAAGAACAAAACATAAAGAGTCTGGGTGCCACCCACACCCACGTAGCCCATAGCTGAATGAAACATGAATGAGAATCTTTTCTCCTGAAGGGTTTCTAATGTACTTTCACATGCTGTTTCTCACCATTTATCAGAGCAGAAATGCTCACTTGTCTGTGCTCCTTTTTTTTTTTTTTGTGCAGAAAATGTTTTTTATAACCTCTGCAAAGACACTTGCCATAGTTGCATCAATGGTAGATATAGGCCTTGCAAACATGCTCTTAAGAGAATGATGGTCTGAGGAAGACTATTTGCTCTTCATCTTTATGTGATCAATGATAGGAACTGAATGGAGAAGAGGGAAGATGTATGTGAAGGAAAAGTTTGTGCAAGTTGATTTCTGGTAAGAAAGGAGTGGCAATGTGGGGTATTCAGAGAAATTGCTTTGCATATAGTATTAAGAAGGCTGGGCTGTTTTACTATGAAAAATTATTAATAGGGGAGGGGTGGCAGAAGAAACAAATGTTGCATGGAAATCTGTAACTGGGATTTTAGTTATTATTAATTTTTTATCCACAGAAACAGGGAAGATTCTGTATTTTAATAATTACAGGATAAAAATGAGGGAAAAGCAAAGAAAATATTATAATTTATATATTTTTACCTGTGGAGATTATTTATAGTAGATCTCAGATATTGGTATGTCATATAGTTATTCTTAAAATCGACCATTGTTGAGCCTCTTTAGCACTAGTTGCATCAGTAAAAGTGTGTATAGTCTGTGCCTTGCTGTAGACAATAGAGTATCATGCTTTGAATTTGTCTTACAGTGACAAGATCCTTCCCCTTTCCTGTCCCTGCAATACTGTTTGGGTAGTAACAGTTCCTCTACCTAACACAGAAATATATTTGTACATTCTTTTGGCCCCCTTTTTATTGGGGTTTTGGGATTTTGGTGCTTTTTTTTTTAAAAAAAAATCTTTAAGAACTATATTTTGTTTGTGTTGACTTTTAGTAATTCCTTGAGTCAGAAAATCCAAAAGGGAGGGGAGTGTGTTTTGTTACTCTGTCTCACTACTTGAGAGCATTTATATATTTCTACAGTTGTCATTTGTGCATATCTCTGTGTCTTTCTAAAGACATTGGTATTTTAAATGCATAGCAAAGTGCTAGTTAGCCTTACAGAGAATTAGTAAAGTAGGTTATAGGGCAGTCCCTTGTGGAGAGGGAAAGCCACAGAGGTCTTTTGTGTAATTCCCATTCATTCCAAAAAGACCAGTACTAAATCCATATATCAAAACATATGTTAATAAAGCAGGTTCAGCATGACAGTGCTGAGAAGTTCAGTTGTGTTTCTTTGCTCTGTGGCTGTCAACATGATAGTAATAACCTGAGGAATAAAATATGTGCTCAGTTTGGCATAGCAGTGCTTGAGGCAGTGGATTAACTAGAATCACAGCATCACAGAATCACTTGGGTTGGAAGAGAACTTTAAGATCACCAAGTACAACCACATCTGAACCCTGCCTAGTCCACCCCTAGATCACATCTTTCACCTCACCATCTCTTTGCCTTTTAAATCCCTCCAGGGATGGTGACTCCACCACTGCCCTGGGCAGCCTGTTCCAGTGCCTTTCAGTAAATACATTTTTCCTGATGTCTGACCTAGATCTCTTCAGCCACTCTGCCCCCAGCCTGTAGAGCTGCCTGGGGTTATTGTGACCAAAGCTCAGGACCCTGCACTTGGCCTTGTTGAACCCCATCAGTTTGGCCTCTGCCCATGGATCCAGCCTGTCCAGATCCCTCTGCAGGGCCTTCCTACCCTCCAGCAGATCCACACTCCCACCCAGTTTGGTGTCACCCTCCAACTTACTGAGGGTGCACTCGATCCCCTTGTCCAGATCATTAATGAAGGTGTTGAACAGGACCAGCCCCAGCACCAGACCCTGGGGAACACCACTGGTGACCTGCCCCCAGCTGGATGTCACTCCATGCCCCACAAGTCTCTGGGCCCGGCCATCCAGCCAGTTTGTAACCCAGTGAAGAGTGTTCCCAGCCAATCCATGAGCAGATAGTTGCTCTGTAACAGTACCCACTTGGTGGATTTAATTCTTTTTATTCCACTTTTTCTAACTAATGGTGAAATGGAATAAGGAATTCTGATTTTAGGTTTGTCCTGTATAAATTAGGATCTATTTTTTACTAATAGTTTCTTCTTTATTTTTTTTAAAGTGTTGGGACCCTGGAAATGGTATTTCCATGGCCAGTGGAAATAGTGACCATAACCAAAGTGTTGTACAATTCCTTGCATCACTATGAATTTGGTGTCTATAACTTTATAAACTTGGGAAGGAAGGGGGTGGGGAAGAGAGGGAGAAAAAAGCAAGATTTATAGTTCAGATATTGGGACCAGGAAGGGGGTACATTAGTAGCAGTGGGCTTTGGAGGCCTGTGGAAAGGTGAAGCAACCTCAAGCAAAGGAGCTACCGTTGAAGCAACAAATGCAAGTGCCTCTGATTAGTACCAAATAATTCTGTTCCTCTGACACAGATATACTACTTAAATGGAGGTTTATGTACCATCCAAAAAAGAATGCAGCTCTTTCTTTCAGGAGCTTTGAGCCTTTTGAAACCTTTCCTTTGATTACTCTTTGGATGCACCTAGATCCCAGTTTAGTCAGCCAGTTGGACCTGGGTGACATCTCAGTTTGTGAGCACTGAAATGAGGAAGAATTTTTTTTTACAATATTTTTAACTTTTCTAGATGATACTTAAAATTTTAGTGTTCTGTGTTAGAGACCAAGTATTGTACTTTGGGCTCAAAATAAAGTGCCCTTTTTCCCCTTATGTATTATCTTTCCATTCAGGGTCTTATTTTTTTTTATTCCTTGTGCCTTCTCAAAGCCTGCCAAATTCTAAAGCGTGAGGAATTCATTGCTAATACTCCTGGTGGTGTTTCCTGGGAGTTTAGCTCTACTTGGTAAGTGGGGAAAAAATAAGTTACCCTGTTTCTAAGGGAGATTTTTCTATTATGCATTCCTTTGGATGGTATATTGCCATGTGCTTTTGCTTTTAATGAATTAAAAAATGCACAAAGCAAAAAAATAGTTCAGTATATACCATTGTGTAGTGTATGTAGAAAGATACTAATGAAATTTTATGTTCATGACAAATACAAGACTAAATAGTTAAAGCACTTTGAAGGATTTTGATAGATGTGTACATGCAGTTTCATACCTAATGGCAGCTAGTGGACACATGTACTTAGCCAGACACTATTAACCTGCTTGGTAAATGTACTGCTATAATGGTACAGTGTTAAACTACAAAAATGCTAAAAGCCATGTTTGTCATTAAATGGTTTCAATGTATCCAACAGTATAATTAAAAATTTGTTTTCCTTCTTGGATTTACCCACTGTTGAAAATTTTTGCCTTTTTCTTAAAGCTGTAAAGAAGCATGGAAAGGTGTCCAGTATCATAGAAACACTTGGGTTGGTAGAGATCTTTCAGATCATGGAGTCCATCCACAGCTTAACCCTGCCTAGTCCAACTGCTGGTTGTATCCTTCAGCACCTCAACTCTTTGCCTTTCAAATCCCTCCAGGGATGGTGACTCCACCACTGCCCTGGGCAGCCTGTTCCAATGCCTGACAACCCTGTCAGTAAACACATTTTTCCTGATGCCTGACCTAGATCTCCCCTGGTGCAGTGTGTAACCATTTCCTCTCATCCTGTCGCTTGTTACCTGAGAGAAGAGACCAACACCCACAACTCTGCAACCACCTTGCAGGTACTTGTAGAGAGTGATAATGTCTCCCCTCAGCCTCCTTTTCTGCATACTAAAAAGCCTCAGCTCCCTCAGCTGCTCCTCACAGGCCTTGTGCTCCAGACCCTTCCCCAGCTCCCTCAGCTGCTCCTCACAGGCCTTGTGCTCCAGCCCCTTCCCCAGCTCCCTCAGCCTCCTCACAGGCCTTGTGCTCCAGACCCTTCCCCAGCTCTCTCAGCTTCTCCTCATGCTGAACCAGGCTTAATTTTGTTTCTTTAACTTGACTTCACGTGGGTTAGTGGTTCAAGTCTAGTTAAAGCATATGATTTTCCTAGTTCATTTGCAGTTTTAATGGCATAAAAGTGCCTTTTGTCTGTGTTGCATATTTCAGTGTAAGAAGGAAGAATTTATGGTGTCAGTTTCTGAGATGTCTGTACCCATTTAACTGTGCTTCCACAGTGACTACATTGGAGAAACTTCCCCAGGAAGATGAGGGGGGTTAGAAATCAACCCTTAGCTGAAATAGCTCTCTGAATACCAAATCTATCAGCCATACACTGAAGGTTGAGTTTTATACATGCTTTATCATTATTCCTCTGACACTGATAAATTCTGGTATTTAATTGTTGTGGATTAACCTGGAGTCTTATAAATAACCTGACAGGTTATAAATAACCACACCACTGTTGACTCACTGTTCCATCATGGGATGGAGGAGAGAATAGGGGAAAAAGTGAAACTCATGGCTTGAGTTTAATAGGACAGAAGATGATGATGGTAATGGTAACTACAACAACAATATGCAAAACTAATTATGCACTAAGTGCCCAGTACTTAGCTATATTGAGCTTCATTTCACTGGCCCATGGATCCAGCCTGTCCAGGTTCCTCTGGAGACCCTTCCTACCCTCTGGCAGATCAACACTTCTCCCTGCTGCAACTTGGTGTCATCTGCAAACTTACTGCTAATTCCCTCATGCAAATCACCAGTAAAGGTAAGAAAGTGAATGGACCCAAATACTGACCCCTGGGGAGCACCACTAGTGTCTGGTTACCAGTTTGGTTTAATTCCATTGACCACCACTCTCTGGGCCCAGCCATCCAGCCAGTTGTTCCTCCTATCCAAGACCTGGACCATGAGCTTCTTGGGGAGAATGCTGTGGGAGACTGCCTCAAAGGCTTTGCTGAGGTCAGGGTAGACTGTGTCAGTGTGGTATCAACCTTATCCTCATGCTAAATCCAAACCAGCCCAATACCAGCTATGAGAAGAAAATCAGTGATCCCAGCTGAAA